>OZ024867.1:14750999-14778499 GCA_964017155.1 Oasisia sp. SBJ-2009 | reverse complement strand
ATACTGTAGAAAGAAACTAGATTCCTTGATTGAATCTCCACGCAGGGTCTACATCGTTGTTTTGAAATTGTGCGTTCTCTCAAACATTATCCAGTCCCCCGGAGGAATTGTGAACAAGAATCTAAATGTATGAATCGTCAATGTGATCTGCTAGATCCCACAGAAAATGTTCAGCCAAGTGACGGTGTGCTTCCACAAAACGAGAAATATAGAACAAACTGTTTTGCTTTAGATATAGGCTTCGGGCTTCGGGCTTCGGGCTTCGGGTTTCGGGTTTCGGGTTTCGGGTTTCGGGTTTCGGGTTTCGGGTTTCGGGTTTCGGGTTTCGGGTTTCGGGTTTCGGGTTTCGGGTTTCGGGTTTCGGGTTTCGGGTTTCGGGTTTCGGGCTTCGGGTTCCGGGCTTCGGGTTCAAACCCAGTCCTGCCGTGTCGAACCTGTGACAGTTTTGTTCACGTTAAATTGCTCCAACTCACTCAACTATTTGAATGGGTACCTGGGTATAGACAGCGATGGAAATTTGAGTACGAATACCATTCGTGCCTTAATTGCAGCGTGGATGTGCCGCATATCACACAATGTTTTCGTTTACATAGTGATTCATACATGATTCATCATACTATGATCTGCACACACAGGCTCACACGAACACACCCATACAAACACACACACACACACACACACACACACACACACACACACACACACACACACACACACACACACACACACACACACACACACACACACACACACTAACGTTTAAGTGATTACTCAATGACACAAATACATCACTTCTACCTTGTTGCAGGGTCGGGACGAAACATCTACTTCTTTTGGTGGTCGCATTGATGATTACCGAAACACAGGCCATTTCGAAGAGGTTTATTTGCGATAATGCATCGTCACGTCACTTCCCTGAATGTAAACGTGAGATACGCAACCGAAGATTTGACTATTCTACCCTTGACGGTAAATTATGCCCACAACTACGTCAACAGCCTTATGCCCACGTCCACGTCCTCGTCCATATTCACGTTCACATCCACACACTTCCCACGTATAGTATACAGGCCACGAAGTCATAATTCGACATATACATAGTTTGACACGACGACACACGAAATGAGAGTCGTACGTATTTTCGAGAAGTGAATATAGCTAAAACAGATAGCGATGAAGATGATAAAGAAGTATTTATTAATTCCTGCAGGAAAATCGTATACAAGTATATATATATATATATATATATATATATATATATATATATATATATATATATATATATATATATATATATATATATATATATATATATATATATATATATATATATATATATATATATATATATATATATATATATATTATATATATACAACCAAGTAACACACACAAGTGCGCGCATACATACCCGCACACACCCACCCACACACGCACAAACACACGCACACACGCGCACGTACGCACACACAGACATAAAAACAGACACATACTACATGCAAGGGAAAATACCACTTTAAAACTCACTGAAAAGAAATCAAATCATATTTTATTGCCAACCGATTCTACTTAACAACATTCTAAGACGTGTTGACAACTAACCCAAATATTCCTAGCGTCTTCAGATTAATTGATGAAACGCCTATGAGTTCACTTGCAGAACGGTTAATGGCAAAGCGTATGCATTTAAAATTACTGGATAAGAAAACACTGTAGTAGTAAATTATATTTTGTATTAACTCTTGACATAACACACAAATAATGTCTTATATGTGTAACTGATAACTCTCTCTCTCTCTCTCTCTCTCTCTGTAAATATATATATATATATATATATATATATATATATATATATATATATATATATATATATATATATATATATATGTAATATCCAGATACCGTATTTTGCTTAGCTACTACAAACAAATTGTTTTATATGATTAAAATTAAACACGAAGTAGCTGCTGCGGTCTAATGTACAAGTTATTTCATGTGATTGTTTGTAGTTTGTGGCTCCACGTTTTATAAAAAGAGTACCAGTGTATGTTGCGATGGGGTCATCAAACCAAAGAATCCCGGCTGTTGAGCTGAACTGAAGATGTCAGAAGTGCAAACCAGCTATCTTATAACGGCTTACCTGGCTTGCTTTTGATTTGTGGTAATATTTACCTTTTACAAATGTAATAATGCGAAATAAAACATATTGTATTTTAAAATGGCGGATATTTGAAAGTCAGTTGAAGGTCAAGTGTGAAGGGTATCGACCAGCAAACACGGCTGAAACCACTAGCATTGCATTGCAAGATATTGTACTCAGCAGAACATGAACAAAACATGATTAAATTCAGGCGCTGGATCCGTCTATTTTATTCGCGGGATACCCCAGTTACATTAACTAATAGCGAACATTATACTTATAATGCACTGTTAGACGTTATACATCCATTACAAATACTTAACTGAAATAACAATTAATGTCACAACGCTTGTAGCCACATTGCAATTACGAGACCTAAGAAATATATTCAGGATCTCTGGCGATTACGAAACACATTTCCACATGCTATTAAAATGTTGAGGTCGAGTGATGTCAAACGATAGCGTTTGGCAACTTGGTGGCACTGTATGCAGGTGACTGCTAATGAAGACGCCCATTTTAATTGAATGAACCAGTGGTCATCCTGTCGTATCCGATTCGTAACTTGATTCAATCGCCACCTGGCTGATGATCTAATTTAGTCTTCGTCTTATCCAAACTTTCGATTGATAACATCTCATATCCGCAGGGTGTGTTCGTCTTTTTTGTTTTTGCAGTTAGATCCAATTCGTGAAAACACAAAATGTGACGTGACAAGTGCAGTGTTGTCATTTTTATTTTCAAGGGGATTTTGTTGTATTATTTCAAATGAATCTTTTGTCCTGCAAGTACACAATATCATCACTTACTTCATACGAGTGCTGATCCTTCATAAGCTATAGCTGCATCGAGAAGCTTTCAGTTTGTTTTGTAGCGGTTTTTGTCTCACGATTACAAAAAGTACATTGGTTGGGCGTTTGGTTTTGCCGTAACATGCACGTCAACATTCAAATGCGTGAGTCTTTCTCAGGAGCAGAAATCGTGGGAAAACGTTAGCGCAAGCGTCACGCCTGAACAAGAACGACGTAAGAACGAGAAAAGTAACACACATAATCAAAACGTTCTTACACGGGTGAATGGACTACCGGGTGAGCGACTAAACCAGGTGTTGTTGTCATACCTGCCTATCGAGTGCACGAGCGCGGATATCTGCAGATGTATGCGGTTGTTGACAAAAATTACCTTCATGGTAGCACAAACAATTACGATGAGAGAGAGGGAGAGGGAGATAGCCGTAATGGGGATCGCCGTGAACACGACAGACACGCTTGACACGACAGACAATTGGGAGAAACACATGGGCATGTTACAGTCGGATTTCGATGAACCAGACGAAACATATAATGGCGTAGCACCAGTTCCATGAGAACAGTAACGTAACGAAACTGTTCCTTGATGACAACCATCTTGTTCAATGCGAGCCAAGTGAATCTTTTGACGGACGTATGTTGCATGTTCGGGAAATACTCGTGCATGCACACCACGCTGGATGTAGCTCTCGAGCTGCACTGATGGACATGAAGATGCAGGCGTCGCTGACGTGGATGAAGGTGCAGACGTAGATGGTGGGGATGAAGGTGCAGACGTCGATGGTGGGGATAATGGTGCAGACATTGATGGTGGGGATAATGGTGCAGGCGTTGATGGTGGGGATAAAGGTGCAGACGTTGATGGTGGGGATGAAGGTGCAGACGTTGATGGTGGGAATGAAGGTGCAGACGTTGATGGTGGGGATGAAGGTGCAGACGTTGATGGTGGGGATGAAGGTGCAGACGTAGATGGTGGGAATGAAGGTGCAGACGTTGATGGTGGGGATGAAGGTGCAGACGTTGATGGTGAGGATGAAGGTGCAGGCGTTGATGGTGGGCATGAAGGTGCAGACGTTGATGGTGGGAACGAAGGTGCAGATGTTGATTCTGGGAATGAAGGTGCAGACGTTGATGGTGGGGATGACGGTGCAGACGTTGATGGTGGGGATGAAGGTGCAGACGTTGAAGGTGGGGATGAAGGTGCAGATGTTGATGGTGTGGATAATGGTGCAGACGTTGATGGTGGGAATGAAGGTGCATACGTTGATGGTGGGGATAATGGTGCAGACGTTGATGTTTGGGATGAAGGTGCAGACGTTAATGGTGGGAATGAAGGTGCAGACGTTGATGGTGGGAATGAATGTGCATACGTTGATGGTGGGGATAATGGTGCAGACGGTGCTGACGGGGATGAAGGTGCAGACGTAGATGGTGGGAATTAAGGTGCAGATGTTGATGGTGGGGATAATGGTGCAGACGTTGATGGTGGGGATAATGGTGCAGACGTTGATGGTGGGGATGAAGGTGCAGACGTTGATGGTGGGGATAATGGTGCAGGCGGTGCTGACGGGGATGAATGTGCAGAGGTTGATGGTGGGGTTGAAGGTGCAGACGCTGATGGTGGGGATAATGGTGCAGGCGGTGCTGACGGGAATGAAGGTGCAGACGTTGATGGTGGGGATGAAGGTGCATACGTTGATGGTGGAGATAATGGTGCAGACGGTGCAGACGGTGCTGACGGGGATGAAGGTGCAGACGTAGATGGTGGGAATGAAGGTGCAGACGTTGATGGTGGGGATGAAGGTGCAGACGTTGATGGTGGGGATAATGGTGCAGACGTTGATGGTGGGGATGAAGGTGCAGACATTGATGGTGGGGATGAAGGTGCAGACGTTGATGGTGGGGATAATGGTGCAGACGGTGCTGACGGGGATGAAGGTGCAGACGTTGATGGTGGGAATGAAGGTGCAGACGTTGCTGACGGGGATGAAGGAGCAGACGTTGATGGTGGGGATAATGGTGCAGACGTTGATGGTGGGGATGAAGGTGCAGACATTGATGGTGGGGATGAAGGTGCAGACGTTGCTGATGGGGTTGAAGGTGCAGACATTGATGGTGGGGATAATGGTGCAGGCGGTGCTGACGGGGATGAAGATGCAGACGTTGATGGTGGGAATGAAGGTGCAGACGTTGATGGTGGGGATGAAGGTGCAGACGTTGATGGCGGGGATGAAGGTGCAGACGTTGATGGTGGGGATAATGGTGCAGGCGGTGCTGACGGGGATGAAGGTGCAGACGTTGATGGTGGGGATAATGGTGCAGGCGGTGCTGACGGGGATGAAGGTGCAGACGTTGATGAATGCAAATAGGCAACAGTCATCACTGGAGCATGAAACCGCCGTAATATCATGTAGAAATGCGACATAGACTAACTATGTTTTTCGATTTGTTTAAATATAGCTGTAGTTTCAGTTGGTTTTATGATTATTGATGGCAGCTGTTATTTCAGATTTGGGACGCAGCTACAGAGAAAGCACGTTTGCCGATATAGATATTAGTTTTATGATGAAGACTTTGCTGGAATTAGTTTTTTAAACACAATTCACGACATTAAATAAATATGTAGAGTAGAAATTAATTGTATTGTCGTTACTCAAACGGAATGACTACGATCTAGACCGTGCAGAGAAGCTTCAGTGCTACGGTGATCTCGGAACTCTTCAAAAACCGACCCATGCAGTCGGCGACGATATCAGCAGAACGTGATGTTGACTTTTTGTTACGACCGTAATTGTGAGGTGGCTGCGTTATCGAGATCAACCGAGACTGAAGTCCCCGGATGCAAAGCTGCAACAGGTGGAGGGTGGTCACGTGACGCTTCCAACGCACAAGGTAAACCACAGCCAGCAGAAGACTGTTGCATCACATCGGCGTTAATTCAAATGTTACCACTAACGTTATTTGTAGAGCGCAGTGATTAAGAGGACCCTGGGTCGAATCATGTGCTGCGGTGTTGAAACATTGGGCAAGTGTTTTCACTCTACATTGCTCCTCTTCATTCAGCTGCATAAATAAGTACCTGGCTATAGACAGTGGTGGATACATGTACGAGCAGCCTTCGCGCATTAATTGTAGCATATGGCTGGATGCTTCCCAGAGAAGCCGAGATGGTGTCTGAGTGAACAGGTCTGTCAGGGAAGTAAAGTGTAAAGTGCTTCGAGCAATCCTGAGGAGTTGATACTGCGCTATGTAAGAACATACCTTTATTATTTAACAATTTATTAAGCGAATGTCAAAACTCACGATTTTAAGGGGTCAGCGTTCGATTTGTTCAACATAATATTTTTTCTTCTAATATCCATAAAATGGTTTGACAATCTGTGAACGTTTGTCGGTTTTTCAAAACCGCTCCGTCAATATAAGTGATCTCCCCATCATGTGTATATAGTAATGCCCCACCCTGTGTGACTAGAGTCGACAACACATTAGTCCATTCGATTTTATCTGTGATCTTTATTTGATCGTACCACAAGTATGCAATACATTAAGTAACGCTACATTTTAAAACGCCGATGTGTTATTTGAATGTGGTAGTCGATTACGTAGTTAATGAGTCACTCTCGTGTGTGACGTTGTGTTCTCATAACAATTATATTCTAAATGAAATGATCAACTCAATATTAAATGATTAAAACCGATTTGGGTAGTCTATTGCTTCATGGCTTAGTGCTCACTCGCCGCGCCGTGGTTGGGATCAGGTAGGTTACATTCCCAAGTAAAAGCTTAAAAGAACAACTTAGAAGAACAACTTAAAAGCACAAGAGTTAAAGCATATGGCCAAATAAACTTCAATTTCATATCCAACAAGTACTGTTGTTTTAACATACGTGTATAAGATTAATTGACAATGCAATTACAGTGGAATCTCACTCGATGTACACTACACAGATTATTTTGTAGATAGCTGCTGTTTTTATCACACAAAATATGTACAAACAGTGAACTTCAATTGTGTAAGTTAGTTAAGAAACAATGCAAGTATATATTGATATAAATATTATACTATAGTACACAAACAAATAATTGAGCAAACCTTGACACCATTATATTATTACACACATCTGGACACGCTACGTTACGTTACAACAGCAATATATGTATATATATATATATATATATATATATATATATATATATATATACATATATATATATATATATATATATATATACATATATATATATATGTATGTATATATATATATATATATTAATATACCCATATACCCATATATATATATATTTATATACCCACACACACACACACACAAACACACACACACACACACACACACACCACCACCACCACCACCACCACCAAACACACACATATATACACACACACACGCGCACGCAAACACTCGCACGAACACACACACGCACGATTCATACAACACTGTACACTGAACAGTTGCCTAATCTAGCGACATACGACACTATGGCACAATTTTACAACATTTGTCTTAGTGGTTCTTTTTCGGTGGCAGGATCATTCGTATCAACACAAATGCATGACAGAAGTATGCAGTACAGATTGTGCTTGCATGCTGTCTAGATCCTCTTGTTAACGAATGTGAAAGTTATTTGAATATTTTGCAACCGTTAACATTTCAGCGCATTCGAATTATTTTACTGTTCAAATTATTATTGAATGCGTGTTTGTATGTGTGTGCGTGCGTGCGCGTGCGTGCGTCTGTGTGTATGTGTGTATGTGTGTGTGTGTGTGTGTGTGTGTGTGTGTGTGTGTGTGTGTGTGTGTGTGTGTGTGTGTGTGCGTCGTGCGTGTGTGCGTGTGCGTGTGCGTGTGTGTATATAACGTATACGTTTCCTTGCCCATATGGAGCCAGTCATTGCTGACTGTCTCATGGTTCAGGAGGGCAAGAGGCGCTATCTAACAACTCTCGCATATGTTGTTGTTTGAATATTGTGCTTTTTGCCTTCTTTATGTCCTCGGTGGTGATAACTCCTCTCTCCATCATTTCCTGAAGTTCCCTATCAAGTGTTTCGTCTAGCGTGTTGTCTTTCGTACCTTTCACATATTCTCTAGAATGTTCCCATATATCACGATACAGTTGCAGGTGTACTATCATCATGTCTCTGTCGTTGATCCAGTAAGTACCTCTGTTCTGCTGAGACCGCATCATTAACCGGTACAATCCTATTATTATACGGCCCACGTTGAACGGCGCTTGAATCGGCGATTCCAATGAGACATTTTCACCCAGTGGTCTCTGTACGTCCAACCTACAACATGACACAACATGAATTATACATAATATGTCGTGTGCGTGTGTGTGTGCGTGTGTGTGTGTGTGTGTGCGTGTGTGTGTGCGTGTGCGTGTGCCTGTGTGTGCGTGCGTGTGTGCGTGTGTGTGTGAGTGTGTGCGTGTGTGCGTGTGTGTGTTTGCGTGTGTGTGAGTGTGTGAGTACGTATGTGTGTGTGTGTGCGTCTGTGTGTGCGTGCGTGTGTGCGTGTGTGTGCGTCTGTGTGTGTGCCTGTGTGTGCGTGTGTGTGCGTGTGTGTGTACATGTGTGCCTGCGCGTGTGTGTGTGCGTGCGTTTGTGCGTGCGTTTGTGCGTGCGTTTGTGCGTGCGTTTGTGCGTGCGTTTGTGCGTGCATTTGTGCGTGTGTGTGTTCGTGTGTGTGCGAATGTGTACGTGTGTGTGCGTGTGTGTGCGTGTGTGCTGTGTGTGTGCGTGTGTGCGTGCGTGTGTGTGCGTGTGTGCGTGTGTGTGCGTGTGTGTGTTCGTGTGTGTGTGTGCGTGTGCGTGTGCGTGTGCGCGTGTATGCGTGTATGTGCGTGTGTGTGCGTGTGCGTGTGCGTCTCACAGGGAACGGTTCTCATAAACTATTGTGTACTTACATTGCTACCCACAACTGAGGTGAGTCACTCGCCACCCGCCTTACGACATACGTTCCTTTCTCCGTCATCCAGTTGAAGTAAAGCCTGCAACGAAGACAAGAATGTCACCCACCGGGTGGACATATCCCGCTGAAGAGTATCCACCTTGGGAAGAGGACACATTGTTTCTTTTGTTCCTGTACATTTATTTCATCTCCGTCGAAATTGAAACAATTTAGTGTACACACACACGCACGCACGCACGCACGCACGCGCGCGCGCACACACACACATGTATATATATATACTCAATAATAACAGTGACAGCGACAACATCCAGTAACATTAAAGTAGATTTCATGGCAATGCACGCTGCAACAGTTTGACAGTGTTTCCTGAAAGACGTTACCTGAAGTCAAGTAGCGGATGAAAACCTAATCAATGTTTAAATTTGCAGCAAACAACATTTTATTACCAAAACTCTCGAGGGATTGCCATTTCGGTTGGGCAGAGTATTCTCCCGGGATTATGAAAAGGACTGTGTGATATTATTATAGATATCGTACCCAAGGGTATTTAGGTGTGGTAACTTGACAGCGATGGTTGTGATGTCGAGGGCTCCCGTATCTGTGATTGAATTGAAGGCCATTCTGACACCAAAACAGAACATAATAGTTAGGATACGGTGACATTGATGTGTTATTGCAAACGTGTGACCAATTACAGGATTGCAATACACATTAGGTTGTATCACAACCAATCAACTGTCTTAGTTCTAGTAATTTCCAGACTCGGCAGCGTTTTATTAACTCACTAGTCTATACTTATTGTGGTAACAACGTTATGATCTTATGATATATTATTGAACTAGATAATCTTTTTAGAACATTTATCCAAAGTCGACCTATCTATTCTGGCACTGAGGGTGGTCAATGACAGGGTACATGTTGTCCTCAGTGGTTCTTTTACGTCCCAAATTGAGACGGTACCGACATTGAAGTGATTCTCCGATTCACGAGAGATACACAGTCCCGAATGTTGACCAAATATAGCATGGCAGCTGCTACCACTATACTATCCGCACATAACCGTTAGTATGGATGTGTGCATGTAGTAGGGTGTGTGTGTGTGTGTGTTTGTGGTAGTGTGTGCTTTTGTAGGTTCTCCGAGTGATAGTGCGTGTTTAGTATGTATGACACTGCTCACCCTAGCATCTGCAGCTGTCTCAACTGTGGCAGTGACTGTTTCAGTTGAGTGACGCTGTCGTCGGTCAGTCCACACATGTCCAGGCTGTGGCATAAATACAGTTGGTTATTAAATGTCTACACTCGGAAGTTAACAAATGTTGAAGCAAGTTGTAATCGTAATGCGAGTAATCTCAATAGTAATCTCAATAGTATATGCCTAGTATCATGTGGTATGCAGGTATTGCAGTACCTCAGGTATTGCAATACCTCAGGGAGTTTGACGCCCCTGCCATGCAGAGTTGTAAACCACTGCCTTGTGGTACAGGTTCTTGTCAGAACCGAAGGCTAAGGGAGCAAACCCTAAACAGAAAACCATGTCACTGTGGCAGCATCAAGGGCGGTTGGTGTATGGAACTCCCAACATCTCTCGACCAGCCACTGCAGGGACAAATAGTTTGCGCCTGTCTTGACATGTTCTTGCCGGTGTGAGACCTCTATTTGTTCCCCGAGAGAGTGTCGCTAGTAACTTGCAAAAGCCAGCGGTACTTCAAAAGTTTTTGCTAGCAGCTTCCATGAAATGTACAACTGCACGAAACATGATACCGGATCGGCCGTCGCCCGGGTTACCAAGGACCGCGCTGCTCGACCTCATCTTCCGTCGACAGTGGAAAATCAGCTAGGAAGAAGAAGACAAAGAAGACAACTACTGACAATTGGACAATGGAACGTCAGGACTCTCCTCGACCGAGAAGGAGCTAACCGACCAGAAAGACGTACGGCACTAGTAGCAATGGAACTTGCCAAATACAACATCGACATCGCCGCCCTATGTGAAACATGGTTCTCAGAGTCTGGTAGTCTCGACGACTTGGAATACTCTTTCTTCTGGAGTGGCAAACCCGAAGGAGAAAGAAGGGAGGCCGGAGTGGGCTTTGCTATCAAAAAGGATATCATCACAAAGCTGAGAGAAATGCCACGGCCAGTAAGTGACAGAATCATGACGATGAGACTACCTCTGAGCAAGGACAACTTTGCTACAATTATCAACGTGTATGCTCCGACAATGACAAACCCAGATGAAAACAAGGAGGCCTTCTACAACCAGCTCACAAGTGTGCTCAGGGGCATCCCTCATACCGATAAGCTACTGCTGATAGGAGATTTCAATGCGAGGATAGGAAGAGACAATGACAAGTGGCCCTTGGTCATGGGCAAACATGGGATTGGGAAATGCAACTCCAATGGCGAGCTTCTACTGGCTCTGTGCTCTGAGTTCGAACTGATAGTGACGAACACCATGTTCAAGCAGAAGGATGAACGCAAGACCACCTGGATGCATCCTCGTTCCAAACACTGGCATATGATCGACTTCATCATCACGAGGTGTCGGGACAAGATGGACATCCACAGCACCCGAGCCATGCGTGGAGCAAACTGCTGGACCGATCACCAGATGCTGAGATCAAAAGTGGCATTCAGAATACGACAAAAGCACAACAGGCAAGGGACAAATAAGCCGACCAAGCTCAACACTGCAAAACTAAGTACCATCAGCCATAGGGAGAGTTTTGAGCAGGAGATGGACAGTGCTCTCGCCCACTGGGAGGAGAAGGAAAACTCAACACCAGACGAGGAATGGGCAGCTCTGCAGCAGGTTGTGTACAACACAGCCAAGACATATCTTGGCAAGCCAGACAGAAAACACCAGGACTGGTTCGACCCCAATGACCAGGAGCTACAGACTCTTATGAGCAGAAGAGATCAAGCCCACCAGAGAGTGTTACAAACCAGGAGCACTAGATCCACCACTGCAGCATACAAAGATGCGTGCAGACTGCTACAAAAACACACCCGTGCACTGAAGTCGGACTGGTGGGAAAGGAAAGCAGTGGAGCTGCAGAGAGCTGCCGACAGTAACAACATGAAGGGCTTCTACAATGGACTGAAGGAAGTGTGGGGACCCAAAAACAAGGGACCTGTTCAACTAAAATCAACAGACGGAATGGAAACCTTCTCTGACAGCAAGAGAGTTGTGGCAAGATGGAGTGAACACTTCCAGAAGCTACTCAACGTCCCTGGCGACATAGATCACGAAGCTCTGGACAAGATCCCGCAGCGCATTACCAAGACAAGCCTTGATGAGATTCCAACTATGGATGAGATGGCTAGAGCAATCGCCAGCCTGAAAGATGGCAAAGCACCTGGAGGAGATGGAATTCCTGCAGAAGTATGGAAGCATGGAGGAGACAATCTGTTCAGCAGACTGCACCAACTAATCACCAATGCCTGGGAGATGGGTTCTGTACCACAAGCATGGAAGGATGCAAGCATTATAACCATCTACAAGAAAGGTGATCGAACAGACTGTGGGAACTATAGAGGAATCTCTCTTCTTTCCACAGCAGGCAAGATCTTCGCCAGAATCCTCCTCAACAGACTATCTACCCACCTAACACCAGAGGTAGTTCCGGAGACACAATGTGGCTTCAGAGGTAACCGGAGCACCGTGGATATGATATTTTGTCTCCGACAACTACAAGAAAAGTGCATTGAGCAGGACCGACCACTGTACATGGTATTTGTCGACTTCAGTAAGGCGTTCGATACAGTTGGGAGGACCGGACTATGGCAGCTACTGAAGAAGTATGGCTGCCCAGAGAAGTTCACAACAATGATCGATGCACTACATACCGGAATGATGGCGACTGTAAATGTTGGAGGGGAAGTCTCGGAATCGTTCAGGGTCACAAATGGGGTCAAGCAAGGCTGTGTACTGGCGCCCACGCTCTTTTCCATCTTCCTATCAGCAATGCTCGACAATGCTTTCCGAGACATGGGGGATGGCATCTACATACAGTCCAGACAGAGCGCTGACCTATTCAACGTCGCACACTTCAGAGCGAAGACCAAGACTACACGGATACTGATGAGGGAGCTGCTATTCGCAGATGACAGTGCACTGGTTGCACACTCTGCTGAAGAGATGCAGAAAATAGTGGATGCTTTTTCCAATGCGTCAAAGAAGTTCGGCCTGAAGATTAACATCAAGAAGACCGAGGTGCTGTACCAACCCAACTCTACAAGAACCCGAGAGGAGGATATCATGGTTGATGGAAACAAGCTGAACTCTGTTATGGAATTCACCTACCTCGGAAGCACTATATCAAGTGACGGATGCATTGACGATGAAATACAGAGGAGGATGGCCAAGGCTAGTGCATCTTTCGGCCGACTACGCCAGAGACTCTGGAACAACCACCATGTGTCCATGCGGGTTAAAGGCAAGATATACCGTGCAATTGTGTTGTCCACCCTCCTATACGGAGCCGAGGCCTGGACAGTGTACAGACGACAGGTGAAAAAGTTGCACGCCTTCATGATGCGACATCTGCGTTCGATCATGAGGATAACCTGGATGGACAAAGTGACAAACAAGGAAATACTCGAACGGACAGGGCTGCCATCTATGGAAGATCTTCTGATCAGAAAGAATCTCCGGTGGACTGGACACCTCATGAGGATGTCACCAGACAGGCTACCAAAGCAGGTTCTCTACTCCCAACTGTCTTCTGGTCACAGAAAGAGAGGGCGCCCTCGTCTCCGGTTCAAAGATACGATCAAGAGAAACCTGAAGCTGAGAGACATAAAGATCGACTCCTGGACATCACTCTCACAGCAGAGAGACAAATGGAGAGCAACAGTCAAGTGATGGAAGCAGTCTTTGTCGCTTCGCGACCGACAGCATGATGATGAGTATCTCAAAACGGCTCAAGAGATTATGTTAGAGATGCTGCTTACAATCAGCTGTTTGCGCTTTTACTATAGAGTGAGGTTTTTTTAATTAAGGCAGAACGTTTTGAATATACCATTTCAGGTACCCATGATATTATTTTTACATTCTGCGCTGCTTTAGCTATAATGTGAATGTTTGGAAATAAATAGATCAAACCAATTTGTTAACATCACGCTGTTTTTACTGAAAATGCGTTCACTCTCCATTGATAACTAAAGTGTTATCCATGAGACACTTGACTTTATCAGTTAGTGTAATCAACGTACCTTAACATCCCCAGTTGGGTGAGGTGAACGAGTGACTCGCTCAGAGCTGCCATCATGTTTGGATCGTGGAGGTTGAGGTTTTTATCGAGCCTAAACACATGTCACATCAAGTTAAACATGTCAGTGTATGAAACAGTGACCGGTATGTACTTGAACAAAGCGACTACCAAACAAAACATGATGTCAATATGGGTAGTAATTTACAACTTTTTGGAAGTGCTTCGAATCTTGGTAAATGTGGTGTTTATATATGAGCGGATATGTTTCAGCCAGAAAAACGTTACGATAACACTTTGAATCGGTTAACTTTTGCGCTTCATGTGAAAACGTTCTCTGTTATCACCGGAGGTGGCTGTAATGACTACAAGTAGCAAAGACAAGGAATTACAATTCTGGTCAAGTAGATCTACGGCTGCTAAAATGCAGGCATGGCCCTACATAGTAAGTTGCGGAGGGAGATTGAATAATGTTATAGTTCGCATGTCTACTTGCCACATACATGTTGTTACTTTTTCTGACCTCTACACAGTGATTGTTCTGATACTGAGTATGATATACTGATTTTTTCTGTTAAGGAATCCAAACAGATTATCAAGCTATTGCGTCTGGACACGAGATCATCCAAAATGTTGAATAAAAGGAGAGCAGCGGGTGGCTGAAATTACGAGCAATTATATCACATAACCGAAGGCTAAACACATTCATAGACTGAGCTTAAATTCATGGTTCAGCCATAGGTACTACTGCCTAGTATTGACGTGATCAGCACTAGCGACCTCTTTATAATGTATACCTTAGAGCGATCAAACTCGGCAAATGACGCAGAACGCCCAGCAAGTGTACCGCTTCTGGTCCGGACAGGTCGCACTCTGATAGGCTGGAAGTAAACACGTCATTAACTTAACTTAATTGTCATACTCATAACTCTTGTTCGAAGAATATCTCATTTTATTATTATATTATCGCTATTTAAAAATATGAATAAACTGTTGATTACATATCAAACAAATATGGGTAACAAATTTGGTCAAATGATCACAATTGTATTAAGCTTACCGTCATATTTAGCTACCTTTATTCCACTGTCAATTACCAATTTACCAAGTGAAGATCATGTTGTTAACATTTTGAAGAACATTTTATAAGCAATAAATTGTATGAATTTTTTTGACACAAATCACATTCTTGAAAAAAACAATTATACAACAGTGTGTCAGGATATTGTCAAATGAATTTGAAAACATAATGAACGATGCCTCAGGACAGGGACAGGTTTTGCCATGCTTTTGATTTGCCGTGCCACATAATAAACGATGAGAAGCGTATAGGGTAACATTTGTCAGGCATGATTTTCAAACATGATTTAACAGACTGGAAGACAAAATGGTGTGTAGTGTGTGTTCGCGCGCGCGCGCACAAACACACACACACACACACACACACACACACACACACATACACTCACACACACGCACACAAACACACACACAAATAATCAAACACACACACACACACGCACACACACACGCATTACATCTAACATGGCGTCTGTATACTTACCTCAATGCAGTTATGTGAGTCTCTGGTAGTACATATGCGAGCGCGTGTAGTTCAGTAGGGCTGATTTGGTATCTGGATAGATCAAGCACATCTAGATCACTCACTCCATCCCATTCACCGGTGTCGGCCAGTGCGAAGATTGACATTTTTTGCCATAGTTGAACTTGCTTAGATTCATAAAGTATCATCATTAGCCAGAGTATGTTAGCCTTGTGCGCTTTCGATCGGTCCACGTAACTTTTTATGATGGCTTCGTTTCTTTGTTCCCGCTTAACAATAACTGTGATCAGTTTATCCAGATATTCCGTCGTCGGCTTTAATTTCAAGTAACTGAGGAAATCATGCGTCCTGTTGTTTCCTAGCAGTCCTGCCAGAAACATAAGCATGAGGTCGAGCTGTCTACCTGAAGCGGTGCTAATCATGTCCCGCACTTGTCTGACGTCAGCCACTAGCCCTAATGCTGCCATGAACTCTTGTAACGTGAGGTGATGAAAGTAATAGACACTGGTAGAGGTAGGTATGAAATCAATAGTGTCTCGTTCTCTGGTTTCAGTCATAAGACCACATTCCATAATGACGTCTTTCAAATAGAAGACTTGAACGTTTTTCGTTGAAAAGGTAATATCAATAGGAACTTGAGCCATTCCGTATTTGGCCAAATTGGCATGGTTAAGAACATGGTCCTTGAGTTCTACAATGACGTTCGCAGGTTTTATGTTATGAGATAACTTAAATTTAGAATAATGATTAGCAAGCATATTTCCGATAGCAGCAATATACAATTCTGTAAGTGTTTCAGGTAGCTTTCGATTGCTGATATTTTGTATATGGTATTTCATAGTTCGACAAACCAGATTTAAATGCACCGGGATATAACAAAGACTGCGAATATTAGGATTGTGGTCAATGTAGTTTTCCAAAGATTTCTGTAAGTTATGATTGTCACCACTAAATTTCATGATGTAGTCAGACATGGTTTCTCGAGTAAACCCATATATTTCGGCTCTCTTGTCGTAAATGTAAGGTTTTGTGATGTCACCTGAACGAGATGTCACAAAAACTCTCAATGATGGTAAGTTCGATCTGTTGATGATGGAGGCTACCAATGTTAGCATATCAACCTGTGTGTAGTAATCATATTCCTCGTACTTCTCCACTGATTGCATTTTAATTTCGTCCCACCCGTCCAAAATTAAGAGCGTCTTGTCAGGGCTAGCATGAAGTTGCTTGAAAAACTCGTCGATTGCTTCAGCACTTGGCCTAGTTCTACACTGATACTTGAAAAAGAGATCTTCAATGGAACAAGTTTTGTTGCTTGTGAGATATCTTAAGCGAACGAGGAATACTTGATTAATGCCACATGACAATAAATCCCCTTTCAACCACTTCTCTACAATATGCAAACATAAACTCGTTTTTCCAATGCCAGCCGATCCCGTTATCATGGTCCTCACTGGTGTCGTCATTTCTGGACCATCTGCCACAAAGAAGTCAGTTACGTTGATCTTAGGATATGTTTCAATGTTCACCACCAGGTTCAGGTTGTCATATCGTGTACGTTCTTCTAACCTTTTATAATGATGTTTACTACTGAGCATCCGCAGGTCAACATACATGTCGCTTAGGTTCTGAAAAGGCGTGCCTTCTTCTTCATTTTTCTCCGATACATAGTGTTCTAGTGATCGTCGTTGTTCATCTCTGAGACGTAGTCGCCATTGCTGCAACTCGTCTGAAATGAAATTAAAAGTAACACAACTGCAACAAATTTATGAATAATATGTTGATATATGGGAATTTGTGTAGGCAAATTTCACAAATATGTAACATATAATGCGACGAATGATTGACCACAGAAATTATGCGTTGCAAAAATATAAAAACACTGAATGCACAACATTTGCATACATTATGAAGGCACATCACTTTACATATTATCATTACATGTCGCATGAACAAGTGATAGTGCACATCTTATGTACAAACTCTGACAACCCGTTATATAAAAAACATGCTTACCCACAAATACAATTGACCTACGCAAACTATGTCGCCATAACAACAGTTTTGACTGTGACGACACATCTATTGTTCAAAATATTATGACAGAAGACATCATAATGACGAAGACTTGTACAGTGAATTATGAAACATCATGGACACAAACAATTATGACATCAAATACACACACCAAATTACAATCCAAACGGAAGTATTATTCAAGTGAACAAATTACATATCACAAAAGTGAATAGACAGGTCAATTGCCAAAAATGATCTAGCATAAAGACACGGTGGCAATTTTCTTCAACGTAACTGTCGTAATTTACAATGTGGCCATAGTAAATACGCTTTATTTATTAAGTAGTTTGTCGAGTAGATTTACCTTGAACACCATACGTCTTCAACTGAGGCAACATCATCCAAAATGCCAGTGATATCAATAGCACAACCAGGGGCGCAGTCAGCCAACCATTGGCAGTTCCTTTGGAAACACATATATGTAAACACAGTTAATGTTATAATATCACAAATCAATATATATTTATAAATATAAAGCCAGCAAATGTTTGGCAAAGTGAAAAAAAGATTCGCGACTTTGGTTTGCTCATGAAAGCAATAAGTGTCTGTATCTTAATATTTTGTTCAAATCCAGCCCCGTTATCTGACAGAAGCCTAGCACTTTGCCTCAACTTCACAATACTTTATGAGTATAAATACGAGGAGAACCCAAAAGCCCTGTCTGGCGATGTTCAACTTCCTTCACCACTGATTATAGTTACTGTCGACATTACTAGACAATTTTTGTTGCGTCTGAATGTCAAGAAATATATGAAATTGTGATGATATTCAACGTGTTGAAAACATTGAGAATCAATTTATGTTGTCCATAGATTTGATTATATTGCAACATCCAAGATAAACTAATCAAAGACTTCGATAATAATAATAATTGATGAGGCTGATCTTATAGGTTGCCAGGTACTGTTATATTTATGTAAACCTATTTTTATATAACACGTCCAACCAAACAACCAACCAGATTGTTTTAAATTACGTAAACGTTGCGGTACTGTTCATGGAATGTTTATTACAATTACAGTTTCTTCCTAACTGTGTAATGTTCATTTTAATTATAGCCAAGTCCTGCTAGATTATACAATGTCATGTATTTGTCTAAGAATATGCTCTCTGATTAATCTAATGGCCAGCATAGCAGCCGTGCTAAGCAAACATGTGAAATGTTCCAGCAATATATATACATATCATATATATATACTAACATATTACTAAGGTAATAGCAATTATTGTAATATTGTGTTTCATTTTACAACCAGCTGTGGGTACCTCTTATCCAGCTTATCTTCTTGTAAAGAATCACCATTAGACCCACGAGAGCCACAAAGATGATGACGACGATGTTGATGATTGTCTGTCGTATCCACTCGTTTCCTTTAAGAACAAAATATTTTATGGCTGAAAGCTGAAACAAAACTCTGTCTAGTTACTCAAAATATATGAGATATATATATATATATATATATATATATATATATATATATATATATATGTATATAAATAAATAAATATATACATGTATAAATAAATATATACATGTACATACATGTATACATAATCATTATTATTTTGGTTGGGAACAACAGAGTTTATTTAGTATTGTAATGCGTCATAGTAATTACCGCAGACGTTTCCTGTATGTCGTAACAACAGCGCAAGAGCCAGCACGAAGCACGTCACAATGGTGAAGACGATATTTCCTATAGAAAACAAATAGAGCAATAACCCAACAGTTTCAAGTATTTGCTACAGTTATTCTTCCAAGAAGAATATATGACGTGACATGTATTCAAAATGTTTACGCAGAGTACACAGTAGTTAATGTTGGGTTTGTATTAAAACTTGGAAAATCAGCAAGTATGCTAGGTTTGCCCCATATTACTAGGAAAACACATATTTCGTATAATGTGGTATAAAGGTATGACTACAAAAACATGCTATAAATGCCGTCATGGAATATACATATATTACTTATGTTTTTTCTGCAATCCCTTACAATACATATGGTGATGTTTCCCAATGAAAAAACAACACTGCTGATGCATTAAAAATATTTAAATGTAACAGCTGATTTACAATATTTATTTTCCAATATCCGACGCGTTTTCAGCAAAGTGAATAGCAATTATTGATTTATATTTATTTTTAATTTGGTAAAAAATATATTCCTTTTGTTGACGGCGAAACGTTTTGGAAAATGCATGTACAGCTTAAATAAAAAGTAACGTCTCATATAGTTCAGAATATCTTTCTTAGGATTGCTGAAATCGCTTTACACTGTACGTCTTGGCAGACCTGTTCAAACGAACATATTTCCTACTACCCTGAGAAGAATGCTGTAATTACTGCTCAAAAACTATCATTCATAAATATTCACCATTATCTATAGCCATATATTCATTCATGCTGCTAAGTGGACTGGAGCCACGGGAGTGAACGAACTTGACCCAAGGCCCGATACGGCGACATAGGACACTGACCCCGGTCTTCCTGACTAAGAACCCGATTCCCCAGCCACTCAGCCACTATCAGAGTAAATGTTGCCAACCGTTTCGGTGTCACAAAGTCACGAATTGGTAATCACAGTGAACGTACTTGGAAAGTTCACGTTCTCTTTCTCGTCGATCATTCCGTCCAGTCGGTTCTCTACACCACGGAGTCGATTCGCCAACTGTTCGTTGTTGACCACTAATTTGCGCATTTCCTGGTGAAACAATATTTAACGTATAGTGGTGTGCATATGTCTACAGTACCGAAAACATCAATATACTTTACACAGACAGATTCATTCTAAAACGGTACAAATATATATTGCAATTACCAATGAAGACATGCATTACATATGAATGGACTTTTTTTATATAATTAATGTTACATTTAGTTTACAAACTGAAACCAAACAATTGTACAATATATCATCAAACAGTTTAGTTTAATATTACCTTATAAAAAGAATAACAAAAATGATTTTATTTTCAAAATAGTACGACGAGGCGAGATCTCCAGTTGTCAACAGACTACGTCGAACCCAACTTGGCAACACCTATTCGGAGGAAATACGCTAATCTAATAAACTGTACAACTTTTCATTCATGTATTTTATATACTGATAATACTGCACTGTATAATATTTTTATCTGCAGTTGTGATAGTTGTTTTGTAGCTATGTGTCCACATGTAGGATTTCATGAGTCACAAAACTGAGCAATCCTTTTCTTAAAACAAATTTGCGTTGTGTAGAATCGTGCCATACGTGCTTATTCCTCTGTAATGGTTACTGTTTCTCTTACATCGGAATGTTGCACACTAATTTAATCTGCAGCGCGGTTCGACCCAAAGGTTATCCATCTAAATACCCTTTATATGATATATGGCCTCATGGACCTGTGGTCATAATGTACGTATCTAACAATATGTACCGCAATAACTAAACGTATTGACATATGCTTCTCAATAACTCATATTCCAGAAATATGTCAGTTCCAAAATACCTTACGTAATATTATTGAGCTGTATAAACTACGTGCTGCATGTACATTCCGTGTGTGAAAGTTGAGTTATTCCATATGTTACCACAACAACAAACTGTTTGTTGGCGATTGCTGAACTCGCGAGGTGCTGTTTCCAAACCATGCGTTCCTGTTCCAAAAATGTCGATTCATTGACTTCGATGACTGTCATCTCGATCTAGTAAAAATAGAAATACAAGAAGTCACACGCTCAAATACTCACACACACACACACACACACACACACACACACACACACACACACACACACACACACACACACACACACACACACACACACACACAGACACACACACACATACACACACACACACACACACACACACACACACACACACACTAACGCACGCACGCACACACACACACACGCACGCACGCACGCACATTCGCAATACATTGTATACTAATAAAACTCTTAATGTGTGTTACATTATCTTAACCTAACGTCATAATTACGCTACCTGACGAACATTATTTATATGTCGTCCTTTTGATAAATGTTGATAAATACATATGTATATACGTATATATGATATGTCGTCATTGTCATACATACATGTATAAGTATGTATGATACGTCGCTGCTGTGATATGTTATGTACGCTATGATACGTATGTATGATACGTCGTTGCTGTGATACATTATATACGCTATGATGCGTATGTATGATACGTCGTTGCTGTGATACATTCTGTACGCTATGATACGTATGTATGATACGTCGTTGCTGTGATACATTATGTACGCTATGATACGTATGTATGATACGTCGTTGCTGTGATACATTATGTACGCTGTGATACATATGTCTGATACGTCGCGTTACCTGTCTTATGTCGATCACCGCTTGTTGAGCTGCGGGATCATGCAGGAGCTTAAGTGGGTCCTCCAGCAAGTCGACCATGGTCTGTATGTATGTGGCGAGATCACCTGTTGATACTTTCATACTGTCCGAATGCATGAGATTGTTTCTCATGTTTCTCACCTATGAAATCGCACAAAAACGATTGAGTTATGATTTAATTAACACATATTATGTTGTCATAACAAATCTTCATGAAACGTCACGAATGAAATCATCCACGCGGAGTGTTGTCGGCGTCCCGTCATGTGATATAATTTTGGGTTATTTCAGTCATACGCGGCTCGTATGACATGCCTTGTTTAGAATGCGAACGGTTTATAGTATTGAGATTCCCAGCAGTCGTGAATCCATCTTGAAACTGGGGCGAGTATAATAATTATGCGCTGTTCCCACGGCTCAAACAGCAGCGACTGTCGAAGTCAATTGGTGTCATTGTAAATAACTGTATGTATAGTAACGAAACACAATCACCTTTAGGCTAGCTCTGCCTGTGGCCTGTTGCGCCATACGCGAAACGGTTTACCATTTGGCGAAACTAAATAAAATTATTATTATTGACATTATCAGCAGGACATGACCGCCATAGTGATACGCCAAGCAAAGTAAATAATAGGACGGTAGTCTTTCCATTTAACTATGCTCAGACACAATAGCGGTGCTTAATTCAATTAAGAATTGTCTTGCCAGGACCATGGGGACCTGCTGGATGACACTAGTTACAAGTTCGGTAAGAGTCCACCGCTCTACCTGACATGTTCCCTATTATTGCTCGTGTCACATGGCACGGTAGCCTCGCTTAGCCAAAGTCGATTAGTCTCGGTTACCCAGACTCCGTGAGGTGGCAGCACTTTTCAACCTCTTCAACTCCTTCTCGGCGTAGATACGCAACCGACCGACCGACAGTCGGTTAAGCGAGACTATCTGTCGCTCCACGGCATAACTTTGCCGAGGCCCGAGGGGATAATCTGGTAAATTCGTTAGCTTTTGAATTTCATCCGTGTAAAGTGCTCACAGAGCCTGTGTAATCGAGGATTATCTTGCCATGATTCCGGCTTCATAACAATTGCAAATTCGTATTTCTTTTTATTTTTGAATGAATATAAGTTTAATTTTGAATAGTTTGTTTTATTATTTAGTGTTATCTTATACGAAGGTATCCTTATTAAATGTGTTATTTCAAATTCGGTCAGAGAACCAATCAGCGTCTCTACCCTATTTTGGGGGTAAAGCAGCCCTGTCGGTAACATCGGCAGACCATCGCTACCAGGCGGATTCGATGGGCTATAAGTGGGCCACCTAACGGAGCCCGGATAATCTAGGCTAATGGCTAATATTTACCAAATGTACCATCTGGTAAATAGTCAACCGAATGTCAATACACGTTTGTGCTAATTAATGTATATTTGACACGTCGCATCACCAGAACACATTGCAGACAGATAGATGCTTGTCAAAAACATGCTTTATCATTTTATTTCAGTCGATCTATAGACTATTACAGTTGATTAATTTGTTTGCAACAAGAGTATAGTCAAGTGTTCGGAATTACTTAGCTTTGTATAAATATTGTATCATTCGTCTTAAGCTATAACGTTTTTTTTCATTAATGATAAATGGTAAGTGTTATTTGGCTTTTAGTAACTAAACAAGATGTCCCATTAATTATATTTGGTATTTGCAAAATTCCAAACAATTGTTCAAATTTTCTTTTTTCTTGTTAACCAACTTGTTTGTTAATTATATTGGTATTTAGTTGCTTTATATGTGCTTAGCTTTCTTTTATTCTAATCAATAAATGTTTAGTTAATTAAAATTGGGTGTTCTGGTTTCTTGTGAATAACGTATAGCAGTTTAAGTAACATTATGTCGTGTTTTGCATTTTGATATCGGACAATGTTGTTGATCTACAACTGGCCAAAGGCATTCCTTACCTTTAGCCAAATTGACTAAATAGAAATTAGGCATATGAACACTATTATAATGACAGGAAATGGTGACATGATACTCGTACTTTGGAACAATACCTGAGTAAGAATATTAACTTACTGCGTCAACCTTTGTCATGTCCAGCACGTTTTTGAATTCTTTGAAATTCATCAGTAACTGGACAATGCCTGCAGCGTCCGTTTCAGCCGGGTTGACGCATGCGCTGTCCTGTCCACCACCCATGTATATCTTTGCTATCTGCCACGGCTCCGTTTGCCACTGGCTGAAGTCAGAATTCTGCCAGTTCAGTCTGGTCGATTTCTTCGTCCTTCCTCTCATGATGTCATGCAGCCAGTGTGAACAAACGTTGCTAGGACACTGAAGGGACCAATTTCCCCCCTGGCCATGGGCTACATCTCCGTGGGTACAAGGGCGAATGCACGTTCCTCTTCGTCCATGCTTGTTCAAAAGAGAGGTGTGGAACGTTTGCACCTCTGCCAGGCAGACTTTACGCAAGACGTCGATGGTACAATGAAGGGCTCTATTTGCCTTGTACCAGTTCAGATATTCGGGGTCATTGAGATCCCCGACAACTGGTGCTGCCATCGCTTTTAATGTGGATTTCTACAAAAGATATTGTTCGTATGTAGCATTTTGAATGAAACATTTTGAAATGCAGAGATCCCACAAATTGCATCGCGCGAATGAATTTTGGAAAATTCAATGATAAACCATCCTAGAGGGCGTTAGATCACATGCGCAATTTCAGCATAACCAGAATGTTATATGTTGCCTATAAAAACATGACATGAGATGTTGACGACAACAGCTGTTCACTGTCAATAGATTATTTAGGGTATGAGTGTCTTTGAAGGAGACTCGCTCCACCTTAACCAACTATGGGCCACCTTGTACCGTCGTATAAGAACGCGATGTCTACCACGCTCAACCCTCGCTTATTAACAATCATGCTACTCAATGTATGCTTTAATCAAACATCGAAAATAGAAAAAATCATGTATTCCAATTATTACTCTATTTACATATACGTATACCAACTATTATATACACACATAAATAAATAAATAAATCGATAAATATTGATAACTACAGTCAAAACAATACATGGGTATAAAAGAAAGATATTTAGCTAAATGTCAAGTAGTTCCTTTATTCATAACATTGACTACATTATACAAAACGCATACGTATATTTGTTTATACAAAAATATTTACAAAATGTGGCAGTATTCCTTATAAGCATGTGATAATGTATTATTTTTGCATGGAATACACATTGGGAATGGTTGTCTACCGGTTAGCATATTATAATGACTGTACATATTACATATATTATATTATTAGATAAACTATTTTAAGCGTTATCTTGTAACGCTAAACCTATGTACGCTCTATTTGAAAGAAAACGCTTCTTATGTATTGTGTTGGATACATTAATTAGGTTATGAATATGATATTTCAACATTTACGCACGATCGAATCTCTTTCAATTGCTATCGTATATTACCGAATTTCTAATTACTATAGTTGTTTATTTATATATTTATTTATTATTATGTTTGGATTTCAATTTTGGAAATTTCGAAAATGTTCGACATAATTTCAGAGACTTGTTTGTGATTTGTGGAATTGATTCACCCATGCCAGTTTTAAAAGCATTACGTAGAGTGTTTGTCTCTTAATACACACACGCTACATTTTTAAGAGCTGAGATTTTAGCAGTTAACAGTTAGTAAAGTTACTATATAGCGCCAGTATCCAGGCATAGGGACTGGTCATGACGCCTCACTCTTTACTCCCTTCCACCACTAATTCGATTTCTCTGGGACGCATCCAGCCACGCTACAATTGAAGTGTGATGACTATTCGCCACTGTCTGTAGCCACGTAGACTCATTCATACAGCTGAGTAAACTAGAGCAATGTAGAGTGAACAAACATGCCCAAGATTTGACAAGGCAGCACATGATTCGAACCCGGGTTCTCTTAGTTGAGAAGTTTTAGTCACTGAGCCATTGTGCCACTATTAACCATTATTGCAAAATGTCAACCATGGAATATTTTGCGAGGAAGGTGGTGCAAAACTCTTTCAAAATTGTGTTGTTAGACCGTTATGGTTGGTCGGCTCCTCAAATGTAGCATCACGGCTGGCAGACGCCAGTGAAAGGATTACTACTATCTGCAATTTGTGTGAGCTACTCATTCTTAATAGCATCGTTTTAGGGGTACACACCACCAATCGATTTCCCATACGCGGCCATTGTAACGTTTCTTTGATTTCCCACATGTTTTTTTAATCCATGGTGTTGACAATTTGAGACATTCATTAACCTCCATTCACATATGTCAAGTATAAAATTCGTGAAAATGACATATCACTTTCTCCTATAATCCAGTCTGTAACCTGATACCCCTTCGTTTTATTCAATCAGCCGCCGATTTCCAACTTTGACACCTCTACGCCGAATTATACCTGTATTCATGCGCACCTGGTCACTGTCTGACAAATATAATTATTTCGCAGCGGAGATGTATTGCTATCAATAATATCATTTCCGTTTAACCAGTCCTACATTCAGTGCTTCCAAAAAAATAAAAAATAAATGCAGTACTTTTAAGCAAGACTGGTCAGCTTAAAGTATAAAACGGCAACACTTACATAAATTAGTGAGATCTGCTCATGATGACTACATCAGAAACGTGTTTGCAGCGAGCCTGCTTGACAGAGCAAACCAAAATAAGTTTTGGTCTTTTGTCAAATTCAATAGAACTGAAAATGTGGATATGCCTATACTCTCTAATACAATACTCTCCACTTGATAAACCAAGCTAAGGCAGTGTCTAAACAAGCAGCTTATGTCAGTCGTCATCTGCGATGATGCTAGACACTTGGTTGACAAAAGACTGCCTCCCTACCGTAAGATGAACACCATACAGGCCACACACCGCGGAATTGAAATGTTACCACTGAAAGAGCATTGACTAAAGGAAAACAACTGACCCAGATGAGCTACCAGCAAGGATACTGAATGAGACTGTTAAGGAGATTGCTGGTGTACTGTCTGTGATCATCCAACAATCCGATGAGGAAGAAAATGTTCCATCCGACTGGTCAACAGCACGAATATCTGCAATAAAATTGATCAGAAGGGTGACATGGCCAATTCATCAACAGGCCACAAATGGCTGTGTTGTGTTGCATTCCTCTGTTCTCGCAGACAATCAACGGACAAATATCGCAGTCAGCTGGTGTATTTTCGGGAGTCCCACAAGGAAGTGTGTTGGGCCCTATGTTGTTTTTAATGTACATCATCGACATCGCGGAAGGAGTGACTTCGCAAATGCGCATGTTCGCTGACGACAGTATTGTTTACCGTCAGATACATACTCCCGCTGACCATTTCACACTTGCGTGTGACCTGAA
>OZ024867.1:14675999-14745999 GCA_964017155.1 Oasisia sp. SBJ-2009 | reverse complement strand
CGGGCTCTCGGGTTCGAATCCTGGCTGCGGTGTTAAAACCTTGGGCAAGTTTGTTCACTCTACATTGCTCCAGTTCACTCAGCTGAATAAATGAGTACCTGCCTATAGACAGTGGTGGATATGTGTACGAGCAGCCTTCGCGCATTAATTGTAGCATATGGCTGGATGCTTCCCAGAGAATTCCGAGATGGTGTCTGAATGAACAGATCTGTCAGGGAAGTAAAGTGTAAAGCGCTTTGAGCGGTCCTGAGGATTGGATACTGCGCTATATAAGAACTTGCCTTTTTTACACGGGGAGGTTACAACAACTGAACGGCTGGGTGGTTCAGTGAAACTAGACCATCGCAGGATTACCTTATAATAAAAATTATGTGTGTTATAGGTACTTATCGAGATATATATCGGAACACTAGCTCCACAACGATTTGTAATATGCATTGTATGCGTTTGCTGAACTACCGTTGTTGAACTAAAGACATGAGCGTATCTTTTAACCCGACGTCACGGTTCACTGTGCCGTTAGCATTTGTCATGTATAACAGGTGTGCGGAAAGTTGTTGGGAGGCGGTTGTTTCGGCCCTTGGCGTGTCCTGCCCAGTGTGTCACGGATGTTTCGGCCCTTGACGCGTCCTGCCCAGTGTGTCACGGATGTTTCGGCCCTTGACGAGTTCGGCCCAGTGTGTCACGGATGTTTCGGCCCTTGACTTGTTCAGCCCAGTGTGTCACGGATGTTTCGGCCCTTGACGAGTTCGGCCCAGTGTGTCACGGATGTATCGGCCCTTGACTTGTTCAGCCCAGTGTGTCACGGATGTTTTGGCCCTTGACTTGTTCAGCCCAGTGTGTCACGGATGTTTCGGCCCTTGACTTGTTCAGCCCAGTGTGTCACGGATGTTTCGGCCCTTGACGAGTTCGGCCCAGTGTGTCAATGATGTTTCGGCCATTGACGTGTTCGGCCCAGTGTGTCACGGTTGTTTTGGCCCTTGACGTGTTCGGCCAAGTGTGTCAATGATGTTTCGGCCCTTGACGTGTTCGCCCATTGGGTCACGGATGCTTTGCTCATGACGTGTTCGACCAAAGCCGACGGATGGTTCGGGATGCACTCAATGCAGGAGTGTCCTGTCGGGTGTTTCGGCGGGCAGCAGATATAAATAGTATGACTTCTAACTTCCAACTCCCATTAGAAACTATCGGTTATTGATACTGAAGGTATACCCTCCTCATGTTGTGTTTAGTTACACTGGCAACAATGCTTGCAACTTGGCGGGAACATTGGCGGGAGCAGATGTTTGAAATTGGTGGTGCATAAAAGTTGAAAAACAAGAGGAAATATTGACTGATAAGTATTATTCTTATGTGAAGATTATTCATAAACTAGTACTAGACATATATTGGGTAATAGTTTGGTTAAAGGTTTGTCAGTTAACAGTATTTTTGACCAGATTAGAATATAGTGGGTGATAATAGGGTAATTTAGCCTTCGACAAGTTTGTAAACAAGATTTGGCAAAACTTATTATTTGATAGAATATTTATCAGATATAGTATTCAGCATAACAGCTGCAGTATTATTCTTATGTGAAGATTATTCATAAAGTTTTAGTAAAAGTTTGTTAGTTAAAAGTATTTATGAGCAGATTAGCATAGTGGGTGATAATAGGGTAATCTAGCCTTCGTTAAGGTTGTTTACAAGATTTAGCAAATCTGATTATTTGATAGAATATGTAACATATAAAGTAGCAAACATAACAGCTACATAAATAAGATAATACTTTGATCAGGTAGCATTGTTATTAAAAAATAAGCAAGCTTTTTAGTAGAAACCTTAGTTTGTTTATGTTGGTAGTGTCCAACGTGTCCGCTAGGGAACGGTGCCAGTAAAGACTAAATTTGTCAGTTGTGTATAACATAAAGTGAGCTGCAGTTACTGTCCACATTAAACAGTCTTTCTAAAGACTAATTGGTATACAGACTGAGTAAATTTAGAGTTCCTGTGATATCATAATATGGCCCCTTGCAAGCGGCAAGTGAAGGCAAGGAGGCACTTAGTATGTGACTATTGTCACAGCTTTGTCGATTTTGCTCTATCCGGATGCACAAAGTCATGGGCAGAAACAATGGAGGAAGACTTTACTTTCCAGTGCACAGGGTGTTGTAAAGTGGAATGTCTTACAGTAGAGTTAGCTAGACTAACCGATATTGTGAAGGGGCTGGAGATGAAAATAACCAAAGAGATGGATGGAAGAGGACGGAATGAGCAATGCAGTCACAAGAAGGATGAGGACATGAGATTGAGAGGAGGGAGGGTGAGTGCAAGGAAAACAAATGGAGAAAGAACAAGAGAAAGCACGGCATGCAGGAAGGCGACAGGGGAGAAAGTGACAGTAGATGAGGGGGGGACAATGGGACAGGAGAGGAGAGAAGTTCATGTGACCGGAGGAAAGATGAATGGAAGAAAGGAACTGAGAGTAAATGTGCCGAAAGGGAATTCAATAACAGGGATGATGACAGGACGAAAAGACGCAGGGAAAAAAGGAACAACAGAGAAGGCGGGAGGAAGAAAAGTCAACGATCAGGGAGATGCAACACGGAGGAGCTACTCTGAGGCAGTGATTGAGGGAGCATCGAGAACAGAAAGGGTGTTTATGGGCGACTCAATTTTGAGAAAGACAGACAAGACTTTAAACAAAGGCGAAGATGTTGTTGTTTGTCTTCCGGGCTCTCGGATAGAGAATGTGACAGAAAGGGTAGGGAACGTGTTGGGGCATGGCCAGGGAGGATCTATATTAGTACATGTAGGGACGAACAATGCAGACAAGGAGGGGACAACTAGAGTAGTGCAAAGATACAGACAGTTGGTAGGGAAGCTGAAGAAGACAAGAGTTGAGCAGATTATTCTCTCAGGAATTTTGCCAGTGATGGGAGGAAGGGGTGTAGCCTATAGAAACTGCAAGAGGATGGCAATCAACGTTCTAGTAGAGCAGATGTGCGAAGAAGAAGGAGTTGGATTTGTAGATTTGTGGGGATACTTTGTGGGAAAAGAAGATATGTATATGAGAGATGGCCTCCATCTAAGCGGAAAGGGCGCAGCAGTTTTCTCCGAGAACTTGCTTCGATCTATGGACAGGGGAACAGGTTTCAGTTATTTAAACTAGATTCGCAGGGGGGATTCACAGAGAAGCCAAATACTGGAGGCACAGATAAGGACAGCACAAAGACAACGGCAAAGAACAGTCTGGAAAACTCTACCACATTTGGTTATAAATGTGTTTGTTTAAATGCAAGGAGCATAGTAAACAAAAGAAATGAACTAAACATTATGGTAGAAGATACTGACCCTCACATAATAGGTATAACTGAATCTTGGGCCACCCCCGACATATCAGATACCGAATTAGGAATGACAGGATATGTCATGTTTAGGAAAGATAGAATAGGGAGAAGGGGAGGTGGCGTTATTTTATATATTAAAGAATCCATCCAGGCTTACGAAATAAAATTAGAAAAAGAAGCAGAATGTGAAGAAGCTGTCTGGTGTAACATAGTTTCAGGAAACTCAACGTTAACTGTTGGGTTAGTTTATCGAAGTCCAAACATAAACACAGAAGAGAATGAGAAAATACAAAACGCTATAAAGGAAGTCAGTAAACGGGACTGTATAATTATGGGGGATTTTAACCATGGGCGTATACAGTGGAAATCTCTACAGAGTACTGGGAGTGAAGATCAAAAGTTTTTAAATTTAGTACAAGACAGTTTCCTTATTCAACATGTGTTAGAACCAACAAGGGGTGAGAACGTGTTGGACATAGTGTTGAGCTCACAGAAGGAATTTATTGATAATGTCAGGATATGTGAGCCACTGGGATGTAGTGATCACAACCAGATATATTTTATCATCAAAGTAAAAGGAGAACAGAATCGAAAAATACGGTACAGGAAAAATTTTCACAAAGGAAGATATAAGGACATGAGGAAATATTTAGCAAAGATAGACTGGAATAACGCACTGGAGAATAAGACAGCAAAAGAATGTTGGAATATCTTAAAGAGTGAAATTGACTGCATTGTCGAAAAATTTGTCCCCTTGAAAAAACAAGGGAAACGGTCAAAAAAGAAACACTTATCAAAAGAAGCCATTAGAAAAATCAAATACAAGCAAATGATGTGGAAGACATATAGACATAATGGAAGTGAAGAAGACTATGCCATTTATAAAGAAGCACTTAACCAAGCTACAGCTGAAATTAGAAATTCAAAGAGAAGCTATGAACAAAAATTAGCTTTTAATATAAAACATGACAGCAAGAGTTTTTATGCGTATGTTCGAAGTAAACAGAAAGTTCAGGATAAGGTCGGACCTCTAGAAGATAGTGATGGAAAAATAATAACAGAGGGATTCTTAATGGCAGAAAACCTAAATGAATACTTTAGTTCGGTATTTACCAGGGAAGATATTAGTGCATTACCAGTACCAGAGACTAAATTCGAAGGGAGAGAGTCAGACTATTTAGGACAACTAATTGTAACACCAAAAATGGTAGCTAAGAAAATAAGGGACATGAAGGATAATAAGTCACCTGGAGTGGATGGGATTCCTCCCAAATTACTACTGGAAATTGTAGAACAAATTAGCACACCACTTGCAACAGTGTTCAATTTGGCATTAGAGGAAGGAGTAGTTCCGTTAGAATGGAAAGAAGCAAACATCATACCATTATTTAAAAAAGGATCAAGAAGCAAGTCAGAGAACTATAGACCAGTGAGTTTAACATCGGTGATTTGTAAACTATTAGAAAGACTAATTAAAGAGCACTTGGTTGATTTTCTTGTTAAAAATAACTTGATTAACCCATCTCAACATGGGTTTCTAAAAGCGAGGTCATGCTTAACAAATATCTTATGTTTTTTGGAAGATGTCACAAAGTGGGTAGATGAGGGATCACCAGTAGATATAATATACTTAGATTTTAAAAAAGCTTTTGACAAAGTGCCACATCAAAGATTACTACTTAAACTGAAGGCCCATGGCATAGGCAATGTTATGATTAACTGGATAGAAAAATGGCTTATTGATAGAAGACAAAGAGTAGTAGTTGATGGGGAGGTTTCAAACTGGAAATCGGTTTTGAGTGGAGTACCGCAGGGATCAGTATTGGGACCTATTTTGTTCTTAATATATATCAATGATTTGGATGATGATATAACAAGCAAGGTGTTGAAGTTTGCGGATGATACAAAAGTGTTCAGAAAAATAAAAAGTGATACAGATAGACAGCAATTACAAGATGATCTAAATAAGTTGACCGAATGGTCTGAGAAGTGGCAAATGCTGTTTAATTATGGGAAGTGTAAGTGCCTCCACACAGGACATGGGAATGAAGATGCACAATATACAATGGGTGATACTGTACTAAATACTACCGTAAAGGAAAAGGACTTAGGGTTAACTATTAGTGCTGATATGAAGGTATCGGAACAGTGTGCAATTGCAGCAGCGAAGGGAAACCAAATTCTTGGATTAATTAGGCGAAATATAGTGTACAAGGAAAAAGAACTAATAATACCACTGTACAAAACAATAGTTAGGCCTCATTTAGAATATTGCATACAGGCATGGAGGCCATATCGCAAGAAGGATATTGATATACTAGAAAGAGTACAAAGAAGAGCAACCAAAATGATACAAAAACTCAGGAATATTAGTTATGAAATGCGTCTAAAAGAATGTGGATTAACAACACTAGAAACCAGGAGACTGCGAGGAGATCAGATAGAAGTTTTTAAAATATTGAATGGGTATGAAAATATTGACAGAAATATTTTTTTCTCAGTCAAGGAAGAGAGAAGGACTAGAGGACATGGAGTTACATTAGCAAAGAAGCAATGTAGATTAGATATTAGAAAATGTTCATTTTCACAAAGAACAGTAAATGAATGGAACAGATTATCGGCTGATTGTGTAAGTGCTAGTAGTGTTAATATGTTCAAAAATAAAATTGACATGTACCTAAGAAGGGCGGGGTACATTTAGATAGATAGGTTGGACTCTCGATAAGCCAAAGGGCTTCCTTGTCCACCTGCCATCTTGAGTTTATTCTCTAGGTGGCAATCTTGTTAAATCTTGTTAAAACTTAAAGCGGTACTGTGCTCACATGATAGACAAGACATACACTTTCATCGACTACAACATAAACATTGGATGTCGCGGAAATCGTAGCCGGGAGTTCCTCGTCACGATTCTAACCCTAACAACTTGAACACTTGGGTCGACACTTCAGTGCTTCTCATTGTGAGCACATGAATAGTGAACAGTGGTATCGCTGACGATCTTTCAAAACATGGAATGTCAAATCGACAGTATTATTATTACATGTTTGAGCAATGATAACGTTGTTCTCCTCCCTAGCCACAGGTCATAGGCTGCTCGAAGACGTGCTAGAGGTACACAAGTCAAACACACGTGTCTGGCTGATTCCTCTTACACCGTCACACGTGTCTCAGTTGACGACACTGGACTGGGGGAATATGAGGAAAAGGAAGGAAGACTGCTCGCGTCGCAGTGGTTTCAAAATCTCAAATGGCCATGTAATAATAAATATTTCCCAACTAAAATTCATAGCACTAACCAGAAGATGAAGACACCATCATAAGACATCCCATGTACCATTTTCCAGAAGAGAATACAGGAAATGTTCAATCTATCCCAACACAATTCCAAACTGGATGGATTTCTAGAGACAGTAGTATCTAGGTATAGTCTAGGCTGCTTCCAGCTTAGAGTTGCTGCCCATTTTAGTTCCTAGTAAACACAACCAGCACTTCGTAGCCCTTTTCCAAATCTCTATTGAGTTATTCCCATTATCTGTCAAATTAATTTCATTCAACTGCAAACTATTTTCTTCTATCTATCTCTTATTTTTCTATTCCGTTTTGCATCCCGTGCAAATACCCACAACGTTCTTTAAAATGTTGACGTTGGTTGGTTAAACGGAAGAAGTCATTATAATATGAAGCGTTATTTATCGTGTAGTGTAACGCACGAGTTGCTTTTCAAACAACCACGCAACTTGGCGTATACGTTACGTTTCAGTCAACGATACCAGGTTTTGATCGCCTAAGAAGAAGTCGTTATTGAAACACATACATAAACATATACAAACACACAAACACATACGTGCACACATACGCATGCTTCCTCTGAAGCCACAGGTCGTTTTGCTACGCTACACGAATCCTGCCTGGTCGTCTCCTCAAATCGTGGAAGTGAGCGGAGTCGAACTATAACATTGTAGCAACTGACTTCGCTAGTCGCTACTGCGAACACGCCCCAACCTGAAGATCTTACTACTAAATATATATACCAAAATCACGTTAAGATTGAGTTTTATTGAAACACTATGTGATAACAATTATTAAATTGTTATCACACACAGCAGTGTCAACATAGTATTCTTACACACAACGCACCCTCACATCATGCATTGTGATACACTTCCATGTACAGCTACACTTAGTCAATCAAACACGTGTCAATGTGTTCGTTGATCTGTGCGTTTGACAAACTCGTCTGAAATGTCTCTCCACACACGGGACACTGCCGACGTTGTGTCGTACTTTCGCTTCCTTCAGATCTCTTTCCTTTGGCAAACAACGATGCTATACTCGACTGTTTCACCCGTTTACCTGTTGGCTGTTTACCAGTGTTCGGTGGACGAGGTCGCTTCATTGAGATGCTTGTCTTCAGTTTAGTTTTGCTGCCGTCTGACGGCTGTGTGCCACCATTGCAATGGACTTGTGCGTCATTGTCGGTGGAGCTACAGCAGCTTCCCTCATTGCTGTCTGATGCTGGCGTCTTCGCAGGCTTGAAGAAATTCTTTATTGTCACAGGTGGGGTAATAGCTTTTAAAAAACATTTCTTGTTGACTGGTGTGACCGGCTCAGTGATGGACACATATGTCACATGACTTGCACCCACCGAATCGTTACCGTGGATATGTGTCACATTACTTGCAACTGATGAATCGCTGCACTGGACAGACGTAACATGACTTGTGGTTGTCAAAGTGTTGGTCTGAGGTGTAGCCGAAGTGCCCTGCAACAAGACCATTGTATGTCAAGTAATCACTGAGTTGCTCCACCGTTGTGTCACGTTGCTGTGACATCACAACAAGTACAAACGACTTAATCCACGTGCCATGCAAAGCGGACACACAGGGTGGAAACTGTCATGAACAACATAACAATAACATCAGGCGTGGAAACGTGAGGCAAACAAGCAGGAATTTTGCTTTGCCCCCAAAAACCTGAACCTCAAAGGAAGTGAGTGTAATTTGAGATTGTTTGCAAGCCTCAGAGAGGGGTAAAGATAGTTTTTGGATTCACGGTGGTAGGGTTTTGTCGAGCTTCATAAGGGAGGAGGTGTCTGGTGATTTTCAACCATTTTTAACGTCAATGTAAAACATTATTAACAATAATAATTTTAATGACTTCCTGTGCGCCAATATCCTCAAAGATCAAGCTCAGTGGCGCAACAAAGCCAAGAGATTACAATGCAGAAGTCGTCGACGGATGGGTGAAGGTGCTAGGAAGCAATTCAACATAATCCCCCAGTCTTCCAATGTCACGTTCCAACACCACAGTGACGCTGATGTTCTGGCTCAGCACATCCAGTAACAACATGTGACAAAATAGATCCACTCAACAAATACACATAATCGGTGATAACACTACGATGACCCAACATTATAATGCATACCAATGTTTTATTGTAACTGTAATGAAAACACATGGCAACAAACTGATCTTATCTCACTAAAAACCGATAAAGAAACATCATCACCTCACTCTTTAGTTGTTGTTGCATCAGAAGTAGTTGTCGCTGTTGTCTCTGTGCGACCTCCATCATCCTCCGTTCATCTATTGCTTTCTCCACCAGGTGGAGCAGTGTCTGCGGGTAGCGAACACCGACCAATCTCTCTCCGTTCTCTAGCTGAACCCGCACAACTCGCAGTGTGCTCTCCGCCTTCCTGAAACATTTAGCATCAACATTACTTTAAAATACATTTATAACTTTGTAATAATATATGCAAGTTGAGATAAATGTGACAACATAATAAGATATTAACATACGAGTCTTCGTCAAGGGAATTACTGTTTTCTTACCAAAGCTATTTCACTTTAAAATTAATTCTTTGAATAAAATATAGAATTACATATATCATGTTACTTTCCAAAACTACCTATGTAAGTTATGCACATTGATTATTATATAATATAACACATCACTACTACAAACCTCAACATTTCGTAAACGTATTAGTAATTATTGAACAATACTTACAAAAATTAATTTATGGCTGAATTATAGGAAACTAACGAAACATTGTCAATTACTTCTTTTTTGTAAATAAGGCAACAAAACCTTAACTTGTTCATATAGTTTTGAAACCAACTAAATAAATTCCAGTTATTTCAACTGATGTAATCTAATTATAACCAAGTCAGTGTATTGTGCATGCATGTCATAGTACATATATGGAGATATTTATGTTTTACCCACAGGCAGCATAAACCTTGGTTATCAAACTCTCAATAATTCATCAACAGTCCTCTGAGAAATAACTAATTTGGTTGTTACCCTTTAACTGTTTGCGTGTTTGTGGATGTTCGTATCATAAATTGAAAGTCTATAACATTAAGCTAATTCTCCTGGAAACCACTTGCATACAGCATTGTCCAAAGGCTGGTATTTTTGTTAGTATTCAAAACATTTGATTATGTTCTTACGTGAGCTGTAATTGTGGGCCGTATCGGGCCAATGTTGTTTCCAGCAAGGACAACATTGTCACTATTCCTCCACACAGCAGGTGCATGCGATAGCAACGGGCACCCACTGCAACATGTCACAACACCAGTGACGAATCCAGTAGCAACAAACAGCCACGCATTTGACATATCCAGCAACAACAAACACAAACTTAAACAAAATGTTTAGACATTTTCTGGAACTGTTTCAGAAATATTGTTATCAGTCCATAAGAGCAATTTGATCTTAATCACTAATTGTGGTCCTTTGCAGTGATCACATACGTAGAAAACGGCAATTATATGTCAAGTGACAATTAGTCACATCACTCTGTGATGTAAAGTACAGTTAGGTAAGGTACTATGAAGTAAGGTACTATGAGGTAAGGTAATGTATGACTTATCCCACAGTGCCTTGCCCCATAAGCAACTGTGAGGTACTGTGGGGTAAGGTACAGTGATATAAGGAACTGTGCCATAAGGAACTGTGAGGTAAGGAACTATGTGGTAGGGTGTTGTGGGGTAGGGTAGTGTGGGGCAACATGGTTTCCTCAAAACAGCCCAAGCTTGGGCTAAAGCAGGAGTTGTCCTCTAGAATTAGTGAGTCCACTACAGGTTACATGTGTGGGATCTTTTACTTCCCCTGGCATAGACACCAGACAGAAGGGACCACCGGCTTTTAGTGTCTCTTCCGAAAGACACAGGCAAACATGGGGTGAACCGCTCACCACATGTAATTTTAACATAATGTGACATAAGGAACTGTGGGGTAGGGTACTGTGGGGTAGGGTACTGTGGGGTAGGGTACTGTGAAGTAGGGGACTGTGGGGTAGGGGACTGTGAAGTAGGGTACTGTGGGGTAGGGTACTGTGTGGTAGGGGACTGTGGGGTAGGGTACTGTGGGGTAGGGGACTGTGGGGTAGGGTACTGTGAAGTAGGGGACTGTGGGGTAGGGGACTGTGAAGTAGGGTACTGTGGGGTAGGGTACTGTGTGGTAGGGGACTGTGGGGTAGGGTACTGTGTGGTAGGGTACTGTGAGGTAGGGTACTGTGGGGTAGGGTACTGTGGGGTAGGGTACTGTGTGGTAGGGTACTGTGGGGTAGGGTACTGTGGGGTAGGGTACTGTGAAGTAGGGTACTGTGGGGTAGGGTACTGTGTGGTAGGGTACTGTGAGGTAGGGTACTGTGAAGTAGGGGACTGTGGGGTAGGGTACTGTGTGGTAGGGTACTGTGAGGTAGGGTACTGTGGGGTAGGGTACTGTGGGGTAGGGTACTGTGAAGTAGGGTACTGTGGGGTAGGGTACTGTGAAGTAGGGTACTGTGGGGTAGGGTACTGTGAAGTAGGGTACTGTGGGGTAGGGTACTGTGAAGTAGGGTACTGTGGGGTAGGGTACTGTGAAGTAGGGGACTGTGGGGTAGGGTACTGTGGGGTAGGGTACTGTGAAGTAGGGTACTGTGGGGTAGGGTACTGTGGGGTAGGGTACTGTGGGGTAGGGTACTGTGAAGTAGGGTACTGTGGGGTAGGGTACTGTGAAGTAGGGTACTGTGGGGTAGGGTACTGTGAAGTAGGGTACTGTGGGGTAGGGTACTGTGAAGTAGGGGACTGTGGGGTAGGGTACTGTGGGGTAGGGTACTGTGAAGTAGGGGACTGTGGGGTAGGGTACTGTGGGGTAGGGTACTGTGAAGTAGGGTACTGTGGGGTAGGGTACTGTGAAGTAGGGGACTGTGGGGTAGGGTACTGTGGGGTAGGGTACTGTGGGGTAGGGTACTGTGAAGTAGGGGACTGTGGGGTAGGGTACTGTGGGGTAGGGTACTGTGAAGTAGGGTACTGTGGGGTAGGGTACTGTGGGGTAGGGTACTGTGAGGTAGGGTACTGTGAAGTAGGGTACTGTGGGGTAGGGTACTGTGAAGTAGGGGACTGTGGGGTAGGGTACTGTGGGGTAGGGTACTGTGAGGTAGGGTACTGTGAAGTAGGGTACTGTGGGGTAGGGTACTGTGAAGTAGGGGACTGTGGGGTAGGGTACTGTGGGGTAGGGTACTGTGAAGTAGGGGACTGTGGGGTAGGGTACTGTGAGGTAGGGTACTGTGGGGTAGGGTACTGTGGGGTAGGGTACTGTGAAGTAGGGGACTGTGGGGTAGGGTACTGTGGGGTAGGGTACTGTGGGGTAGGGTACTGTGAAGTAGGGGACTGTGGGGTAGGGTACTGTGGGGTAGGGTACTGTGAAGTAGGGTACTGTGGGGTAGGGTACTGTGGGGTAGGGTACTGTGGGGTAGGGTACTGTGAAGTAGGGTACTGTGGGGTAGGGTACTGTGAAGTAGGGGACTGTGGGGTAGGGTACTGTGGGGTAGGGTACTGTGGGGTAGGGTACTGTGAAGTAGGGGACTGTGGGGTAGGGTACTGTGGGGTAGGGTACTGTGGGGTAGGGTACTGTGAAGTAGGGTACTGTGGGGTAGGGTACTGTGGGGTAGGGTACTGTGAGGTAGGGTACTGTGAAGTAGGGTACTGTGGGGTAGGGTACTGTGAAGTAGGGGACTGTGGGGTAGGGTACTGTGAGGTAGGGTACTGTGAAGTAGGGTACTGTGGGGTAGGGTACTGTGAAGTAGGGGACTGTGGGGTAGGGTACTGTGGGTTAGGGTACTGTGAAGTAGGGGACTGTGGGGTAGGGTACTGTGAGGTAGGGTACTGTGGGGTAGGGTACTGTGGGGTAGGGTACTGTGAAGTAGGGGACTGTGGGGTAGGGTACTGTGGGGTAGGGTACTGTGAAGTAGGGTACTGTGGGGTAGGGTACTGTGAAGTAGGGGACTGTGGGGTAGGGTACTGTGGGGTAGGGTACTGTGAAGTAGGGGACTGTGGGGTAGGGTACTGTGGGGTAGGGTACTGTGGGGTAGGGTACTGTGAAGTAGGGTACTGTGGGGTAGGGTACTGTGGGGTAGGGTACTGTGAGGTAGGGTACTGTGAAGTAGGGTACTGTGGGGTAGGGTACTGTGAAGTAGGGGACTGTGGGGTAGGGTACTGTGAGGTAGGGTACTGTGAAGTAGGGTACTGTGGGGTAGGGTACTGTGAAGTAGGGGACTGTGGGGTAGGGTACTGTGGGGTAGGGTACTGTGAAGTAGGGGACTGTGGGGTAGGGTACTGTGAGGTAGGGTACTGTGGGGTAGGGTACTGTGGGGTAGGGTACTGTGAAGTAGGGGACTGTGGGGTAGGGTACTGTGGGGTAGGGTACTGTGGGGTAGGGTACTGTGAAGTAGGGGACTGTGGGGTAGGGTACTGTGGGGTAGGGTACTGTGAGGTAGGGTACTGTGAGGTAGGGGACTGTGGGGTAGGGTACTGTGGGGTAGGGTACTGTGGGGTAGGGTACTGTGGGGTAGGGTACTGTGAAGTAGGGGACTGTGAAGTAGGGGACTGTGGGGTAGGGTACTGTGGGGTAGGGTACTGTGGGGTAGGGTACTGTGAAGTAGGGTACTGTGGGGTAGGGTACTGTGAAGTAGGGGACTGTGGGGTAGGGTACTGTGGGGTAGGGTACTGTGGGGTAGGGTACTGTGAAGTAGGGGACTGTGGGGTAGGGTACTGTGGGGTAGGGTACTGTGGGGTAGGGTACTGTGAAGTAGGGGACTGTGGGGTAGGGTACTGTGGGGTAGGGTACTGTGGGGTAGGGTACTGTGAAGTAGGGGACTGTGGGGTAGGGTACTGTGTGGTAGGGTACTGTGAGGTAGGGTACTGTGAAGTAGGGGACTGTGGGGTAGGGTACTGTGTGGTAGGGTACTGTGAGGTAGGGTACTGTGGGGTAGGGTACTGTGGGGTAGGGTACTGTGAAGTAGGGTACTGTGGGGTAGGGTACTGTGAAGTAGGGTACTGTGGGGTAGGGTACTGTGAAGTAGGGTACTGTGGGGTAGGGTACTGTGAAGTAGGGTACTGTGGGGTAGGGTACTGTGAAGTAGGGGACTGTGGGGTAGGGTACTGTGGGGTAGGGTACTGTGAAGTAGGGTACTGTGGGGTAGGGTACTGTGGGGTAGGGTACTGTGGGGTAGGGTACTGTGAAGTAGGGTACTGTGGGGTAGGGTACTGTGAAGTAGGGTACTGTGGGGTAGGGTACTGTGAAGTAGGGTACTGTGGGGTAGGGTACTGTGAAGTAGGGGACTGTGGGGTAGGGTACTGTGGGGTAGGGTACTGTGAAGTAGGGGACTGTGGGGTAGGGTACTGTGGGGTAGGGTACTGTGAAGTAGGGTACTGTGGGGTAGGGTACTGTGGGGTAGGGTACTGTGGGGTAGGGTACTGTGAAGTAGGGTACTGTGGGGTAGGGTACTGTGAAGTAGGGGACTGTGGGGTAGGGTACTGTGGGGTAGGGTACTGTGGGGTAGGGTACTGTGAAGTAGGGGACTGTGGGGTAGGGTACTGTGGGGTAGGGTACTGTGAAGTAGGGTACTGTGGGGTAGGGTACTGTGGGGTAGGGTACTGTGAGGTAGGGTACTGTGAAGTAGGGTACTGTGGGGTAGGGTACTGTGAAGTAGGGGACTGTGGGGTAGGGTACTGTGGGGTAGGGTACTGTGAGGTAGGGTACTGTGAAGTAGGGTACTGTGGGGTAGGGTACTGTGAAGTAGGGGACTGTGGGGTAGGGTACTGTGGGGTAGGGTACTGTGAAGTAGGGGACTGTGGGGTAGGGTACTGTGAGGTAGGGTACTGTGGGGTAGGGTACTGTGGGGTAGGGTACTGTGAAGTAGGGGACTGTGGGGTAGGGTACTGTGGGGTAGGGTACTGTGGGGTAGGGTACTGTGAAGTAGGGGACTGTGGGGTAGGGTACTGTGGGGTAGGGTACTGTGAAGTAGGGTACTGTAGGGTAGGGTACTGTGGGGTAGGGTACTGTGGGGTAGGGTACTGTGAAGTAGGGTACTGTGGGGTAGGGTACTGTGAAGTAGGGGACTGTGGGGTAGGGTACTGTGGGGTAGGGTACTGTGGGGTAGGGTACTGTGAAGTAGGGGACTGTGGGGTAGGGTACTGTGGGGTAGGGTACTGTGGGGTAGGGTACTGTGAAGTAGGGTACTGTGGGGTAGGGTACTGTGGGGTAGGGTACTGTGAGGTAGGGTACTGTGAAGTAGGGTACTGTGGGGTAGGGTACTGTGAAGTAGGGGACTGTGGGGTAGGGTACTGTGAGGTAGGGTACTGTGAAGTAGGGTACTGTGGGGTAGGGTACTGTGAGGTAGGGTACTGTGAAGTAGGGTACTGTGGGGTAGGGTACTGTGAAGTAGGGGACTGTGGGGTAGGGTACTGTGGGTTAGGGTACTGTGAAGTAGGGGACTGTGGGGTAGGGTACTGTGAGGTAGGGTACTGTGGGGTAGGGTACTGTGGGGTAGGGTACTGTGAAGTAGGGGACTGTGGGGTAGGGTACTGTGGGGTAGGGTACTGTGAAGTAGGGTACTGTGGGGTAGGGTACTGTGAAGTAGGGGACTGTGGGGTAGGGTACTGTGGGGTAGGGTACTGTGAAGTAGGGGACTGTGGGGTAGGGTACTGTGGGGTAGGGTACTGTGGGGTAGGGTACTGTGAAGTAGGGTACTGTGGGGTAGGGTACTGTGGGGTAGGGTACTGTGAGGTAGGGTACTGTGAAGTAGGGTACTGTGGGGTAGGGTACTGTGAAGTAGGGGACTGTGGGGTAGGGTACTGTGAGGTAGGGTACTGTGAAGTAGGGTACTGTGGGGTAGGGTACTGTGAAGTAGGGGACTGTGGGGTAGGGTACTGTGGGGTAGGGTACTGTGAAGTAGGGGACTGTGGGGTAGGGTACTGTGAGGTAGGGTACTGTGGGGTAGGGTACTGTGGGGTAGGGTACTGTGAAGTAGGGGACTGTGGGGTAGGGTACTGTGGGGTAGGGTACTGTGGGGTAGGGTACTGTGAAGTAGGGGACTGTGGGGTAGGGTACTGTGGGGTAGGGTACTGTGAGGTAGGGTACTGTGAAGTAGGGGACTGTGGGGTAGGGTACTGTGGGGTAGGGTACTGTGGGGTAGGGTACTGTGGGGTAGGGTACTGTGAAGTAGGGGACTGTGAAGTAGGGGACTGTGGGGTAGGGTACTGTGGGGTAGGGTACTGTGGGGTAGGGTACTGTGAAGTAGGGTACTGTGGGGTAGGGTACTGTGAAGTAGGGGACTGTGGGGTAGGGTACTGTGGGGTAGGGTACTGTGGGGTAGGGTACTGTGAAGTAGGGGACTGTGGGGTAGGGTACTGTGGGGTAGGGTACTGTGGGGTAGGGTACTGTGAAGTAGGGGACTGTGGGGTAGGGTACTGTGGGGTAGGGTACTGTGGGGTAGGGTACTGTGAAGTAGGGGACTGTGGGGTAGGGTACTGTGGGGTAGGGTACCGTGTGGTAGGGTACTGTGTGGTAGGGTACTGTGGGGTAGGGTACTGTGGGGTAAGGTACTGTAAGGTAAGACCCTGTGGGGTAGGGTACTGTGGGGTAAGTCACTGTGTGGTAAGACACTGTGGGTAAGGCACTGTGGGGTAAGTCACTGTGGGTAAGTCACTGTGTGGTAAGTCACTGTGGGTAAGTCACTGTGTGGTAAGTCACTGTGGGTAAGTCTGTCCCAGGCCCCGCCTGTCCCACCTGTGCAGGAGGCCCCGGAGCGACACTGTGGTCCGTGGATGCAGCGCTCCCTGGTGGAGTTGTACTGCTCCGTCCAACCAGTTTCTGTCAGAACAAAATTGACATTAATATCGCTCGACTCATTTAGAAGGCATTTGCACTCAATGCCTATGTAAGTACATATTTATGTTTTATTATCCCCCTCCCGCGCAACACCACCCACTACTTGCGACCCGCCAAGCTCGACAATACTCTAGTCACGTACGTACGTGGCTACTACAGAGGGATGAGCTCAAATGAGAAGAAGAAAATGTTTTGCAATATGATAAACATTAATCTTTTGTTCAGTTTTTAAATGAAAAGTTAAACAACCTTCAAATAATAATGGAATTGAGCATATAAAAGTCAAAAAAGAGCTGCCTAAATAACAGATTACTTCTTGATTCATATTGCAAACGTTTTGTTACCACATTAATTATATCAACACCAGGTAACATCAGATGGGAATCTACTTATACAATATAACCATGCGTCATGCTATATATTGTGGAGAATGATAATTTAAAATAATGCAAACTGAAAACATGCATTGTGTACACATTGAAAAGCTGGATACAAATTATGCCTTTTACTCTATGAATTATGAACAATTCAAGCATACTCTGGTTCATGAATAACATACAATAAAGGAACCAACGATGGTGCAAATGGCCATCTCTCACACTATTAGGGAAGCTAGCCAGTGATTGAGGCGCCATCTGTCACATCATTTAGAAAGCTAGCCAGTGATTGTGGCGCCATCTCTTACATAATTTAGGAAGCTAGCCAGTGATTGTGGCGCCATCTGTCACATCGTTTAGAAAGCTAGCCAGTGATTGTGGCGCCATCTGTCACATCATTTAGAAAGCTAGCCAGTGATTGTGGAGGTGTCTCTTACATAATTTGGGAAACTTGCCCGTGATCGTCGCGCCATCTATCACATCGTTTCGTAAACAAGCAACAAGTGCACCGAAAACAATCAAAAATGGTTTATCATAACCCATTACCAGTTACCACAAAGGCACAGTTTAACTGAATGAAAGACAGTGGCCCAGTGGCCGAGTGGCCCAGTGGCCCAGGTGTGGGCCTCACCTGCCTTCTCCCTGGAAATGGCCATGTACTTGTGTAGCAAGTCAGTCTTCTCCTCCTCAAAGCTTGATACACCTGTGTTAGGTCTGGAGAGACACAAGGACAGACACAAGACCACATTTGAGTTCCAAATATATGTTTTTTTACTACATGTTTGCATTTTCAGACATTAATTAATCTTCATTCACACGTGTATACAAGTTTTGAAATTCTAATACCTCACTTTTTCACATCCCAGTCTCTAAACCGACACCCCTTAGTCTCTGCTAGAACCAGACACCAATTTGTCTGGATCACATCACCAAACAACATGACACCTATGTCAATATACATAAAAACAGACAATTCACAGCTCTGTTACCACACTGCCCAAATATCTACTAATTATACTCACTCAACAGTAAACAAGGCCTCACAGAAATTCAAACAGCCTGCTTAATGCCATTTCTACTGGGAACGTTTTCGTCGGGTAACAAATCCAGCTGTCATCAGACTGATTGATATGTCAGCGAGGTTGTAAAGGTGTGTCTTTCAACGATGATGGAATTTAGCAATATTTTCAATATGCCTCCTAGTGTTTGGTCAAAACACTAGGAGCCATATTCCAAAGAGTAGGTGCACCAACAGCAGAAGCACTAGCGATATTGACTTTAGGGACACAAAGTAAATCAGAACGAGATGATCGAAGCTGAACAGGTTTTCTTACAGGAGTACAGAGTTTCCAAGCAATGAATGTAAACATGATGGCTGTTTACATGAAAGTGCCTGCTAAGTAAAGGTACAGATCTTAAAGATTATACAATATTGAACAGGACAACTGCATTGTAATGAACTGCTTTTATTATTTATTTATTTGGCTCTGTTCCTAACAATTGTTGTATTTTGATTTGATAATTATGACTGGTCAAATTATATAACCAAAAATTGTAGTTCTTTAAATATATCAGGGAAGTCAATATATTAAAAATGTTTGCCATGTGGCAGAGTTAACTGGCTGACTATTTGATGCTGACCTATGATGAGATCCCACTGCCCTGGAGGAATTGATAAAAATGTAAATCTATAAACTCCTTGTCATGCTAGCTCACATACAATATTGCCATTCCTTCCCTCATACTATTCTAACAGAGACATGGGACGGACGGACGGACGGACGGACGGACGGACGGACGGACGGACGGACGGACGGACGGACGGATTGATTAAACTGTATTGTTTTGCAATATGGACACCAGATATAATGAATTTGTGATAAAATATTACAACATTAGATAAAATCAACCCAAACTACACAGACCTTGCAATGGTAAAGAGGTGGGAAGACGCATGTTTCTGGGTCGCCAGGATGAACCACCGTCTCCCCTTGTGTTCCCGACGGGAGCAGTAGAACCCATTGGGTGACTCTTCCGACGTGTCGTAGTTCGCCAGTCTCTGCAGCGCCCTCTGCCAGCTCATGCCGCGGTCAACGTTCAGCACGAAATGTCTAAAAGTCAGGACAGTTATAAATATAATATATCTTACAAATAAACAACTAAAACATACACATACAGCTTCATCAGTAATATCTAAATAAACAGGTCATGCTGTTAAAAACAGGGAATATGTCTCTTGTTCTGTGCGTGCGTGTGCGTGCGTGTGTGTGTGGGTGTGTGTGGGTGCGTGCGTGTGGGTGTGTGCGTGGGTGCGTGCGTGCGTGCGTGTGTATATGTGTGTGTGCGTGCGTGTGTATATGTGTGTGTGTGAGTATGTGTGTGTTTGTGTTTGTGTGTGAGTATGTGTGTGTGTGTATGTGTGTGTGTGTGTGTGTGTGTGTGTGTGTGTGTGTGTGTGTGTGTGTGTGACACTGATTTTCACAATATGCTGCCTTGTATGTGATAATTATACATATTTAATTAACACACTATATAACATTTGATTAAACAATTCCCAGTACTACAAATGAGCATTCACTGTAAGATTTCTACCGATAACGACTATTACACGTAATGCAAAAGTGTTTCCTGATTAACGTATACAGCACAACAGTGAAGAATGAAGTGGTAAAGTATTTTGCAAATACCTTGTTGGGTTGCTGCTGGACATGCTTTCCTTGAAGACCTCTCTGGGTTTCCCCACAATGTTGATAGATGACGCTGTGATGTCCACCAACCCCTCACTGTACCTGCACAGGGGGCTTACTTGAGGGGTCACGTCATAACCGACACAGGGGGTTTTAACTTACAAAAAACTTACAAAAACACACTAATAAAAGTGACACAAGGGTATTTACTTAAGGGAGGTAACACAGGTGATATTAGGAGGGTTACGTAATTGACAAGGTTTTTTTGTATCTAAAATGTGTTAACAATTACTGATATATGGATGCTTTCTGGTATGCATCTGCAAAATATATTATCTTGAACCTTTAAAATCAGTCTTGTTTTCTAATAGAACAGTCAGTTATTTCATTGCTAACTAGTCATGTAATAAATCACATATTGCCACAATAATCTATAATGCTGAAATGTTCATTGTTACTAATGGCGTAATGGTCAGCAGGTATGTTAAAAAAAACTAATAAAATACCTGTACACACACAGATAATATGGGTTGGACTCTCGATAAGCCAAAGGCATCCTTGCCCACTTGTTATCTAGATTTTAGAGTCAGATGGCAATTTTTGTATTATTACCACCATCGTGGTGCCATTTCGACACATGGTATGGAAATTTGTTTGCGGGATATATATTTTAAAAGTATTTCGGCAAAATGTACCTTTTTAAACATTCGTTTGAGTGACTGGGATTAAATAAGTGTTACACGTTTTGAATACTGGTTTTCTTTTTGTACAAGAACTGCATGTTTTGATTGATATGTTAGAGTGGTGGGCCGCCCAGAATAAGCCTCTTGTTTATACAACCCACATTACGGCTGTAGCAATGATAATATCAGGACTTTTGTCATCACATGGCATAATGATAGAAGTCCTTTTATAAATGTTTTAGTAGGGACTACAAATCTGTCTTTTCCCCCACGGATCACACATGTGACGTGGCCATTTGTCCTAACACAGAGACGTGATAATTCATGCAACAAGTTGACCTACTTTCCTTCCTTCTTGGCGCTGGACACTTGTGCAGAAAGACTCTTGGTGAAATAGTTAAAGATCTGTCAACAAAACCAAACTATAAACAAACTATAAAGTAGCTGCAACAAGAATAACAATTTGACACAAATAAACTTTCTTCAAATACAATATTCACAACGTTTGTATACCAGTAAATAATATTAATTTGTCACGAAATAATGCAAATCTTAAAGTGTGTACTGATGTTATTATAAGTACTCAGTTGAGCCCAAACAGCCATCAAAGAACTTTCTAAAGTGGAAAAATGCCTGAGTGAACCAGTAGTCAGAACAGACCGGTCTGGTGCCACTGCCACCAGCGGCTATCACTGAAGTGTCTCTGTTACATGACGATGTCCACTTGTGGATGACAATTGTTCATCTAATTAACTTTATTTGGGAAATGTTTCACTAGCACACAGAGCTAATAAAGAAATCTTCAAAACCAGAATCCATTGTTAAATGGTTTTTTAATGGAAAACTATGATTAACAAGGGAACTATTTCTGTGCCACACCAACACATGTGGTCCTGTGGTGAATCCTGCTCCTGGCCATTTTCAAGACACAAGATCATTGATAACGAGTGTAGCTGCTTTGACAGAGCATAATCAGCCTTATTATTCGCTCATAAGAATTTGAGTGAAATTTACTGGTTGTGACTTGTGGTATCACATGTTTGTGAATAGATGCAAGTCTAGATTAAAACAAGAGTCACAAATTGTATACTACATGAGACATTTACAGCACAGAAAGACACGACTCCTCACCAGGTTCTGATGCTCAACGCTCAATCCCAGAATCCTGTTCAAGAATTTGCCAACGTCACTTGACTCCTTGTCCTTGACCTTTGGCAAATCGGTCAAGGTCGCTGCCTCCAGGACCCCCATAGATGCCAAGCAATCCTGAATGCAGCGACAATGTTTACAAACTCATAACTGTTTCTGTATAAAAAATAGCAACATAAAATATATAAAATGGAACTTAATTAATGTGATGTTCACTCAACGACGTAGTCATAAATATCTCAACATCCAAACATTACCCGACCAGAACAGAAACACCAAGTGATAGTTATGTGCTTGCTTCATTAAACCAGAAATATTTTTCACGCTAAACACAGACTGGCTGCAAACTGACACTTTCACTTCACAGGTTTTGTTCCACAATATGTCATGGTTTAGAAATAATTACTTCAACTGTACTGAAATTGAACTGATGACATTCACCATGAAACGAACTGATGACATTCACCATAAAACGAAATTGAACTGATGACATTCACCATAAAACGCACCAGTATAAGTAAATACACACATTTCATCCAATTTATATATGTATTTAAAAGCCCTGTCATATTTTCGGATTTAAAAATAAATAAATCTTTAATTAATTAATTTCTACATTCTATAAGTCTGCAACATACGTGTAGTTCAGCATTGAAAGCAGCAAATTCCTGTCCAGCGGCAGCAACGGTTGCTATGGCAACACCTGGTACAATCACATTCCGACAGATGGCGCTGTACATTGTGCGTAACGCAGTGCGGCCGTAGGGTGTGTCAAAGTTGAACTCGGTCAAGTCTGCCCCAGACGCTGCCCGGCGGTCACCTTTGGTCAGAGCACCTGGGAGAATGAAAGTGAAAGTAAAGGTGAGTTCTTATATGTTCTGGCCTCAGCACTGCTCGAAGATTTACCCTTACGCCCTGGCAGAAATGTCCAATCACACAGCACCTTGATGTCTCTGGGAAACATTCAGCCACACTGCAATTAATGTGTGAAGATTATTCCTATACAAATATCCACCACTGTCTATGGCCAGGTACTCATGTGCACAAATGAGTGAACTGGAGCAATGTGGACTGAATGAACTTGCCACAGACTCAAAATGACAGCACAGGAAGTGACCTCAGTGACCGCAGTGTTTCCTGTTTGAATCCAACGTTGAGTCGCTGTACTCCACATAAACACACGTATCACTTCAGCGCTTCTTGGAAAAGAACACATTTATGAGTTCAGATACCTGGGTAAATAATATGCTGCTGCTGCTGCTGCTGCTGCTGCTGCGGCTGCGGCTGCTGCTGCTGCTGCTGCTGCTAACATTATTACGTTAAAAAAACTAATATCGTTATGAATTTACTTGAAACCATTAAAGGTTATTGTATTGTATGTGTTCAACACTCTTGAGTAAATAAGTTATTCTCCTGTCATCATTCTAAATCAAGACCCTCACCTAGAGACTGAAGTCTCCTGTCAACATTCAATGTCAAGACACTCAATTAGAGACTGAAGTCTCCTTTTAACATTCAATGTCAAGACACTCAATTAGAGACTGAAGTCTCCTGTCAACATTCAATGCCAACACACTCATCCAGAGACTGAAGTCTCCTGTCAACATTCAATGTCAAGACACTCAATTAGAGACTGAAGTCTCCTGTCAACATGCAATGCCAAGACACTCACCTAGAGACTGAAGTCTCCTGTCAACATTCAATGTCAAGACACTCACCTAGAGACTGAAGTCTCCTTTCAACATGCAATGTCAAGACACTCAATTAAAGACTTTAGTATCCTGTCAACATTCAATGTCAAGACACTCAATTAGAGACTGTAGTATCCTGTCAACATTCAATGTCAAGACACTCACCTAGAGACTGAAGTCTCCTGTCAACATTCAATGCCAAGACACTCACCTAGAGTTTGAAGTCTCCTGTCAACATTCAATGCCAAGACACTCACCTAGAGACTGAAGTCTCCTGTCAACATTCAATGTCAAGACACTTACCTAGAGACTGAAGTCTCCTGGCCACGGCTGATGCAAATCTGCGTTCTCCTCCGAGGTCTGTGGTGATGAGTTTGTAGAGCGGGCCACTGGGAGAGACAAAGATGACACGTTGACACAGAAAGGTGTTCTTTCTTTACTTGGTATTTAGTGCAATGTCACAATGACTGTGAATCAGACTGTGGCCAGACATGCTGACCTCCAGAACACCCAGTGTTAGGATGTTTATGAGCCTGTAATGACAGTGGCTTTTAGGACACTGTTAATGTTGAATAATTTGTATGGCATAGTATTACCTTATAAAAGTATATTCTTATTTTAGTTTTATTTCATAGTTGCCAATTAGTTTCTACCCAATTCTGAGGTAAGGCCACATTGGTGGTAACATTGGCAAAACATTAATATCCCAGGCAGGTGTGTGGTGTTACAAAGTGCTGTCACATGGTCAGGGTGGATCCTGGGTAATTGAGGCTATTTATTTTCCAGGAGTGAGCAGAGATCGCAACTCCAAAACACCCAATATCGAAGGAATCCTTGGTGTAGTATAACATTAGAAATGACAATATCACTCAATACAATGCTACAAAAATGTCTCTGGTGCAACCAGAAACCAGACGTTTAGTTGCACATAAACTGTTTTATTCTGAACCATGAGTCATTCAAATCCTTTTAAGTTTACCACAAGAGATTCATCTGTAATGCAGCATTGTTATCTCCAAATGACTGCCACAACTTAGAACATGTTGGGGTAAGCAGTAATTTAACCAGCAAAGTTATCTACGAACAGTATCTAGGCAATGTATAAAGTATGAATGAATATAGTCTTTCTTGTCATAAATCTGAAAGGCAACATTTTGTATACTGAAACAGCCATTGCTACTCAGGTTATGTGTTTAAATGTCTAAAAATGAATATGAGACTGCAAAGAAGACCTCCAAAGTCAGTATTTTACACTATCATTTCCATGGATGAAACTAACAGAAGTAAACATATTTACACTGACAGATCTGTTCCATGTCCATCTAACCACTACTGGACATGTGGTCCGATAGAACAAGGGTACTCTGCTCTTGACAATTTACAATTCCTACTGCAGGTATCACTGGCCAGTTGAAAAGCAACCTGCAGCCAAATGTGGTGCATGGACCTGAGTTTGGGGACTGTTAGCATGATGTGACCTTGACATACCTGCTCTGATTGGAGCGATGTGAACGTCCCAATTGTTGGACAGCTTTATCAGCACTCCACGGAAGTTCCAATGTCAGGTGAACCCGTCGCCGTTGGTTACCAACTCGAAGGTCAGCATGGAGGGAAATCCCTGTACAAGGTCAAGTTAATAGATTATTCATACAGAAGTTCCTCAATATAAAACCATACAATCCAGGACAACCAGGTTGTGTAGTAGCCAACCCAGTCAGAATTAGGACTGTCTACGAGGGTAGTTTCTTGGTCACAAAAGTATCACCGTAACTGTAATTACTATTGCAATACTATCCTGGTAGTGTCATGATCATTACAATAGTATCGTGATAGTATCATGTAAGCTTACTGTGGTTGTGTTCCAGTTTTACCTGCTGGGATCTAGGCTACACGTGGCATGGACTCAGTGTCAGCAGGACTCACAGCTGCTTCACAAATACGATAAGTAAGTGAGGGTGATATGGTCAATAAATGTAGATGTCACAACATTGGTGACACATGCCTCACAATAGTCATCTGCTTCATAGGTGCACCATGGGAACTATAGTCAGGTGACTTGTGACATCCCTGAAGACTATTCATGTGACATCCCTGAAGACTATTCATGTGACACCCCTGAAGACTATTAATGTGACATCCATGAAGAATATTAATGTGACATCCCTGAAGACTATTCATGTGACACCCCTGAAGACTATTAATGTGACATCCATGAAGACTATTCATGTGACATCCATGAAGACTATTAATGTGACATCCCTGAAGACTATTCATGTGACATCCCTGAAGACTATTCATGTGACATCCATGAAGACTATTCATATGACACCCCTGAAGACTATTAATGTGACATCCCTAAAGACTATTCATGTGACATCCCTGAAGACTATTCATGTGACATCCATGAAGACTATTCATGTGACACCCCTGAAGACTATTAATGTGACATCCCTGAAGACTATTCATGTGACATCCATGAAGACTATTCATGTGACATCCATGAAGACTATTCATGTGACATCCATGAAGACTATTAATGTGACATCCCTGAAGACTATTCATGTGACATCCATGAAGACTATTCATGTGACATCCCTGAAGACTATTAATGTGACATCCCTGAAGACTATTCATGTGACATCCCTGAAGACTATTAATGTGACAACCATGAAGACTATTAATGTGACATCCATGAAGACTATTAATGTGACATCCATGAAGACTATTCATGTGACATCCCTGAAGACTATTAATGTGACATCCCTGAAGACAATTCATGTGACATCCCTGAAGACTAATCCTGTGCTCTCCTGTAATCAGTGACGTCCTTGGACTCTACAGGTGACGTCCTTGGACTCTACTGGTGACGTCCTTGGACTCTACAGGTGACGTCCTTGGACTCTACAGGTGACGTCCACTCCCACCCACCTGTGCTGGCAGCGTCTGAGATGATGGCCACTAGTTTGGAGCCTTGCATGAAGAGATTCCGCTGAAAAGATAAACAATTTGATACTGGCAAAGGTGAGGATCATGCTATGCATTACTACCATGCTAATCATGCTTAATGTACAATATATTCTTTGCAGTGGTATGAAAGTTGGTATTTCTACCTAGCATAATATCAAACAAAGAAACACTTGAATAGATGTTTATATGTTGACTACCTATAACATTTCTAGGAAAACAAACGTGCATACAACATGCATACATCACTAATGTGTAGCTGCACCACCAGATGGCTCTGTCAATTAAAGTTGACCTACTTCTGTGACATTGATACTGTCGAGGACCCCTGGTGAGTCTTTGTCGCGCAACTCATACTGAGGCTGAGACTGCGGTGACCTTCGAACCATGCGACCCCTGCGTCCTGTCATCTCTGCCACACAGCCAGGACCACCCAGTCTGTCAATGATGTCATCAAGTGGGCTGCAACCAAGGCAACTTAACACGTAAAGGCAAGTTCTTATATAGCGCAGTATCCAGTCCTCAGGATTGCTCAAAGCGTTTTACACTTTACTTCCCTGACAGACGTGTTCAATCAAACACCGTTTCAACTTCTCTGAGGAGGTTCCAGCCACGCTGCAATTAACTGCAAAGGCTGCTGGTACATTGTCTTTAGCCAGCTATTCATTCATAAAGCTGAACTGCGGCAATGTAGAGTGAAAAAACTTGCCCAAGGTTTAACACCGCAGCACAGGATTTGAACCCTGGTTCTCTTAGTCAAGAGTCTGAAGCTCTACCCCTGAGCCACTGCGTTCTATCACATACACAGTTCAGGTAGTGTATATACTTTCACTTCTGATGGATGAGTTGTACATGCAAGTCTACCAATGATATCATTTGCATAAAGTTTGCATAAAGTAACCGTATGGTAATCTATGTGTAGTCGCCACTGCCGGCGATGATACCATGTTTGTTTTGTGAAGTGTATTTGTTTAAATAATGATAGTGATTTTATTTTGTAACCTAGTGTGTGTATATGTTTACATATAAGATACGTGAGGAGTAGTTTGGCGGTTGTAGTCTTTTTCATAGTTACGTCAGAAAGTAAAAGATCGCCCGGGGCCGATTTTGTGGCGGAGGACTTGAAGGAAAATATTTTTTAAATTGCAGCAAATTTCCGAATTTCAAATCAAATAGCGAAAAAACATTCAAATATTCAACATTTTTAATCAAATAGTCTGACAACTCCTTAATAGCTACTGATTGGTGAGGAAAAGTAACCAACTGTACCTGTTGGGCAGCTCAATGCGGTTTGCAAAACTGAGCAGCATCTGTTTGGCTGTACAGCACCAGTCGTCTACAGGGTGGGCCACGTTCTGAAGCAGGACCACACCAACAAGTCACTCCCACACCAACAAGTCAGTCACACACCAACAAGTCAGTCCCACACCAACAAGTCAGGCCCACACCAACAAGTCAGTCACACACCAACAAGTCAGTCCCAACCAACAAGTCAGTCCCACACCAACAAGTCAGTCACACACCAACAAGTCAGTCCCACACCAACAAGTCAGTCCCACACCAACAAGTCAGTCCCACACCAACAAGTCAGTCACACACCAACAAGTCAGTCACACACCAACAAGTCAGTCACACACCAACAAGTCAGTCACACACCAACAAGTCAGTCCCACACCAACAAGTCAGTCCCACACCAACAAGTCAGTCACACACCAACAAGTCAGTCCCACACCAACAAGTCAGTCCCACACCAACAAGTCAGTCCCACACCAACAAGTCAGTCACACACCAACAAGTCAGTCACACACCAACAAGTCAGTCACACACCAACAAGTCAGTCACACACCAACAAGTCAGTCACACACCAACAAGTCAGTCGCACACCAACAAGTCAGTCGCGCACCAACAAGTCAGTCACACACCAACAAGTCAGTCACACACCAACAAGTCAGTCCCACACCAACAAGTCAGTCACACAGAAAACAGCAGCAGGGGTTGGTTATTGGATATTATAAAGGGGGGGTCTAGGTTGTTTTGATGCACAGACGGACAAGTTACGTGATATTGATATAACTAAAAAACACACTTCATCCTAACAAATTAGGGCATATAGTTTGTTTAGCCCAGAAGTGAATCATATGAGACTTATTAGTGAGTGTACATATTACCAATAATATAAGTGCACCAAGAAATTAAATCCCCTGCATTTTTCTGTAATCAAACGACATATTTGCAAACTGTAATCAAAAAAGAAATTATAACTATGACATACCCTACTAGTCAAATGTACAGGTATGATGCACCTGCTGTTATAAAAATATGTTGTTATTGAATACAATATTTTAAACCAAACAATATACTGGTGATGTCTGTCACTGAATTACCTGATTTTCGTTGGTCACGGGGAAACTTTGTTCGATGAATCGAGTGAGAATCTCACGGCAGAGTGAAACAAACCCTACTAGTGGCGCCATCTTGCATTTGTTCAACTCACTATCCAAACTGGCCTGGAAACAGACACATGGTGTACAGAATGTGATCCAAACTGAATGAATCTACGAATTTAAAAAAATATATATATAATTATTCTCGCATAGATACAAGAGAGAAGGAACCAATGACTTGTTGTAGCCCGTCACTTCCATGTGACACAGGCAATGTATGTTAAAAGAAACTGGCCAAGTGTCAACGTTGTGGTGGTGACAGATAGTGCTGGTTTATTGTTCCATGGATTGGACTAAACTAGTAGTAATATGAAGACAACTGTTGCTGAGTGTAAACACTGAGAAACCAAGCTGTGAATGAGTCCTACCTCTCCTGTGGTCTGTAGGCCGATGACCACGCAGTGACCACTGTCCAGAACAGCCTTAGCCTCGGTCACTATGGCGGGAACCTTCATGCCGAGACTGCAGTCAGAATCACATACGGACTGGTCAATTCAGATGACCCTTTCAACACTGCACACATGACATGTTGATGTAGACCAAACGGTTAAGAAATGTTGGCTGTAACAAGTGTTTGCTTACAACTACCCCTCTACAGGGGGATATCTTTACACATTCATACGCAAAATTTTATTTATGATAAATGTTTATGTCAACTTGAAACTAAACTGAATTTTAACTCAAGGTTGCTTCTTCATTATTTGGGTTGAATCTTTTGGGTCACATGCAGTGGCCGTGTTTGGGCTGCAATTTACATGAAATGTAGGAATGGAGTTTACAAGGACATGTTTAAAAACATAGTACCATAATCATTCCAATAAGCTTATTTAACTGGTAAACATTCCCTCAGTGACACTCATCTCCAAAGCCAACACGACCTGGTCGGTCAATAATTATGATCTAATTTATAAACTGTCACACTACACTCAGAGCTCAGAGATGACGGAGGATCAAAGGTTCCAGCTAACTGTAATGTTCTAGTTGTCGTATGCGGATGTGGTGGCATAAGTAGCTACCAGTGACATCTGCTGGGACGACAGTTGTGTCAGCACTGACAAGTGTCATAGACTGCACATGACACATGTGTGCCTCCGTCACTGCTACTAGTTATCTGCAATGTTTGACTCTGATAACTTGAATAACAATTAGGAAACTACATGACATTTCAATCAGATGTCAGATGATCTTCCACTTTGAGTGGATATTTGGAATAAAAAAGCCTTTAGTACACCTCTCTCTGCCTTTAGATGGCATAACATACACGGTTGTGAGAATTTCCTTCTAAATACAGCTGTGTTTATTTTTGGAATATTGCGGAGGGAGGAGGTTCTTCGGCTACACAGATACGTGGTTCAGGGCCAACAACGTTAGCAGCACTCGCACAGAAAGATACAAATTCTCACTAGTCACTGCAGACGTGTGACACTGTGACAGGTGACGCGCGACACTGTGACAGGTGACATGTGACACTGTGACACTGTGACAGGTGACGTGTGACACTGTGACAGGTGACGTGTGACACTGTGACAGGTGGCACGTGACACTGTGACAGGTGACGTGTGACACTGTGACAGGTGACGTGTGACACTGTGACAGGTGACACTGTGACAGGTGACACTGTGACAGGTGACGTGTGACGTGTGACACTGTGACAGGTGGCGCGTGACACTGTGACAGGTGACGTGTGACACTATGACAGGTAGCGTGTGACACTGTGACAGGTGACACTGTGACAGGTGATGTGTGACACTGTGACAGGTGACGTGTGACACTGTGACAGGTGACGCGTGACACTGTGACAGGTGATGTGTGACACTGTGACAGGTGACACTGTGACAGGTGACACTGTGACAGGTGACAGGTGACGTGTGACACTGTGATGTGTGACACTGTGACAGGTGACGTACCACAGCTGTTTGAAGAATCTCTGATGAGCCGCCCAGAAATTGGACCAGACTCGGTTGTTGGAGCAACTTGTTCGCTCAACCGTGACGTCGAGAGATCGACGCAACTCACACCTGGCAAACACAAAGCACTGCTGACTAACCATGACAACTCATCTGAGATCTCATTGATTGAGAAATCATGGAACCTACGGGGTGAAGTGTGTGACGGGGTGAAGTGTGCTGGCTCAGTGACGAATCAGAGCACATCTCAACAAGACATCCTGTCATCTGAAGGGCTTAGTGAAAGTTGTTTGTTGCCAACACAATGTGGCAATTCCTGAAACCTGACATAAAACATATCTACTGATTATCCTGCGCGGTAACTATATGACTCAATGCCTAGTCACATCCATTGACCTGCAACTGTTTGCAGTTTTGATCTTATTTCTGGTTTTACTTGACACATATTTACTTGTACAAAGACAAGAGTTACCAGAGGTGTGCGGCTGTGTTGTACATCTTCTTCTGACTTTCGTCCAGGCAGATCTCAACGTTCACAAACTGAGCCGTGGAAACAACACAGAGAGATTAATGTAGATAAATCGCAAGGACACAGAACAGAAAGGTAAGTGTGTAGGTGGCACTGTTGGACTGAGGTAATCCACTTACACTGAGTGCAGAATAAAGTTTAAAAACAATTGCTTATATTATGGATATTTAATATTCATAACATATCAGAATTGTACAGGGAAATCCACACATCAAATGATATTATTTACCCATTGTAAAATTCCAATCTGAAACACAAGTTGCAGTTTGAAACTGTTCAGAAAGACTTACTGGTGACTGTTATCTACATCATAATATGGTCTGTGCCTACCTCAGCTTCCTGGAAACTCAATCCACGAGACACGTACATCCCCGATGTCTTCATCTCCATCGCCAGCATCTCTGCCACTCCTGAATCCAACATCATTGTCACATTCCACTAACATCTCTGCCACTCCTGAATCCAGCATCACTGTCACATTCCACTAACATCTCTGCCACTCCTGAATCCAACATCATTGTCACATGCCATTAACATCTCTGCCACTCTTGAATCCAGCATCACTGTCACATTCCACTAACATCTCTGCCACTCCTGAATCCAACATCATTGTCACATGCCATTAACATCTCTGCCACTCTTGAATCCAGCATCACTGTCACATTCCACTAACATCTCGGCCACTCCTGAATCCAACATCATTGTCACATGCCATTAACATCTCTGCCACTCCTGAATCCAGCATCACTGTCACATTCCACTAACATCTCTGCCACTCCTGAATCCAACATCATTGTCACATGCCATTAACATCTCTGCCACTCTTGAATCCAGCATCACTGTCACATGCCATTAACATCTCTGCCACTCTTGAATCCAGCATCACTGTCACATTCCACTAACATCTCTGCCACTCCTGAATCCAACATCATTGTCACATGCCATTAACATCTCTGCCACTCTTGAATCCAGCATCACTGTCACATTCCACTAACATCTCGGCCACTCCTGAATCCAACATCATTGTCACATGCCATTAACATCTCTGCCACTCCTGAATCCAGCATCACTGTCACATTCCACTAACATCTCTGCCACTCCTGAATCCAACATCATTGTCACATGCCATTAACATCTCTGCCACTCTTGAATCCAGCATCACTGTCACATTCCACTAACATCTCGGCCACTCCTGAATCCAACATCATTGTCACATGCCATTAACATCTCTGCCACTCCTGAATCCAGCATCATTGTCACATTCCACTAACATCTCTGCCACTCCTGAATCCAGCATCATTGTCACATTCCACTAACATCTCTGCCACTCCTGAATCCAGCATCATTGTCACATTCCACTAACATCTCTGCCACTCTTGAATCCAGCATCACTGTCACATTCCACTAACATCTCTGCCACTCCTGAATCCAGCATCACTGTCACATTCCACTAACAACTCTGCCACTTCTACACCTTTGCCACTCTTGCACCCAGCATCACTGTCACATTCCACTAACATCTATGCCACTCTTGCACCCAGCAATACTGCCACTCTTGCACCCAGCAATACTGCCACTCTTGCACCCAGCATAGTTATCACATGCCACTAACATATATGCCACTCCTGCAACCAGCATAGTTATCACATTCCACTAACATCTATGCCACTCTTGCACCCAGCATCATTGTCACATTCCACTAACATCTATGCCACTCCTGCACCCAGCATCATTGTAACATTCCACTAACATCTATGCCACTCCTGCACCCAGCATCATTGTCACATTCCACTAACATATATGCCACTCCTGCACCCAGCATCATTGTCACATTCCACTAACATCTATGCCACTCCTGCACCCAGCATCATCGTCACATTCCACTAAAATCTATGCCACTCTTGCACCCAACATCATCGTCACATTCCACTAACATCTATGCCACTCTTGCACCCAGCATCTTTGTCACATTCTACTAACATCTATGCCACTCCTGCACCCAGCATCATTGTCACATTCCACTAACATCTCTGCAACTCTTGCACCCAGCATCATTGTCACATTCCACTAACATCTATGCCACTCCTGCACCCAGCATCATTGTCACATTCCACTAACATCTATGCCACTCCTGCACCCAGCATCATTGTCACATTCCACTAACATCTCTGCAACTCTTGCACCCAGCATCATTGTCACATTCCACTAACATCTATGCCACTCCTGCACCCAGCATCATTGTCACATTCCACTAACATCTATGCATCACATTGTGACATATCTATATTACACATGGCACTTCAGTTACAATCTCCAGTACCACTTACAGACACTACTGACTGAAGCCCTTGTTACCCACCCTACCCTGCCCGGCCCTGTCTCACTCTACAAGCTCCCAGTGCCTCACTGTACCCTACCCCACCCTATGACCTACCTAGGCCTTTCTTGTGGATGGTGTCAAGGAACTCCTGGAATGACTTGAAGGCAGCTCCGTCTCCCCACAGGCCCAGCCGCTCCATGAAGGCCTGTGACACACCAACCAGTGTCACCAGTGTCACCAACCAACGTCACCAACCAGTGTCACCAACCAGTGTCATCACAGTGTCACCAACCAATGTCACCAACTAATGTCACCAATATAATGTCACCAACTAATGTCACCACCAACCACTGTCACAAACCAAGTGTCACCAACCAATGTCACCAACTAATGTCACCAATATAATGTCACCAACTAATGTCACCACCAACCACTGTCACAAACCAAGTGTCACCAGCCAGTGTCACCAACCACAGTCTCCAACCAGTGTCACCAACCACTGTCACCAACCAGTGTCACCAACCACTGTCACCAACCAGTGTCACCAACCACTGTCACCAACCAGTGTCACCAACCACTGTCACCAACCAGTGTCACCAACCAGTGTCACCAACCAGTGTCTTCAACCATTGTCACCAACCAGTGTCACCAACCGATGTCACCAACCAGTGTCATCAGAATGTCACCAACCAGTGTCACCAATTAATGTCACCAATCACTGACACCAACCACTGTCACAAACCAAGTGTCACCAGCCAGTGTCACCAATCACTGTCACCAACCAGTGTCACCAACCACTGTCACCAACCACTGTCACCAACCAGTTTCACCAACCATTGTCACCAACTAATGTCTTCAACCACTGTCACCAACCAGTGTCACCAACCACTGTCACCAACCAGTACCACCAACCAGTGGCCCTAACGACTGTCACGAATGAGTGAAGCCAACTGGTGGCACCAATCAGTGATACCAAGCAGTGCCATCTCCAATAACACCAGTGTCACCAATGTCGTCAATTCATGTCACCAATCAATGACACCAACCAAAGTGTCCCTCCAGTGTCATCAATCAGAGTCAACAATAAATATAATAATGCATTGTCACATAGTGATGTCACAAACCCATTGTTGACAATTAGTGTCACCAAATAAATGACACCAACTAAACTCACTATTTGGTGTCAACAACACAAGAGTTACCAAACAATGTCACCATGCAACCAGTGATACCTACCAAAGTCACAATCCAGTGTCACCAACAAATGTCAGTCACAGTCATCACTCACTGTCACTAACCAGGGTCACAATCCAGTGTCACTGATCAATGTCAACAACTGGAGGCACCAACTGACCTTTCCAACCAATAGAATCAAGTAATGTCACCACAATTAAAACTGATGTCACCAAACTATGTCAAACAGTTAGAGGTGTCATCTAAAGCATGGCTGCTCGTATTTGTCTTTCATTACTTCTTGCAAAATAAATTGTTAATTTTCAATAAATAAATGTAATCATGTGACTTGACGAACCATGTTCTTGACGTCTGTGACCCCGGTGGCACTGCAGTAAACCACCCTCGCCTTGGGGAGCATTCTGTAATCACAAACAATAGTCATTCAAAGATGAAAATTGTTACACACATATTATACAAATCACACCTTTAGGTGCAGCCAAAGTGTTAGAAACCAATACAGTTGTCTGTATTTGTTTGTTGTTTGTGGATCCATATAGCTGTTAGTTTTTGGTGTACGAGGCTGACAATGTGTGTGATCTTGAATGTCCACGGGGGCAAGATTTATAATGCAATTAATTCGCTTGTGGGGATCTTGGAGGGGATCTTGGATCTTTCTTCAAAATGGTTTTAGTGCAGGCAACTGCCTTTTCCATGTGCAACGCCAGGCAACACAAGTAGTTTACTATAAGCAGCAGTATGCATTTATAATATAAAATATATTTGGTTAAAAACCTGCTCAGAAGAGCTAAGCCTATTTTAAAACAACGTAAAAAGACACAATATGTATATTTCTTTTATTCAGCTGTCACAATTTATGAAACACATTTATAAGCATGGAGACTATTTCAGCATACACTCACCTCTGAATTGTGGCCACAGCCAGCGCTACCTTAGTGCTGGCCAACTCTTTTCCCTGGAAATAAAATAACTGTTAATTAATCAAGATTAGTTAATTTGCTAATCCCACTTAATAACTAAAAATCCAGCATAGTATTAATACAACTCGACACATTATTGAGGCAAGTATTTCATCAGCAACTGCTGTTAATTCTGTGCAGGTCTTTGTAGGCTGAGGTCACAACACATGAGTTTCCAATTTTCCTCTCACAGATATTTTACTTCCCTAGCAATGACTTTTAAAGTCTCTTTGATAAGTCACAGGTGAGGGGGAATTAGCTAAACAACACAAGTATTAGACCGGGAGTTGGTAGTTTTGACCAATGAGGATCAGTTCAGTAAGAGTCACATGAGCTTGTGTCAACAACATCAACCCCAGGATACCATTGGGCTCTGTGACTGGAGTCTCACTGAAACAGTTTCCTCGGTCATACAGCAGCGTTTTGCATTTGCTTATCTTGATTGATAACCTGAGAGCAACTGAACATATCTGGAGTGTAGCTGATTGTAAAATAGGATCTAGCAACACTTTTTAGATTGTGATTGAAATGTTATATTTACATAGTCGCGTTTCCCTTACACTGCAAAACTTAACTTTTAATTAATGTTGTTATTGTCTAAATAATGCTATAGTTATTGTCTAAACAATGCTATAGTTATTGTCTAAACAATGCTATAGTTATTGTCTAAATAGTGCTATAGTTATTGTCTAAATAGTGCTATAGTTATTGTCTAAATAGTGCTATAGTTATTGTCTAAATAGTGCTATAGTTATTGTCTAAATAGTGCTATAGTTATTGTCTAAATAATGCTATAGTCATTGTTTAAATAATGCTATAGTTATTGTCTAAATAACACTACAGTTATTCCTACTCACGGGCACAAAGTTCTTGGCTTTGTGACACTCGTCAAATATGAGACAGCCCCCGAAGTGCTGCCCCCCGCACCAATCCACCAACTGTTGCAGCCGACTCTGTCTTATGCCACCAAATGTACCTGCAACACCAAGTCTGGCTGGAACCTCACAGCACAATAGCAATAAACACAGAAACATGTCCAAAGACTCATTTATCCAAACGAGCCTTTTATTTGTTAACATTGACTGTCATTTAATGTTGTCACTCGATTTGACTTACAATATTTTTTATTAATTATTTACTTTTTTATCCTGTGCCATTTTTATTATATTCAATTATTAGTTCTTTTAAATGATTTTGTTAAATATAACTTTGTTTCTTAATGATAACTCAATAATTTAATTGGACCCTTGATAATGTTTAATTCAGCGCATTTGAACAGAGTAATTTGGATTTATGGATTTATATATATATATATATATATATATATATATATATATATATATATATATATATATATGTGTATGTATATAGATCAAATCTAGATAAAATCCATTTGGAGGCACTGTGAGTACATGAATATATATATATATACATGTATGCAGAATATTAATAAATAAATGACAATACATAAAATGTGTAAACATTTATTGTAATAAATGAAAAATAAATAAGTTAGCTAAAGATGATTATTAAAATAAAAGATAATAAATGAGTGAAGACATTGTGTAAAAATAGTGTAAAGTACAAAATAATAAATAGGTAAATAAAATATTAAAATTAAATAAACTGACAGGTTAACATTTTATGGCACAGTTAACTCCTGGTACACGTGTGCTGGTACATGAGAGCTGGTACAAGTGTGCTAGTACATGTGTGCTGGTACATGTGTGCTAGTACATGTGTGCTGGTACAGGTGTGTTGGTACACATGTGCTGGTACACGTGTGCTGGTACATGTGTGCTAGTACATGCGTGCTGGTACATGCGTGCTGGTACATGTGTGTTGGTACACAAGTGCTGGTACACGTGTGCTGTTACATGTGTGCTGGTACATGTGTGCTGGTACATGTGTGCTGGTACATGTGTGCTGGTACATGTGTGCTGATACACGTATGCTAGTACATGTGTGCTGGTATAGGTGTACTTACCCCCCTTTTGCACTGATGACACCAGGGTGGCATAGGTGCTAAACACAACCCCCTCCTTGAAGTCTGCCGGCAACCCTAGAACCCTGGGGAGACAACATACGAGAGAGTGCAGAAAGGTCAGGGTTTGATTCACCAGAAACTTGGTTCATGTCACAGAAGATGATGTAGTCAATGAACGACAATAAACACAAACTACTGGAGGATCTGTCCCAGTAGGTTCTCTTACAGGAAAGTATATTCAACACAAAAAGAAATTACTATAACATCACATAATCACTGTTTCACAATAAAACTACAAAATTAGGACTTTGCACTTTCCATAAAACAATTGATTGTTCAGTTGAAGTATTTTTATGAGTTATAAGTAATAATCTCTTCTCATTCTTTATTTCACTGTTTCTGAGTGGGTTTTGCTTGTAACCAGAAACGTGTTTAATGATGTAGTTATGGCAATAAACTCATAACTGCATAGTTGTAACAGACTGGCAATCAAAATACACATCATTTAAAACATGAAACAACATTAACAACACACTTGAAGCAACACACTTGAAATAACATACCTATAAAACATAACTCATTTATAATTATTATTTATAACAACATATTAATAACTTCATATTTGTAAAACCGAATTATAACATCTGTAAGAATAGTTACTAGACACATGACAACATAAACTAACCTTGTCTCTTTGTCAAGCTGGTGACATCCATTGATGACACGGATATAGCAGCCAATGTCATTGAGATCCCTGGGACACAACCAATAACAACACTTAGTGACACACAAGGGTTGAGTGTTAAACACAGCCAAGAAAGAGACACAGGTGATCAAAATAGTTGACTGTTGACAAGATCAGGTGTAGCCAGGTGTGGAGGAAACATCACTGCTCTCATTTTGTCACCTGTCACCTGTATGAGTGGTTTATTGTTCACTGGAAATCTCTTCTTACAGCTGCTATGAAATAGTCAATTAACTAATAAGTTTTTATTCAATGAACATGTTTTATAGTTAGCAAATGGGGCGCCAATGACAGCACCCTGTAGACCCATTAACTATTCTAGTAAGCAATTATTTCAGTTTTCATGTGAAACAGAAATAAAACATAACGTTTCCCCAACTCATAGGTCAGATATGAAAGAAATAAAAAAATAGTCACAATAATTTTCCTTAAATTACAACAAGGTTTCTTTTAGTATTGTTGTTTATCCATGCTTGCTTAATTAATAATGTATCTATTTTAATATATATATATATGTATATATATATGTATGTATATATATACACCATATAAATATATATATATACATATATATATATGTATATATATATATATATATATGTATATATATATGTATGTATATATATATACACCATATAAATATATATATATATATATATATATATATATGTATATATATATATGTATATATATATATATATTTGGGTACAAATATGTTAAGACAAATACACTGGATACTAATAAAACTTTTTCTGAATGAAATGTGTTAACATCTGGTGACCTACCTCGTGGCATCAACAATCAGGTCAGATGAAATACTGAACCAAACATGTTTAGTTCGACCTCGTGCAAAGTTATCAAGGATGATCCCTGCGACCTGAAGGTCAGAGGTTAGGATGAATCAGTTAAGTCACAAAGAAATCCCTAAAAGATGTTGATCAAATAAGTTGCCTGTAATCACAAATTGTATATCTGGAGGTTCAAGCAAGCAGAATATGATACGTTGACATTTACTAAATGAATTGTTTATTAAATAGGCATATTTAAATGTAAAAAACCCATTCACTTTGATAATCTGATGTAACAACTGTTTAAATGTACATCCTATATTACATAATATTTTCAGACTAGCTCACTCTGCCACGTTTGCATTTTCTTTACCAACTTTTAGATGGTAGATTAATGACCAGTACACATGTCTTCCCTTCCCTACCTGTCTTCCCATCCCTACCCGTCTTCCCACCCCTACCTATCTTCCCATCCCTACCTGTCTTCCCATCCCTGCCTGTCTTCCCTTCCCTACCTGTCATCCCTTCCCTACCTGTCTTCCCATCCCTACCTGTCTTCCCATCCCTACCTGTCATCCCTTCCCTACCTGTCTTCCGATCCCTACCTGTCTTCCCATCCCTACCCGTCTTCCCATCCCTACCTGTCTTCCCTTCCCTACCTGTTTTCCCTTCCCTACCTGTCTTCCCATCCCTACCTGTCTTCCCATCCCTACCTGTCATCCCTTCCCTACCTGTCTTCCCATCCCTACCTGTCTTCCCTTCCCTACCTGTTTTCCCTTCCCTACCTGTTTTCCCTTCCCTACCTGTCTTCCCTTCCCTACCTATCTTCCCATCCCTACCTGTCTTCCCATCCCTACCCGTCTTCCCATCCCTACCTGTCTTCCCTTCCCTACCTGTTTTCCCTTCCCTACCTGTTTTCCCTTCCCTACCTGTCTTCCCTTCCCTACCTGTCTTCCCATCCCTACCCGTCTTCCCTTCCCTACCTGTCTTCCCATCCCTACCTGTCTTCCCTTCCCTACCTGTCTTCCCATTCCCTACCTGTCTTCCCTTCCCTACCTGTCTTCCCTTCCCTACCTATCTTCCCTTCCCTACCTGTCTTCCCATCCCTACCTGTCTTCCCATCCCTACCTGTCTTCCCTTCCCTACCTGTCTTCCCTTCCCTGCCCGTCTTCCCTTCCCTACCCGTCTTCCCTTCCCCACCCGTCTTCCCTTCCCTACCCGTCTTCCCTTCCCCACCCGTCTTCCCTTCCCTACCTGTTTTCCCATCCCTACCTGTCTTCTCTTCCCTACCCGTCTTCTCTTCCTACCTGTCTTCCCTTCCCTACCTGTCTTCCCATTCCCTACCTATCTTCTCTTCCTACCTGTCTTCCCATCCCTACCTGTCTTCCCATTCCCTACCTGTCTTCTCTTCCTACCTGTCTTCCCTTCCTACCTGTCTTCCCTTCCCTACCTATCTTCCCATCCCTACCTGTCTTCCCTTCCCTACCTATCTTCCAATCCCTACCTGTCTTCCCTTCCCTACCTATCTTCCCATCCCTACCTGTCTTCCCTTCCCTACCTGTCTTCCCATTCCCTACCTGTCTTCCCATCCCTACCTGTCTTCCCTTCCCTACCTGTCTTCCCTTCCCTACCTGTCTTCCCATCCCTACCTGTCTTCCCTTCCCTACCTGTCTTCCCTTCCCTACCTGTCTTCCCTTCCCTACCTGTCTTCCCTTCCCTACCTGTCTTCCCATCCCTACCTGTCTTCCCATCCCTACCCGTCTTCCCATCCCTACCTGTCTTCCCTTCCCTACCTGTCTTCCCATCCCTACCTGTTTTCCCTTCCCTACCTGTCTTCCCTTCCCTACCTGTCTTCCCATTCCCTACCTGTCTTCTCTTCCTACCTGTCTTCCCTTCCCTACCTGTCTTCCCATCCCTACCTGTCTTCCCTTCCCTACCTGTCTTCCCTTCCCTACCCGTCTTCCCTTCCCTACCCGTCTTCCCTTCCCTACCCGTCTTCCCTTCCCTACCCGTCTTCCCTTCCCTACCCGTCTTCCCTTCCCTACCCGTCATCCCTTCCCTACCTGTCTTCCCATCCCTACCTGTCTTCCCATCCCTACCTGTCATCCCTTCCCTACCTGTCTTCCCATCCCTACCCGTCTTCCCATCCCTACCTGTCTTCCCTTCCCTACCTGTTTTCCCTTCCCTACCTGTTTTCCCTTCCCTACCTGTCTTCCCTTCCCTACCTATCTTCCCATCCCTACCTGTCTTCCCATCCCTACCCGTCTTCCCATCCCTACCTGTCTTCCCTTCCCTACCTGTTTTCCCTTCCCTACCTGTTTTCCCTTCCCTACCTGTCTTCCCTTCCCTACCTGTCTTCCCATTCCCTACCTGTCTTCTCTTCCTACCTGTCTTCCCATCCCTACCTGTCTTCCCATTCCCTACCTGTCTTCCCTTCCTACCTGTCTTCCCATTCCCTACCTGTCTTCCCTTCCCTACCTGTCTTCCCTTCCCTACCTATCTTCCCATCCCTACCTGTCTTCCCTTCCCTACCTGTCTTCCCATTCCCTACCTGTCTTCCCATCCCTACCTGTCTTCCCTTCCCTACCTGTCTTCCCTTCCCTACCTGTCTTCCCATCCCTACCTGTCTTCCCTTCCCTACCTGTCTTCCCTTCCCTACCTGTCTTCCCATCCCTACCTGTCTTCCCATCCCTACCTGTCTTCCCATCCCTACCCGTCTTCCCATCCCTACCTGTCTTCCCATCCCTACCTGTTTTCCCTTCCCTACCTGTCTTCCCTTCCCTACCTGTCTTCCCATTCCCTACCTGTCTTCTCTTCCTACCTGTCTTCCCTTCCCTACCTGTCTTCCCATCCCTACCTGTCTTCCCTTCCCTACCTGTCTTCCCTTCCCTACCCGTCTTCCCTTCCCTACCCGTCTTCCCTTCCCTACCCGTCTTCCCTTCCCTACCCGTCTTCCCTTCCCTACCCGTCTTCCCTTCCCTACCCGTCTTCTCTTCCTACCTGTCTTCTCTTCCTACCCGTCTTCCCTTCCCTACCTGTCTTCTCTTCCCTACCTGTCTTCCCTTCCCTTCCCTACCTGTCTTCCCTTCCCTACCTGTCTTCCCTTCCTTACCTGTCTTCCCTTCCCTACCCGTCTTCTCTTCCTACCTGTCTTCCCTTCCCTACCTGTCTTCCCATCCCTACCTGTCTTTCCTTCCCTACCTGTCTTCCCTTCCCTACCTGTCTTCCCATCCCTAACTATCTTCCCTTCCCTACCTGTCTTCCCTTCCCTACCCGTCTTCCCTTCCCTACCCGTCTTCCCTTCCCTACCCGTCTTCCCATCCCTACCCGTCTTCCCATCCCTACCTGTCTTCCCTTCCCTACCCGTCTTCCCATCCCTACCTGTCTTCCCATCCCTACCCGTCTTCCTTTCCCTACCCGTCTTCCCTTCCCTACCTGTCATCCCTTCCCTACCCGTCTTCCCATCCCTACCCGTCTTCCCATCCCTACCTATCTTCCCATCCCTACCTGTCTTCCCTTCCCTTCCCTACCTGTCTTCCCTTCCCTACCTGTCTTCCCTTCCCTACCTGTCTTCCCTTCCTTACCTGTCTTCCCTTCCCTACCTGTCTTCCCTTCCTTACCTGTCTTCCCTTCCCTACCTGTCTTCTCTTCCTACCTGTCTTCCCTTCCCTACCTGTCTTCCCATCCCTACCTGTCTTTCCTTCCCTACCTGTCTTCCCTTCCCTACCTGTCTTCCCATCCCTAACTATCTTCCCTTCCCTACCTGTCTTCCCTTCCCTACCCGTCTTCCCTTCCCTACCCGTCTTCCCATTCCCTACCTATCTTCTCTTCCTACCTGTCTTCCCATCCCTACCTGTCTTCCCATTCCCTACCTGTCTTCTCTTCCTACCTGTCTTCCCTTCCTACCTGTCTTCCCTTCCCTACCTGTCTTCCCTTCCCTACCTATCTTCCCATCCCTACCTGTCTTCCCTTCCCTACCTGTCTTCCCATTCCCTACCTGTCTTCCCATCCCTACCTGTCTTCCCTTCCCTACCTGTCTTCCCTTCCCTACCTGTCTTCCCATCCCTACCTGTCTTCCCTTCCCTACCTGTCTTCCCTTCCCTACCTGTCTTCCCTTCCCTACCTGTCTTCCCTTCCCTACCTGTCTTCCCATCCCTACCTGTCTTCCCATCCCTACCCGTCTTCCCATCCCTACCTGTCTTCCCTTCCCTACCTGTCTTCCCATCCCTACCTGTTTTCCCTTCCCTACCTGTCTTCCCTTCCCTACCTGTCTTCCCATTCCCTACCTGTCTTCTCTTCCTACCTGTCTTCCCTTCCCTACCTGTCTTCCCATCCCTACCTGTCTTCCCTTCCCTACCTGTCTTCCCTTCCCTACCTGTCTTCCCTTCCCTACCCGTCTTCCCTTCCCTACCCGTCTTCCCTTCCCTACCCGTCTTCCCTTCCCTACCCGTCTTCCCTTCCCTACCTGTCATCCCTTCCCTACCTGTCTTCCCATCCCTACCTGTCTTCCCATCCCTACCTGTCATCCCTTCCCTACCTGTCTTCCCATCCCTACCCGTCTTCCCATCCCTACCTGTCTTCCCTTCCCTACCTGTTTTCCCTTCCCTACCTGTTTTCCCTTCCCTACCTGTCTTCCCTTCCCTACCTATCTTCCCATCCCTACCTGTCTTCCCATCCCTACCCGTCTTCCCATCCCTACCTGTCTTCCCTTCCCTACCTGTTTTCCCTTCCCTACCTGTTTTCCCTTCCCTACCTGTCTTCCCTTCCCTACCTGTCTTCCCATTCCCTACCTGTCTTCTCTTCCTACCTGTCTTCCCATCCCTACCTGTCTTCCCATTCCCTACCTGTCTTCCCTTCCTACCTGTCTTCCCATTCCCTACCTGTCTTCCCTTCCCTACCTGTCTTCCCTTCCCTACCTATCTTCCCATCCCTACCTGTCTTCCCTTCCCTACCTGTCTTCCCATTCCCTACCTGTCTTCCCATCCCTACCTGTCTTCCCTTCCCTACCTGTCTTCCCTTCCCTACCTGTCTTCCCATCCCTACCTGTCTTCCCTTCCCTACCTGTCTTCCCTTCCCTACCTGTCTTCCCTTCCCTACCTGTCTTCCCATCCCTACCTGTCTTCCCTTCCCTACCTGTCTTCCCTTCCCTACCTGTCTTCCCATCCCTACCTGTCTTCCCATCCCAACCTGTCTTCCCATCCCTACCCGTCTTCCCATCCCTACCTGTCTTCCCATCCCTACCTGTTTTCCCTTCCCTACCTGTCTTCCCTTCCCTACCTGTCTTCCCATTCCCTACCTGTCTTCTCTTCCTACCTGTCTTCCCTTCCCTACCTGTCTTCCCATCCCTACCTGTCTTCCCTTCCCTACCTGTCTTCCCTTCCCTACCTGTCTTCCCTTCCCTACCCGTCTTCCCTTCCCTACCCGTCTTCCCTTCCCTACCCGTCTTCCCTTCCCTACCCGTCTTCCCTTCCCTACCTGTCTTCCCTTCCCTACCCGTCTTCCCTTCCCTACCCGTCTTCCCTTCCCTACCCGTCTTCTCTTCCTACCTGTCTTCTCTTCCTACCTGTCTTCCCTTCCTACCTGTCTTCCCTTCCCTACCCGTCTTCCCTTCCCTACCCGTCTTCCCTTCCCTACCCGTCTTCCCTTCCCTACCCGTCTTCCCTTCCCTACCCGTCTTCCCTTCCCTACCCGTCTTCTCTTCCTACCTGTCTTCTCTTCCTACCCGTCTTCCCTTCCCTACCTGTCTTCTCTTCCCTACCTGTCTTCCCTTCCCTTCCCTACCTGTCTTCCCTTCCCTTCCCTACCTGTCTTCCCTTCCCTACCTGTCTTCCCTTCCTTACCTGTCTTCCCTTCCCTACCCGTCTTCTCTTCCTACCTGTCTTCCCTTCCCTACCTGTCTTCCCATCCCTACCTGTCTTTCCTTCCCTACCTGTCTTCCCTTCCCTACCTGTCTTCCCATCCCTAACTATCTTCCCTTCCCTACCTGTCTTCCCTTCCCTACCCGTCTTCCCTTCCCTACCCGTCTTCCCTTCCCTACCCGTCTTCCCATCCCTACCCGTCTTCCAATCCCTACCTGTCTTCCCTTCCCTACCCGTCTTCCCATCCCTACCTGTCTTCCCATCCCTACCCGTCTTCCTTTCCCTACCCGTCTTCCCTTCCCTACCTGTCATCCCTTCCCTACCCGTCTTCCCATCCCTACCCGTCTTCCCATCCCTACCTATCTTCCCATCCCTACCTGTCTTCCCTTCCCTTCCCTACCTGTCTTCCCTTCCCTACCTGTCTTCCCTTCCCTACCTGTCTTCCCTTCCTTACCTGTCTTCCCTTCCCTACCTGTCTTCCCTTCCTTACCTGTCTTCCCTTCCCTACCTGTCTTCTCTTCCTACCTGTCTTCCCATCCCTACCTGTCTTTCCTTCCCTACCTGTCTTCCCTTCCCTACCTGTCTTCCCATCCCTAACTATCTTCCCTTCCCTACCTGTCTTCCCTTCCCTACCCGTCTTCCCTTCCCTACCCGTCTTCCCTTCCCTACCCGTCTTCCCATCCCTACCTGTCTTCCCTTCCCTACCCGTCTTCCCATCCCTACCTGTCTTCCCATCCCTACCCGTCTTCCTTTCCCTACCCGTCTTCCCTTCCCTACCTGTCATCCCTTCCCTACCTGTCTTCCCATCCCTAACTTTCTTCCCTTCCCTACCTGTCTTCCCTTCCCTACCCGTCTTCCCTTCCCTACCCGTCTTCCCTTCCCTACCCGTCTTCCCATCCCTACCTGTCTTCCCTTCCCTACCCGTCTTCCCATCCCTACCTGTCTTCCCATCCCTACCTGTCTTCCCATCCCTACCCGTCTTCCCATCCCTACCTGTCTTCCCTTCCCTACCTGTCTTCCCATCCCTACCTGTTTTCCCTTCCCTACCTGTCTTCCCTTCCCTACCTGTCTTCCCATTCCCTACCTGTCTTCTCTTCCTACCTGTCTTCCCTTCCCTACCTGTCTTCCCATCCCTACCTGTCTTCCCTTCCCTACCTGTCTTCCCTTCTCTACCTGTCTTCCCTTCCCTACCCGTCTTCCCTTCCCTACCCGTCTTCCCTTCCCTACCCGTCTTCCCTTCCCTACCCGTCTTCCCTTCCCTACCTGTCATCCCTTCCCTACCTGTCTTCCCATCCCTACCTGTCTTCCCATCCCTACCTGTCATCCCTTCCCTACCTGTCTTCCCATCCCTACCCGTCTTCCCATCCCTACCTGTCTTCCCTTCCCTACCTGTTTTCCCTTCCCTACCTGTTTTCCCTTCCCTACCTGTCTTCCCTTCCCTACCTATCTTCCCATCCCTACCTGTCTTCCCATCCCTACCCGTCTTCCCATCCCTACCTGTCTTCCCTTCCCTACCTGTTTTCCCTTCCCTACCTGTTTTCCCTTCCCTACCTGTCTTCCCTTCCCTACCTGTCTTCCCATTCCCTACCTGTCTTCTCTTCCTACCTGTCTTCCCATCCCTACCTGTCTTCCCATTCCCTACCTGTCTTCCCTTCCTACCTGTCTTCCCATTCCCTACCTGTCTTCCCTTCCCTACCTGTCTTCCCTTCCCTACCTATCTTCCCATCCCTACCTGTCTTCCCTTCCCTACCTGTCTTCCCATTCCCTACCTGTCTTCCCATCCCTACCTGTCTTCCCTTCCCTACCTGTCTTCCCTTCCCTACCTGTCTTCCCATCCCTACCTGTCTTCCCTTCCCTACCTGTCTTCCCTTCCCTACCTATCTTCCCATCCCTACCTGTCTTCCCTTCCCTACCTGTCTTCCCATTCCCTACCTGTCTTCCCATCCCTACCTGTCTTCCCTTCCCTACCTGTCTTCCCTTCCCTACCTGTCTTCCCATCCCTACCTGTCTTCCCTTCCCTACCTGTCTTCCCTTCCCTACCTGTCTTCCCATCCCTACCTGTCTTCCCATCCCTACCTGTCTTCCCATCCCTACCCGTCTTCCCATCCCTACCTGTCTTCCCATCCCTACCTGTTTTCCCTTCCCTACCTGTCTTCCCTTCCCTACCTGTCTTCCCATTCCCTACCTGTCTTCTCTTCCTACCTGTCTTCCCTTCCCTACCTGTCTTCCCATCCCTACCTGTCTTCCCTTCCCTACCTGTCTTCCCTTCCCTACCTGTCTTCCCTTCCCTACCCGTCTTCCCTTCCCTACCCGTCTTCCCTTCCCTACCCGTCTTCCCTTCCCTACCCGTCTTCCCTTCCCTACCTGTCTTCCCTTCCCTACCCGTCTTCCCTTCCCTACCCGTCTTCCCTTCCCTACCCGTCTTCTCTTCCTACCTGTCTTCTCTTCCTACCTGTCTTCCCTTCCTACCTGTCTTCCCTTCCCTACCCGTCTTCCCTTCCCTACCCGTTTTCCCTTCCCTACCCGTCTTCCCTTCCCTACCCGTCTTCCCTTCCCTACCCGTCTTCCCTTCCCTACCCGTCTTCTCTTCCTACCTGTCTTCTCTTCCTACCCGTCTTCCCTTCCCTACCTGTCTTCTCTTCCCTACCTGTCTTCCCTTCCCTTCCCTACCTGTCTTCCCTTCCCTTCCCTACCTGTCTTCCCTTCCCTACCTGTCTTCCCTTCCTTACCTGTCTTCCCTTCCCTACCCGTCTTCTCTTCCTACCCGTCTTCTCTTCCTACCTGTCTTCCCTTCCCTACCTGTCTTCCCATCCCTACCTGTCTTTCCTTCCCTACCTGTCTTCCCTTCCCTACCTGTCTTCCCATCCCTAACTATCTTCCCTTCCCTACCTGTCTTCCCTTCCCTACCCGTCTTCCCTTCCCTACCCGTCTTCCCTTCCCTACCCGTCTTCCCATCCCTACCCGTCTTCCCATCCCTACCTGTCTTCCCTTCCCTACCCGTCTTCCCATCCCTACCTGTCTTCCCATCCCTACCCGTCTTCCTTTCCCTACCCGTCTTCCCTTCCCTACCTGTCATCCCTTCCCTACCCGTCTTCCCATCCCTACCCGTCTTCCCATCCCTACCTATCTTCCCATCCCTACCTGTCTTCCCTTCCCTTCCCTACCTGTCTTCCCTTCCCTACCTGTCTTCCCTTCCCTACCTGTCTTCCCTTCCTTACCTGTCTTCCCTTCCCTACCTGTCTTCCCTTCCTTACCTGTCTTCCCTTCCCTACCTGTCTTCTCTTCCTACCTGTCTTCCCTTCCCTACCTGTCTTCCCATCCCTACCTGTCTTCCCTTCCCTACCTGTCTTCCCATCCCTAACTATCTTCCCTTCCCTACCTGTCTTCCCTTCCCTACCCGTCTTCCCTTCCCTACCCGTCTTCCCTTCCCTACCCGTCTTCCCATCCCTACCTGTCTTCCCTTCCCTACCCGTCTTCCCATCCCTACCTGTCTTCCCATCCCTACCCGTCTTCCTTTCCCTACCCGTCTTCCCTTCCCTACCTGTCATCCCTTCCCTACCTGTCTTCCCATCCCTACCCGTCTTCCCATCCCTACCCGTCTTCCCATCCCTACCTATCTTCCCATCCCTACCTGTCTTCCCTTCCCTTCCCTACCTGTCTTCCCTTCCCTACCTGTCTTCCCTTCCTTACCTGTCTTCCCTTCCCTACCCGTCTTCTCTTCCTACCTGTCTTCCCTTCCCTACCTGTCTTCCCATCCCTACCTGTCTTTCCTTCCCTACCTGTCTTCCCTTCCCTACCTGTCTTCCCATCCCTAACTATCTTCCCTTCCCTACCTGTCTTCCCTTCCCTACCCGTCTTCCCTTCCCTACCCGTCTTCCCTTCCCTACCCGTCTTCCCATCCCTACCTGTCTTCCCTTCCCTACCCGTCTTCCCATCGCTACCTGTCTTCCCATCCCTACCCGTCTTCCTTTCCCTACCCGTCATCCCTTCCCTACCTGTCTTCCCATCCCTACCCGTCTTCCCATCCCTACCCGTCTTTCCATCCCTACCTATCTTCCCATCCCTACCTGTCTTCCCATCCCTACCCGTCTTCCCATCCCTACCCGTCTTCCCTTCCCTACCTGTCTTCCCTTCCCTACCTGTCATCCCATCCCTACCCGTCTTCCCTTCCCTACCCGTCTTCCCTTCCCTACCCGTCTTCCCATACCTACCTGTCTTCCCATCCCTACCTGTTTTCCCTTCCCTACCTGTCTTCCCTTCCCCACCTGTCTTCCCATCCCTACCCGTCTTCCCTTCCTACCTGTTTTCCCTTCCCTACCTGTCTTCCCTTCCCCACCTGTCTTCCCATCCCTACCTGTCTTCTCTTCCTACCTGTCTTCTCTTCCTACCTGTCTTCCCATCCCTACCCGTCTTCTCTTCCTACCTGTCTTCCCTTCCCTACCTGTCTTCCCATCCCTACCTGTCTTCCCTTCCCTACCTGTCTTCCCTTCCCTACCTGTCTTCCCTTCCCTACCTGTCTTCCCTTCCCTACCTGTCTTCCCTTCCCTACCTGTCTTCCCTTCCCTACCTGTCTTCCCATCCCTACCTGTCTTCCCTTCCCTACCTGTTTTCCCTTCCCTACCTGTCTTCCCTTCCCTACCTGTCTTCCCATCCCTACCTGTCTTCCCTTCCCTACCTGTCTTCCCTTCCCTACCTGTCTTCCCTTCCCTACCTGTCTTCCCTTCCCTACCTGTCTTCCCTTCCCTACCTGTCTTCCCTTCCCTACCTGTCTTCCCTTCCCTACCTGTCTTCCCTTCCCTACCTGTCTTCCCATCCCTACCTGTCTTCCCTTCCCTACCTGTCTTCCCTTCCCTACCTGTCTTCCCTTCCCTACCTGTCTTCCCATCCCTACCTGTCTTCCCTTCCCTACCTGTTTTCCCTTCCCTACCTGTCTTCCCTTCCCCACCTGTCTTCCCATCCCTACCTGTCTTCTCTTCCTACCTGTCTTCTCTTCCTACCTGTCTTCCCATCCCTACCCGTCTTCTCTTCCTACCTGTCTTCCCTTCCCTACCTGTCTTCCCTTCCCTACCTGTCTTCCCATCCCTACCTGTCTTCCCTTCCCTACCTGTTTTCCCTTCCCTACCTGTCTTCCCTTCCCCACCTGTCTTCCCATCCCTACCTGTCTTCTCTTCCTACCTGTCTTCTCTTCCTACCTGTCTTCCCATCCCTACCCGTCTTCTCTTCCTACCTGTCTTCCCTTCCTTACCTGTCTTCCCTTCCCTACCTGTCTTCTCTTCCTACCTGTCTTCCCATCCCTACCTGTCTTTCCTTCCCTACCTGTCTTCCCTTCCCTACCTGTCTTCCCATCCCTAACTATCTTCCCTTCCCTACCTGTCTTCCCTTCCCTACCCGTCTTCCCTTCCCTACCCGTCTTCCCTTCCCTACCCGTCTTCCCATCCCTACCTGTCTTCCCTTCCCTACCCGTCTTCCCATCCCTACCTGTCTTCCCATCCCTACCCGTCTTCCTTTCCCTACCCGTCTTCCCTTCCCTACCTGTCATCCCTTCCCTACCTGTCTTCCCATCCCTAACTTTCTTCCCTTCCCTACCTGTCTTCCCTTCCCTACCCGTCTTCCCTTCCCTACCCGTCTTCCCTTCCCTACCCGTCTTCCCATCCCTACCTGTCTTCCCTTCCCTACCCGTCTTCCCATCCCTACCTGTCTTCCCATCCCTACCTGTCTTCCCATCCCTACCCGTCTTCCCATCCCTACCTGTCTTCCCTTCCCTACCTGTCTTCCCATCCCTACCTGTTTTCCCTTCCCTACCTGTCTTCCCTTCCCTACCTGTCTTCCCATTCCCTACCTGTCTTCTCTTCCTACCTGTCTTCCCTTCCCTACCTGTCTTCCCATCCCTACCTGTCTTCCCTTCCCTACCTGTCTTCCCTTCTCTACCTGTCTTCCCTTCCCTACCCGTCTTCCCTTCCCTACCCGTCTTCCCTTCCCTACCCGTCTTCCCTTCCCTACCCGTCTTCCCTTCCCTACCTGTCATCCCTTCCCTACCTGTCTTCCCATCCCTACCTGTCTTCCCATCCCTACCTGTCATCCCTTCCCTACCTGTCTTCCCATCCCTACCCGTCTTCCCATCCCTACCTGTCTTCCCTTCCCTACCTGTTTTCCCTTCCCTACCTGTTTTCCCTTCCCTACCTGTCTTCCCTTCCCTACCTATCTTCCCATCCCTACCTGTCTTCCCATCCCTACCCGTCTTCCCATCCCTACCTGTCTTCCCTTCCCTACCTGTTTTCCCTTCCCTACCTGTTTTCCCTTCCCTACCTGTCTTCCCTTCCCTACCTGTCTTCCCATTCCCTACCTGTCTTCTCTTCCTACCTGTCTTCCCATCCCTACCTGTCTTCCCATTCCCTACCTGTCTTCCCTTCCTACCTGTCTTCCCATTCCCTACCTGTCTTCCCTTCCCTACCTGTCTTCCCTTCCCTACCTATCTTCCCATCCCTACCTGTCTTCCCTTCCCTACCTGTCTTCCCATTCCCTACCTGTCTTCCCATCCCTACCTGTCTTCCCTTCCCTACCTGTCTTCCCTTCCCTACCTGTCTTCCCATCCCTACCTGTCTTCCCTTCCCTACCTGTCTTCCCTTCCCTACCTATCTTCCCATCCCTACCTGTCTTCCCTTCCCTACCTGTCTTCCCATTCCCTACCTGTCTTCCCATCCCTACCTGTCTTCCCTTCCCTACCTGTCTTCCCTTCCCTACCTGTCTTCCCATCCCTACCTGTCTTCCCTTCCCTACCTGTCTTCCCTTCCCTACCTGTCTTCCCATCCCTACCTGTCTTCCCATCCCTACCTGTCTTCCCATCCCTACCCGTCTTCCCATCCCTACCTGTCTTCCCATCCCTACCTGTTTTCCCTTCCCTACCTGTCTTCCCTTCCCTACCTGTCTTCCCATTCCCTACCTGTCTTCTCTTCCTACCTGTCTTCCCTTCCCTACCTGTCTTCCCATCCCTACCTGTCTTCCCTTCCCTACCTGTCTTCCCTTCCCTACCTGTCTTCCCTTCCCTACCCGTCTTCCCTTCCCTACCCGTCTTCCCTTCCCTACCCGTCTTCCCTTCCCTACCCGTCTTCCCTTCCCTACCTGTCTTCCCTTCCCTACCCGTCTTCCCTTCCCTACCCGTCTTCCCTTCCCTACCCGTCTTCTCTTCCTACCTGTCTTCTCTTCCTACCTGTCTTCCCTTCCTACCTGTCTTCCCTTCCCTACCCGTCTTCCCTTCCCTACCCGTTTTCCCTTCCCTACCCGTCTTCCCTTCCCTACCCGTCTTCCCTTCCCTACCCGTCTTCCCTTCCCTACCCGTCTTCTCTTCCTACCTGTCTTCTCTTCCTACCCGTCTTCCCTTCCCTACCTGTCTTCTCTTCCCTACCTGTCTTCCCTTCCCTTCCCTACCTGTCTTCCCTTCCCTTCCCTACCTGTCTTCCCTTCCCTACCTGTCTTCCCTTCCTTACCTGTCTTCCCTTCCCTACCCGTCTTCTCTTCCTACCCGTCTTCTCTTCCTACCTGTCTTCCCTTCCCTACCTGTCTTCCCATCCCTACCTGTCTTTCCTTCCCTACCTGTCTTCCCTTCCCTACCTGTCTTCCCATCCCTAACTATCTTCCCTTCCCTACCTGTCTTCCCTTCCCTACCCGTCTTCCCTTCCCTACCCGTCTTCCCTTCCCTACCCGTCTTCCCATCCCTACCCGTCTTCCCATCCCTACCTGTCTTCCCTTCCCTACCCGTCTTCCCATCCCTACCTGTCTTCCCATCCCTACCCGTCTTCCTTTCCCTACCCGTCTTCCCTTCCCTACCTGTCATCCCTTCCCTACCCGTCTTCCCATCCCTACCCGTCTTCCCATCCCTACCTATCTTCCCATCCCTACCTGTCTTCCCTTCCCTTCCCTACCTGTCTTCCCTTCCCTACCTGTCTTCCCTTCCCTACCTGTCTTCCCTTCCTTACCTGTCTTCCCTTCCCTACCTGTCTTCCCTTCCTTACCTGTCTTCCCTTCCCTACCTGTCTTCTCTTCCTACCTGTCTTCCCTTCCCTACCTGTCTTCCCATCCCTACCTGTCTTCCCTTCCCTACCTGTCTTCCCATCCCTAACTATCTTCCCTTCCCTACCTGTCTTCCCTTCCCTACCCGTCTTCCCTTCCCTACCCGTCTTCCCTTCCCTACCCGTCTTCCCATCCCTACCTGTCTTCCCTTCCCTACCCGTCTTCCCATCCCTACCTGTCTTCCCATCCCTACCCGTCTTCCTTTCCCTACCCGTCTTCCCTTCCCTACCTGTCATCCCTTCCCTACCTGTCTTCCCATCCCTACCCGTCTTCCCATCCCTACCCGTCTTCCCATCCCTACCTATCTTCCCATCCCTACCTGTCTTCCCTTCCCTTCCCTACCTGTCTTCCCTTCCCTACCTGTCTTCCCTTCCTTACCTGTCTTCCCTTCCCTACCCGTCTTCTCTTCCTACCTGTCTTCCCTTCCCTACCTGTCTTCCCATCCCTACCTGTCTTTCCTTCCCTACCTGTCTTCCCTTCCCTACCTGTCTTCCCATCCCTAACTATCTTCCCTTCCCTACCTGTCTTCCCTTCCCTACCCGTCTTCCCTTCCCTACCCGTCTTCCCTTCCCTACCCGTCTTCCCATCCCTACCTGTCTTCCCTTCCCTACCCGTCTTCCCATCCCTACCTGTCTTCCCATCCCTACCCGTCTTCCTTTCCCTACCCGTCATCCCTTCCCTACCTGTCTTCCCATCCCTACCCGTCTTCCCATCCCTACCCGTCTTTCCATCCCTACCTATCTTCCCATCCCTACCTGTCTTCCCATCCCTACCCGTCTTCCCATCCCTACCCGTCTTCCCTTCCCTACCTGTCTTCCCTTCCCTACCTGTCATCCCATCCCTACCTGTCTTCCCATCCCTACCCGTCTTCCCTTCCCTACCCGTCTTCCCTTCCCTACCCGTCTTCCCATACCTACCTGTCTTCCCATCCCTACCTGTTTTCCCTTCCCTACCTGTCTTCCCTTCCCCACCTGTCTTCCCATCCCTACCCGTCTTCCCTTCCTACCTGTTTTCCCTTCCCTACCTGTCTTCCCTTCCCCACCTGTCTTCCCATCCCTACCTGTCTTCTCTTCCTACCTGTCTTCTCTTCCTACCTGTCTTCCCATCCCTACCCGTCTTCTCTTCCTACCTGTCTTCCCTTCCCTACCTGTCTTCCCATCCCTACCTGTCTTCCCTTCCCTACCTGTCTTCCCTTCCCTACCTGTCTTCCCTTCCCTACCTGTCTTCCCTTCCCTACCTGTCTTCCCTTCCCTACCTGTCTTCCCTTCCCTACCTGTCTTCCCATCCCTACCTGTCTTCCCTTCCCTACCTGTTTTCCCTTCCCTACCTGTCTTCCCTTCCCTACCTGTCTTCCCATCCCTACCTGTCTTCCCTTCCCTACCTGTCTTCCCTTCCCTACCTGTCTTCCCTTCCCTACCTGTCTTCCCTTCCCTACCTGTCTTCCCTTCCCTACCTGTCTTCCCTTCCCTACCTGTCTTCCCTTCCCTACCTGTCTTCCCTTCCCTACCTGTCTTCCCATCCCTACCTGTCTTCCCTTCCCTACCTGTCTTCCCTTCCCTACCTGTCTTCCCTTCCCTACCTGTCTTCCCATCCCTACCTGTCTTCCCTTCCCTACCTGTTTTCCCTTCCCTACCTGTCTTCCCTTCCCCACCTGTCTTCCCATCCCTACCTGTCTTCTCTTCCTACCTGTCTTCTCTTCCTACCTGTCTTCCCATCCCTACCCGTCTTCTCTTCCTACCTGTCTTCCCTTCCCTACCTGTCTTCCCATCCCTACCTGTCTTCCCTTCCCTACCTGTCTTCCCTTCCCTACCTGTCTTCCCTTCCCTACCTGTCTTCCCTTCCCTACCTGTCTTCCCTTCCCTACCTGTCTTCCCTTCCCTACCTGTCTTCCCATCCCTACCTGTCTTCCCTTCCCTACCCGTCTTCTCTTCCTACCTGTCTTCTCTTCCTACCTGTCTTCCCATCCCTACCTGTCTTCCCATCCCTACCTGTCTTCCCTTCCCTACCCGTCTTCTCTTCCTACCTGTCTTCCCTTCCCTACCTGTCATCCCTTCCCTACCTGTCTTCCCATCCCTACCTGTCTTCCCATCCCTACCCGTCTTCCCTTCCCTACCTGTCTTCCCTTCCCTACCTGTCTTCCCTTCCCTGCCTGTTTTCCCTTCCCTACCCGTCTTCTCTTCCTACCTGTCTTCCCTTCCCTACCTGTCATCCCTTCCCTACCTGTCTTCCCATCCCTACCTGTCTTCCCATCCCTACCCGTCTTCCCTTCCCTACCTGTCTTCCCTTCCCTACCTGTCTTCCCATCCCTACCTGTCTTCCCATCCCTACCTGTCTTCCCTTCCCTACGCCAGCGCCATCTCCCATAAAGAATCCTGCCCGACATCCGCTGGGAAGAATTGTCTGATGTCGCTGACACTGACAGTAAAAAACAACAACAACATGAGTGTAGACAGGCTTAACATCAACAAAAAACAACAACATGAGTGTAGACAGACTTAACATCAACAAAAAAAAACAACATGAGTGTAGACAGGCTTAACATCAACAAAAAACAACAACATGAGTGTAGACAGACTTAACATCAACAAAAAACAACAACATGAGTGTAGACAGACTTAACATCAACAAAAAACAACAACATGAGTGTAGACAGGCTTAACATCAACAAAAAACAACAACATGAGTGTAGACAGGCTTAACATCAACAAAAAACAACAACATGAGTGTAGACAGACTTAACATCAACAAAAAACAACAACATGAGTGTAGACAGGCTTAACATCAACAAAAAACAACAACATGAGTGTAGACCGGCTTAACATTAACAAAAAACAACAACATGAGGATAGACAGGCTTAATATAAACAAAAGTAACCTTTCAGATTGATTGTCACTATCATTGTGACCATCCACGCTATCCATGTAGTTATGTTGTCCAATATGTTTAATCTGTCTATACTTACTGCATACAGTATCCCTCCAATGTCTATACTTACTGCATACAGTATCCCTCCTGTGTCTATACTTACTGCATACAGTATCCCTCCCGTGTCTATACTTACTGCATACAGTATCCCTCCCGTGTCTATACTTACTGCATACAGTATCCCTCCCGTGTCTATACTTACTGCATACAGTATCCCTACTGTGTCTATACTTACTGCATACAGTATCCCTCCTGTGTCTATACTTACTGCATACAGTATCCCTCCTGTGTCTATACTTACTGCATACAGTATCCCTCCCGTGTCTATACTTACTGCATACAGTATCCCCCCATGTCTATACTTACTGCATACAGTATCCCTCCCGTGTCTATACTTACTGCATACAGTATCCCTCCTGTGTCTATACTTACTGCATACAGTATCCCTCCCGTGTCTATACTTACTGCATACAGTATCCCTCCCGTGTCTATACTTACTGCATACAGTATCCCTGCCGTGTCTATACTTACTGCATACAGTATCCCTCCTGTGTGTATACTTACTGCATACAGTATCCCTCCTGTGTCTATACTTACTGCATACAGTATCCCTCCTGTGTGTATACTTACTGCATACAGTATCCCTCCTGTGTCTATACTTACTGCATACAGTATCCCTCCTGTGTCTATACTTACTGCATACAGTATCCCTCCTGTGTCTATACTTACTGCATACAGTATCCCTCCTGTGTCTATACTTACTGCATACAGTATCCCTCCTGTGTGTATACTTACTGCATACAGTATCCCTCCTGTGTCTATACTTACTGCATACAGTATCCCTCCTGTGTGTATACTTACTGCATACAGTATCCCTCCTGTGTCTATACTTACTGCATACAGTATCCCTCCAATGTCTATACTTACTGCATACAGTATCCCTCCTGTGTCTATACTTACTGCATATAGTATCCCTCCTGTGTCTATACTTACTGCATACAGTATCCCTCCCATGTCTATACTTACTGCACACAGTATCCCTCCTGTGTCTATACTTACTGCATACAGTATCCCTCCTGTGTCTATACTTACTGCATACAGTATCCCTCCAGTGTCTATACTTACTGCATACAGTATCCCTCCAGTGTCTACTTACTGCATACAGTATCCCTCCCGTGTCTATACTTACTGCATACAGTATCCCTCCCATGTCTATACTTACTGCATACAGTATCCCTCCTGTGTCTATACTTACTGCATACAGTATCCCTCCTGTGTGTATACTTACTGCATACAGTATCCCTCCCATGTCTATACTTACTGCATACAGTATCCCTCCTGTGTCTATACTTACTGCATACAGTATCCCTCCTGTGTGTATACTTACTGCATACACTATCCCTCCTGTGTCTATACTTACTGCATACAGTATCCCTCCTGTGTCTATACTTACTGCATACACTATCCCTCCTGTGTCTATACTTACTGCATACAGTATCCCTCCTGTGTCTATACTTACTGCATACACTATCCCTCCTGTGTCTATACTTACTGCATACAGTATCCCTCCTGTGTGTATACTTACTGCATACAGTATCCCTCCTGTGTCTATACTTACTGCATACACTATCCCTCCTGTGTCTATACTTACTGCATATAGTCTCCCTCCTGTGTCTATACTTACTGCATACACTATCCCTCCCGTGTCTATACTTACTGCATACAGTATCCCTCCCGTGTCTATACTTACTGCATACAGTATCCCTCCTGTGTCTATACTTACTGCATACAGTATCCCTCCTGTGTCTATACTTACTGCATACAGTATCCCTCCTGTATCTATACTTACTGCATACAGTATCCCTCCTGTGTCTATACTTACTGCATACACTATCCCTCCTGTGTCTATACTTACTGCATACAGTATCCCTCCTGTGTCTATACTTACTGCATACAGTATCCCTCCTGTGTCTATACTTACTGCATACAGTATCCCTCCTGTGTGTATACTTACTGCATACAGTATCCCTCCTGTGTATATACTTACTGCATACAGTATCCCTCCTGTGTCTATACGTACTGCATACAGTATCCCTCCCGTGTCTATACTTACTGCATACAGTATCCCTCCTGTGTCTATACTTACTGCATACAGTATCCCTCCTGTGTCTATACTTACTGCATACAGTATCCCTCCTGTGTCTATACTTACTGCATACAGTATCCCTCCCGTGTCTATACTTACTGCATACAGTATCTCTGCCGTGTCTATACTTACTGCATACAGTATCCCTCCTGTGTGTATACTTACTGCATACAGTATCCCTCCTGTGTCTATACTTACTGCATACAGTATCCCTGCCGTGTCTATACTTACTGCATACAGTATCCCTCCTGTGTGTATACTTACTGCATACAGTATCCCTCCTGTGTCTATACTTACTGCATACAGTATCCCTCCTGTGTCTATACTTACTGCATACAGTATCCCTCCTGTGTCTATACGTACTGCATACAGTATCCCTCCTGTGTCTATACGTACTGCATACAGTATCCCTCCCGTGTCTATACTTACTGCATACAGTATCCCTCCTGTGTCTATACTTACTGCATACAGTATCCCTCCTGTGTCTATACTTACTGCATACAGTATCCCTCCCGTGTCTATACTTACTGCATACAGTATCCCTCCCGTGTCTATACTTACTGCATACAGTATCCCTCCTGTGTCTATACTTACTGCATACAGAATCCCTCCTGTCTCTATACTTACTGCATACAGTATCCCCTCCAACTGTAGACTACTGAGGCGGCCTGAGATGATCACATCCTGTGGCAAACTGTCTTCAATGGGGTAGTTGGCTGGGGGCAGGGTGAGCGCCTGCACAGATAGGAAGTTGATTTATTTTTCCAAACTGTTTTCCAAACAAAATAATTGTATGGTGCACGATAGCTTTAGCTAGCTGGCACTGGTAGTCCGGCTGCCATTTGCATGTCATTATATCGAGTCCGACTGGACTGCTCTTCTAAAATTACTAGTCCAAGCTCTAAAACTACTCGTTCCGTACGATTGGACTGGCCTTATTTCGCAGCAAAATAATAGTACATTTTATACAGGTGAGATTTACACTGAGTGATAATCCCTGGATATTTTCATCATTATTTATGCTCATTGATCCAGGGTTTCACATTGGATACTACCATCCATGACAGACGTGTTTGTTTGGGATTTAAACTACTAATATTTACCACTTACACTGAATGATCACGGTTTCACCATCATATACTATCATCTGTATTTACACGACTGATCCCGTAACCAGCATTTCAATATTGGATACTACCATCAGTATTGATCTAGGTTTCAATCTAGGATACTATCATCCAGTACATGCACAGAGTACTCCAACATTCAACAGAGAATAATAAGATCCCATAATTACACTGAATGATCCAACATTCAAAACTCAATACTATCAGCCAATACTTACAATGACTGATGCATCATTCTAGTTTGGGTCTCATTTCATCTGGTACTTACACTCAGTGATCCAGGTTCAACAATTTCCCCTGGATGAGGGCGACAACCAGGAAGAATGTTCCTATGTTTGTATGAGGAGAAAACTTCATCACTGAAAGGTAAACACGACAACATAGGTATTATGCACTGATGAACAAATACACAATAAGTCAATGCATTTATGTCTGTGTACCTTAACAAAACAAATTACCAATCATCAAATTATCAATAAGTGTGTCCCTTTCCATTATTGCAATGTCATTTTAAATTATCTGTCATTCCAATCATGTCCGTTCTAAATATCTTAACATTACTAATCATCTTGCCATTGCACAGAATTAATGTATATGATAAAATATGATCAAATAGAATATGCAGCAAATGTTACACACTTTCATTATAAAAAACACATTTGGACTAGTTCTTACTCAGCAAATGGCCACCAATTAGAATGAGGTCACAATGAGACTGAGGTCACAATGAGAACGAGGTCACAATGAGAACGAGGTCACAATTAGAACGAGGTCACAATTAGAATGAGGTCACAATTAGAATGAGGTCACAATTAGAATGAGGTCAGTCTGACCTCACGGTCTCCTCCAGCCCTTCCTCTGCCATTCGGCCAATCTCCTGCTGGTCAGCAGTGGCGACATCTGGTGTCGTCTGTGGTGTTATTACAATCGGGGCAATGACAGTAGGGGCCACTTGATTGGCTACTGCTATGTCTGTGAGCAGGGGGTGGGGACTCGCAGCTACCCGGGCGTAGAATCCAGGATCCATGTGTGTCAAAGGTCAATAGTTCACTTTGAAACCTGTTGTGGGATGAAACATAATAATTACATATACATATGTGTGTTGTTTCTGAGCATGCGTGTTATAACTTTATGTTTCATGCAACACTGACACTGCAGAACCTTTCACAAAGCAAACACATTTTACAGTATAGATAAGTGTAGATGTGGCTTCCCATTCATTCATTGATGCTAATGTTTTACCAGCTTCACTTAGGCCAATTTTCTCAGTGGTGCCTGCCTACTCTTGACCAGGTGTGAACAATATTCTGTCTCAACTCCTGAGCCAGTTTATGCCAGGCAATGCTTTACATTTTGTTGGTAATGTTATGTGTATAAAATTTGCAAATACTTTTCAAATACAGACCAAATATCAAATTTATACAAACTTGCCCTTTTGTGATTTTTAATTCAATTACAAATACACAAAATATCTGTATTCAAATACAATTACAAACACGTATTTGAACCCAACCCTGGTATATAGGCGCACCCTAACTCGTCAAATCAGACCTAACCCTGTCCCTGGGGACTGGGAGTGGGTGAAGTGATAACTCAACTTCATTTGCAAGACTCCGAGCGATAATGGGGAAGGTAAAGAAATAGGATATTTTCAAACGGTGTAAATGTGAACTTATGAAATATACAACAAGATAATGCATATACGTACTAGATTTCATCAACAATTGTTGCAGAACACTAGCCAACAGCAATAAAATTAACTTTCACACATAACTCATTCAGAATCAGCCCGCCAAAAATGAAATTATTTTGCATGACGCGCCCTCAGACGGATAGTTTTGTACGCAATACCTTTCAGTTGCATTACCTGTCCGTGTACAGGCGCCACTATTTGTTGGGAGGCCAAGGAGATTCATTTCAATTCAGTAACTTTATTCCAGACTTAACACGGCACATACAACAAGTACATGTGACTCATTTTTCTGCATCTTCAAAACAAGCTCACAATTTACAAAACAAAAATCTCATATTAAAAATAATCTGAACCTGAATCAGTTCTACATACTTCATAACCATGATATCAGCTTGCATTATGCGCATTTTTCATTTATTAATTATTATTTTGAAATATATCCACGTATATTTTGTACGACAAGGTGGCGGATAACGTAGGACACATTGGAAAAAAAGACGGAAAATCATCATGGTTTGACAGGTTGGTGCAATAAAACCAGGATAGATTGGATGAGAATAAGAACGATTGTTCCTAGAAGTTCTGTATGTGTGTGTGTGTGTGTGTGTGTGTGTGTGTGTGTGTGTGTGTGTGTGTGTGTGTGTGTGTGTGTGAGTGTGTGTGTGTGTGTGTTTGTGTGTGTGTGTGTGTGTGTGTGTTTGTGTGTGTGTGTGTGTGTGTGTGTGTGTGTGTGTGTGTGTGTATGTATGTATGTATGTATGTATGTATGTATGTAAGGTATGTATGTATGTATGTATGTATGTATGTATGTATGTATGTATGTATGTATGTATGTATGTATGTATGTATGTATGTATGTATGTATGTATGTATGTATGCATGTATGTATGTATGTATGTATGTATGTATGTATGAGTGTATGTATGTATGTATGTATGTATGTATGTATGTATGTATGTATGTATGTATGTAAGGTATGTATGTATGTATGTATGTTTGTATGTATGTATGTATGTATGTATGTATGTATGTATGTATGTATGTATGTATGTATGTATGTATGTATGTATGTATGTATGCAGAGCGCAGTGCATGGCTTTGGGGTAGAGTTTCGGTATCTCAACTAAGAGGACCCGGGTACGAATCCTGTGCTGCGGTGTTAAAACCTTGAGCAAGTTTTTTCAATCTACATTGCTCCAGTTCACTCCGCTGTATAAACGAGTACCTGGCTATAGACAGGTAGTGGATAGGTGTACGAGCAGTCGTCGCTCATTAATTGCAGGATTTAGATTTTTACCAGAGATGTTGAGATGGTGTCTTATTGAACAGGTCTGCCACGGAATTTAAAGTTGCATTTTGACTTCCGCCATGTTTAAAATACAATTTCCCAGTAAACCAGCATTCCCCATACACTATTGTTTTCTTCAACTACCTATCAACTTATTTTCACATAATATGCCATTTTAAGATAAAAAGCAGCAAAAGACGAAACATTGTTCCGGTGAGCCTCACCAGTTAGAATTCTCTGATTGGTTTAGACCTCGATGAAGGGAATTCCAGTGAAAAGCGCTGTCAGGAAACCACACTAGGGCCACACTAAAAGGCGGAGCACAATTGGCAGACCGCACGGAAACGACATACCACATTCACAAAGAAGCCACCGCTCGATACGCTCCATATTTACGGCATGTCCAGTTGCCCACATACAAACTATCGCTGGCTACGCGCCTGTACGGTCAATGGCTAATTGAGGATGATTTAAATAACTAGGGTATTGTTGCATAGTGGCGCCTCTAGCGACTAACGTGGATATGTGGAACCGCCTTTTAGTTTGCCCCATCGTTTACTTACGTTGACCGGATAGTTCCGATGGTAAAAATAGATCGACTTTTGGGAAACTCTAGAGCCGTTGTTTGTTGCAAACTTATATTTGATCAAATAACGCATAAAACCACAAAGTGAGACATGTGGTAGGAAGTATACTAATAAGCAAATATCGGTCATGCATGGTGTACATTGACTTTTCTCAAATGCGTTAAAAAGGGGAAATTATGTCAGAATGCAACTTTAAGCAAAGTGTAAAATGCTTTGAGCAATCCCGAGGATTAGATACTGCGGTATGTAAGAACTTAGCTTAGTATTTATATATGTATTTATGTACGTACTTTCGTTTGTATATATCATGTGTATTTGTATGTGTATTTATATATGTATGTAGATTTTTTTTTAATTGTGCATTACTCGTTGAGACAAGAAAGTAGCAACCCACAAAAATATTAAATTTGTGTGTGAAAGTAAATTAAAAATTCAATGTGTTCGACCCTCTTATGAGAGAAACGACGCACTTTATAAAGTCGGCAAATCACCTCCTGGTCCCACAAGACAGTGAGTTAATTTTGCAGTCAATTTATTAGAATGTTTAATTAAAACAAAATGTATCAAAATGCCTTAACATTTATTGACATTTACTCCAAAATTAAATGAAATGCTGTATATACCAAAAAGACACGCCCAAAAATGTCAATTGTGTAAGACGTAAAAAGATGCAAAATACATATAACAATTGTAGCAAAACAGAGAACAGTGGGAATAATTCAAACATCAGTGTCCTCGCTGTCTCGTTCCCTCCCGACGTGATCGATAACGAACACTAGCCCCGCGTAGCGGTGCATCTATTAACTACGGGAAAACCGGAAATGGCGTAACTGTCGCACTGCGTCATTTCTTCCGATTCTGCCAGCAAAGCAACGGTACTGCCTTTGGGGAACTACTGACCGGAACTCGTTTTGGATTAACCCGGACAATATGCAAGCTTTTGTAAGTTGATAAGTTACCTATGTTCGTTTATGACGATACGGAGCTTTGCATCCTACGACTCATTCCAAGACAAATCACTTACCGCCCTCCAACTACAGACACCTACCAAACTGTATAGTCAAACTAATTTCACAGTAGTCATAATGTACGGCAGACACTTAACTTAAAATATAGACACAAGGAAACAGGCTCCCCTGAAGCCCATTCTGCGTGATATAAAGTTACGTAACAAGATGAAGTAAAGCACGTTCTTGTATAGTTTATCCAATCCTCGTGAGTGATCAAAGCGCTTTACTCTTTACTCCCTGGCACACTTGCTCAATCGAATACCATCTTGCCATATATGGGAAGCATCGAACAACGTTGCAATTAATGCACTAAGAGTACCGGCATACAACTATTCAACACTGCCTGTAGCTAGCTACTCATTTGTACAGCTGAGCGAACTGGAGCGATGTAGAGTGAACATGCTTCTCTAAGGTTCCACACAACAACACAGGATTCGAACCCGGGTTCTCTTAGGCGAGATGCCGAAGCTCTAGCAACGGAACACGCGCCACTACGTATCTAGATACAATGGCACTGGCAAAATAGCCACAACACACACTGCAAGTTTGTGTGAACAACATAGTGCGACGGATCACAAGAACAAAGATGGCTGATTTGAGAACAGAAATTGGACTATACAGCAGCTTAACGGGAGGTTTGGTGAGAAATCGGATGCAATGAGCAGTTTACGTGGAAAAGATGTCAGCGATAAACTGGCAAAGATTGCAGAGATATAAAAACACCGTGCAAGGGAAATGGGAAGGCCGTAGTTGACGTGTGAGGCTGGCATGAGGATGGACATCAAAAGACCAGTGTTTAGAAGAGAAGGAAAGAGGCGGCCATTGGCAGAATGTTATGGAAACAACGGACGAACAGAGTGGTCCACCAGTATTAGGAGTGACCCTCACACTTGCCAATGTACGTGAGCCTCAAGGAGTAGAACAACGAATACTTTAATTTTTAAGTCTTTAAACTACACGAAATACATGATATACAATGATATAGGTATAATAGTCAGTGGTTGTCATTATTTCTAAAGTCTGTATTTATGTTTTTAACGAATTTCTTTGCTATTTCTGTGAGACAGATATGTAGTGATTTATGTATTAAGTGTATGCATACAGTTCGAATAACTATGTGACCATACGAGAAATGATCATGGCATCAAAGAGACTAAAGAAAGTCAGAAAAACGCTAGACGCTAGGCCAATACAGACTGATTACCCTCTTGGATAAGCAGGGTAAAATATATGACCAAGATGAGATGATAGAACGAATAGTGGAATTATGCACCAAGCTATATAACAATGACGAGAGTTCGATAAACCACACTGGTCCGAAAGAAGTACCAGAGAAAACAATAGGGGAGGTGAAATCAACACTAAGGAATATGAAGAATGCCACAGCATCAGGCAACGACCACATAAATATAAAGATATTAAAAGCAGGAGAAAACACCATCTCGAAGACATTTGCTAAACTATACACTGAATGCTTATCAGAAAGATGAGTATCCACAGAATGGAAGAAAACTAAGAATGTGATAATCATCTCGAATGGAAATAATAAAGTTATCAAGAACTACAGACCGATATGTATGTTGTCAAACATCTATAAAGTACTCACGAAAGTACAAACAAAACGGCTAGAGAAGACATTAGACGAAAACCAGCCACAAAAGCAAGCTGCATTGATTCTGAAGCAGTTACTTAACGATAAACCACATCCACATCGTAAACCAACTGAAGGATGCCGACAATACAGGACAATATCCCGCTCTGCAACAGGTCGACGGCAGTCCACCTACACTAACAGGTCGACGGCTGATCACCTACATTAACAGGTCGACGGCTATCCACCTACACTAACAGGTCGACGGCTGTCCGTCTACGCTAACAGGTCGACGGCTGTCCACCTACACTAACAGGTCGACGGCTATCCACCTACACTAACAGGTCGACGGCTGTCCGTCTACACTAACAGGTCGACGGCTGTCCACCTACACTAACAGGTCGACGGCTGTCCACCTACACTAACATGTCGACGGCTGTCCACCTACACTAACAGGTCGACGGCTGTCCACCTACACTAACAGGTCGACGGCTGTCCACCTACACTAACAGGTCGGCGGCTGACCACGTACACCAACAGGTCGACGGCTGTCCACCTACACTAACAGGTCGATGGCTGTCCACCTACACTAACAAGTTGACGTCTGTCCACCTACACCAACAGGTCGACGGCTGACCACCTACACTAACAGGTCGAAGGCTGTCCACCTACACTAACAGGTCGACGGCTGACCACGTACACCAACAGGTCGACGGCTGTCCACCTACACTAACAGGTCGATGGCTGTCCACCTACACTAACAAGTTGACGTCCGTCCATCTACACCAACAGGTCGACGGCTGTCCACCTACACTAACAGGTCGACGGCTGACCACGTACACTAACAAGTACACAGCTGTCCACCTACACTAACAGGTCGACGACTGTCCACCTACACTAACAGGTACACAGCTGTCCACCTACACTAACAGGTCGACGGCTATCCACCTACACTAACAGGTCGACGGCTATCCACCTACACTAACAGGTCGACGGCTGTCCGTCTACACTAACAGGTCGACGGCTGTCCACCTACACTAACAGGTCGACGGCTGTCCACCTACACTAACAGGTCGACGGCTATCCACCTACACTAACAGGTCGACGGCTGTCCGTCTACACTAACAGGTCGACGGCTGTCCACCTACAATAACAGGTCGACGGCTGTCCACCTACACTAACAGGTCGGCGGCTGACCACGTACACCAACAGGTCGACGGCTGTCCACCTACACTAACACGTCGATGGCTGTCCACCTACACTAACAAGTTGACGTCTGTCCACCTACACCAACAGGTCGACGGCTGACCACCTACACCAACAGGTCGACGGCTGACCACCTACACTAACAAGTCGAAGGCTGTCCACCTACACTAACAGGTCGACGGCTGACCACGTGCACTAACAAGTACACAGCTGTCCACCTACACTAACAGGTCGACGACTGTCCACCTACACTAACAGGTCGACGGCTGTCCACCTACACTAACAGGTCGACGGCTGAACACGTACACTAACAAGTACACAGCTGTCCACCTACACTAACAGGTCGACGACTGTCCACCTACACTAACAGGTCGACGGCTGTCCACCTACACTAACAGCTCGACGGCTGACCACGGACACTAACAGGTACACAGCTGTCCACCTACATTAACAGGTCGACGACTGTCCACCTACACTAACAGGTCGACGGCTGTCCACCTACACTAACAGGTCGACGACTGTCCACCTACACTAACAGGTCGACGGCTGTCCACCTACACTAACAGCTCGACGGCTGACCACGTACACTAACAGGTACACAGCTGTCCACCTACATTAACAGGTCGACGACTGTCCACCTACACTAACAGGTCGACGGCTGTCCACCTACACTAACAGGTCGACGACTGTCCACCTACACTAACAGGTCGACGGCTGTCCACCTACACTAACAGGTCGACGGCTGTCCACCTACACTAACAGGTCGACGGCTGAACACGTACACTAACAAGTACACAGCTGTCCACCTACACTAACAGGTCGACGACTGTCCACCTACACTAACAGGTCGACGGCTGTCCACCTACACTAACAGCTCGACGGCTGACCACGTACACTAACAGGTACACAGCTGTCCACCTACATTAACAGGTCGACGACTGTCCACCTACACTAACAGGTCGACGGCTGTCCACCTACACTAACAGGTCGACGACTGTCCACCTACACTAACAGGTCGACGGCTGTCCACCTACACTAACAGCTCGACGGCTGACCACGTACACTAACAGGTACACAGCTGTCCACCTACATTAACAGGTCGACGACTGTCCACCTACACTAACAGGTCGACGGCTGTCCACCTACACTAACAGGTCGACGACTGTCCACCTACACTAACAGGTCGACGGCTGTCCACCTACACTAACAGGTCGACGGCTGTCCACCTACACTAACAGGTCGGCGGCTGACCACGTACACCAACAGGTCGACGGCTGTCCACCTACACTAACAGGTCGATGGCTGTCCACCTACACTAACAAGTTGACGTCCGTCCACCTACACCAACAGGTCGACGGCTGACCACCTACACTAACAGGTCGAAGGCTGTCCACCTACACTAACAGGTCGACGGCTGACCACGTACACTAACAAGTACACAGCTGTCCACCTACACTAACAGGTCGACGACTGTCCACCTACACTAACAGGTACACAGCTGTCCACCTACACTAACAGGTCGACGGCTATCCACCTACACTAACAGGTCGACGGCTATCCACCTACACTAACAGGTCGACGGCTGTCCGTCTACACTAACAGGTCGACGGCTGTCCACCTACACTAACAGGTCGACGGCTGTCCACCTACACTAACAGGTCGACGGCTATCCACCTACACTAACAGGTCGACGGCTGTCCGTCTACACTAACAGGTCGACGGCTGTCCACCTACACTAACAGGTCGACGGCTGTCCACCTACACTAACAGGTCGGCGGCTGACCACGTACACCAACAGGTCGACGGCTGTCCACCTACACTAACACGTCGATGGCTGTCCACCTACACTAACAAGTTGACGTCTGTCCACCTACACCAACAGGTCGACGGCTGACCACCTACACCAACAGGTCGACGGCTGACCACCTACACTAACAGGTCGAAGGCTGTCCACCTACACTAACAGGTCGACGGCTGACCACGTGCACTAACAAGTACACAGCTGTCCACCTACACTAACAGGTCGACGACTGTCCACCTACACTAACAGGTCGACGGCTGTCCACCTACACTAACAGCTCGACGGCTGACCACGTACACTAACAGGTACACAGCTGTCCACCTACACTAACAGGTCGACGACTGTCCACCTACACTAACATGTCGACGGCTGTCCACCTACACTAACAGGTCGACGGATGTCCACCTACACTAACAGGTCGACGACTGTCCACCTACACAAAGAAAGCAACAAGATCAACATCAGGAGATAAGTACGACAGGGACACACAATACCGCCCTAGTTGATTACGGCAAGACTCCAATACATATTCCGAACACTGAGTTGGAAAATCAGAATTTTGAAGAGAGACGGGAAATAGGTAATGTGTTCTAATAGACAACTTGATTGACTATAAAAGCTGCAGTCGCTAGCTGATGAAAGTCAAAATCAGGACTGAAGATGAATAAGTCGTAAAGAAAGGTGATGATAAAAACTATATATAATGTAAACACTGCGCAGATAGAAAACGTTGAAAACTACGACAAACCAAACACAAGGTTATTCAAAGAAGAATCACGGCCGGCCGTTCAATATTGGCAAAGCAACAAGAAATCTTCAAGGGTAACTTTGGAAACTGTTTTAAAAGACAATATTTCTACTCGTGCGTACTTCCCGCAGTGATATTCGGAGAGGAAACATGGGCATTCATCAGCCAGGTAAAGAAGACGTTAGCAGCGGCACTAACAATGTTGGAAAGAAGTATGTTAGATGTCACATACCGAGACAGAAAAGCAGTCATCTGGGTAACAGAAAAGACACATGTCACAGATGTGATTGGTCAAGTCAGAAGACGAAAGTGGACCTGGGCAGGGCACGTCAGCAGGACACGAGATAACCGATGGACATCGGGTTTCAACATTTGGAAACCTTTCAAATGGAAACGATCTAGAGGATATGTGATAACTATTGCAACAGTGAATGAATTACATGAAGCGACCAAGTAAGCAATATGCTGAATTTGTGACCAAATGTATGACTAGAATCGACAGTTTGACATGACGTAAGGGGGAAAAAACGTTACTAAGAACAATAAATCAGTGTTGTGCTTCGCTGCGTCCGCTTGTAATACACATTACAACAGAGCTTTATACGTTATTCCATAGCAGACATGTTAAGTTAAATCTCTGTGATTTTTCCTGGAAACCAGATAATGCGTGAATATTGTTGTTGCGCAAATATCAACAATGGTCTATTACGAAGTACTTTGTCATACAACTGATGTTTGGTGAACTGGAGCGACGTACAGTGAGCACTGAGCGCACTTTCCAATAGTTCAAACTGTAGCACACATGTTTAAACCTTTATGTGATGTAGCCGCTCGTTATGTCGGAGGTTAAAGAAATTAATTTCCTCTGATCAAAAATCACAAGTGACGGAAGATATACTCTGTAAAAAACAACAGTCGACCCACGCTGGTTAGACCCACACCGTAAGGAGCACGTACGTCGTACGACAACTCGGAGAAACAACAGACATTTGGATGATCTATCGGACAGTCACCAAATGCTTACAACACGTGACAGG
>OZ024867.1:14630999-14665999 GCA_964017155.1 Oasisia sp. SBJ-2009 | reverse complement strand
TCATTTAATGACAAATAGCAAGCTTAACAATAATACATTTAAAATATTTGTTTAGTTAAATAACGTGACTGCTTGCACACACGGTCACACTTCTATCACTTAGTACAGTCAGACAACGGAACGTTTCTTTCAGCAAAATGGTATTGAACACCACTACTAACTTAATATAGCATTGAACACCACTACTAACCTAATATAGCATTGAACACCACTACTAGCTTAACGTAGCATTGAACACCACTACTAACCTAATATAGCATTGAACACCACTACTAGCTTAACGTAGCATTGAACACCACTACTAGCTTAACGTAGCATTGAACACCACTACTAACCTAATATAGCATTGAACACCACTACTAACGTAATATAGTATTCAACACCACTACTACCTTAACGTAGTATTGAACACCAATACTAACTCAATATAGCATTGAACACCACTACTAACTTAATATAGCATTGAACACCACTACTAGCTTAATGTAGCATTGAACACCACTACTAGCTTAATATAGTATTCAACACTACTACTACCTTAACGTAGCATTGAACACCATTACTAACTTATATAGTATTGAATACCGCTACTACCTTAACGTAGCATTGAACACCACTACTAACTTAATATAGCATTGAACATCCCTACTAACTTAATATATTATTGACCACCACTACTAACTTAATAAAGCAAAGAACACAACTACTAACTCAATATAGCGTTGAACACCACTATTACCTTAATATAGCATTGCACACCATTACTAACTAAATATAGTATTGAACACCACTACTAGCTTAATATATCAATGAACACCAGTACTAACTTAATATAGCAATGATAACCACTATTAACTTAATATAGCATCGAACACCACTACTAACTTAATATAGCATTGAACACCACTACTAGCTTAATATAGCAATAAAAACCACTATTAACTCAATATAGCATCGAACATCATTACTAACTTAATGTAGCATTGAAAACCAGTACTAACTTAATATACCACTGAACTCCGGTACTAACGTAATATAGCATTGAACACCAGTACTAACTTAATATAGCATTGGACACCATTACTAACTTATTATAGCGTTGAACACCAGTACTAACTTAATATAGCATTGAACACCAGTACTAACTTAATATCGCATTGAACACCAGTACTAACTTAATATAGCATTGAACACCAGTACTAACTTAATATAGCATTGATCACAACTAATAACTTAATGTAACAACGAACACCACTACTAACAACCACTAGCATTAGAGGACGAGACAAACACACAGTTACAACAGAAGCATTGTTGTTGGAATACATGTTAAGTACTATCGAATCTCATTACTTTGTCAATAGTTGGTTATTCGATTTGTTCAACACAGTACGGTGGTATGTATACTTAGTATATATTTGTGTTGAACCGAGCACAATATGACTAACGACTGTGTCATTAGTCTGCTTTTCTCCATCTAGTGTTGTCGTCACTATCTGCTACTGCTACTGTCGTGGTGGATGTCAGTGTTAATGTGCGTGTGGATATAACGTTTCAGTGTATCCCGGGGCAGTGACGTCATAGATAAATGGTATTTGCACACGTAGGAAAGATCGGATCATATCGAAAAATGGTGTGCGAATGAATACAAGGACACGCGCGTGAGCTGTCGAATGCGGGTGTGTGAGCACGCGCGCACGTGTGTGTATGTGTGGTGTGTGTGTGCGTGTGCGTGTGCGTGTGCGTGTGCGTGTGCGTGTGCGTGTGCGTGTGCGTGTGCGTGTGCGTGTGCGTGTGCGTGTGCGTGTGCGTGTGCGTGTGCGTGTGCGTGTGCGTGTGCGTGCGTGTGTGTGCGTGTGTGCGTGTGTGCGTACGTGCGTATGTGTGTATACGTATGTACATGCTCGTATGTGCGTGTGTATATGTTGTATACGTATTGCAAGTATTTCGTACCCGGCAATGAACATACTTATATACACGATTGTATCGAGTGTAACATTTATAACAATGTATTAATGTTTTTTTGTTAATGCATCGGAGAGGATACTTTTATCGTGTTGACCAGCCTGCCAAGTGTCCACTGTCAACGTGCTAAATTGAATTATTCCAAACAATATAACATTCTGTCCCGCATACATCTCAAAAGGTACGCCCATAAGCGGACGATAGCATGAATCATGTTTGCATTTCATGACATTTCATCACGCATATGCAAACTAACGTGCCATAATTATACGACACAACTAAATGACATTTTATTGTAAAAGTGTCTGGGATCCGATGAGCGTGGACACTGACCATCCACTCTGACATGAAAGGTCCATATATGCCGCCGGACATTGAATAGTGTATCTGACCACGGTGAAAACACCGTCCATGAACACTCGTGTGTTAGACCAGTAGTCACAGACGTCAGCGACGATCATCGTTTAGAAAAAAAACATCAACTTAAAAAAACGTGAAAGATAACTATCGATTCGGGATCAAAAACGTGAAATAACGAATAGTTCAACACAATCATAATGTCCTCGTCTGATAAGAAATGTAACCCTGATTCATGTTCCGATCTCCCTGCACATGACTTGTTTTAGACACAACTCCCTAAACATGCACACTTTATGACGGCTTATAAAACAGGAATTTACCAGGGGTAGTGAAAGCTGGTAAGGACGCAATCAAGTGCAGTGACCCGTGACGCGCGAGGAATTTTTGCGTCATCAACGTCGGTCACAAGATCTTGTGTATTTTTGCCACAGACGCCATTGATGGGGTACATATTCAACAACGTTATGGTAATGTGTGGGGCTTATTCGTGAGTACTAACATTAAATATCATTGCAAATTACCCCATGTTACGCGGAATCAATAATTGTGGTTCGCTCAAACGGTCACATTTCGAAAAAGGCATCCAATTGTAGAACTGTTGAAACTAAAAATGCCATTCGGAGAAATGTGTTCGCCAGTCTAAATCTCACCTATGATTCTTACGGACACACGCAGTGTTGCGTGGCAGAGAACTGCATTAGTTCCCTCTGTCACAAACGTGATTGCGCGGCTGGTAAATCAACGAAAGGTGCATCCTTTTCACAATAACAAATAAGGTGTGGGGCTTCGTATAAAAGCAGAGAGAAACATCAACATGAGTAATAGGGAAACACGGACAAGGACAGTTATTTGGAATTAATTACATTAAGATAACGTGTGCCAGACAAATGGTGTTGTTTTAATGTACATCCAATTGTGTATACTGAGTAACAGTTGATGTCATTGAGTGACTTGATAGATGACATCCCAGTAGTTGACGTCTACGTTCTATTCCTTTCACGTAACGACGTGAGAGTTTCAACAAACACGTTGTGAATGGCTGGGTGGGTCTTACCGTCTTACGTATCGCTCCTATGCGCCGAACTCACTGATCATGGCGAGACGCCATAGTATCGATGTCACACATTGACACCTATGCTTCAGTCATTAGCATAACGCGACAGTCAATGCCTCGCCGCGTTCTTGCGCAATGCAGTACAACTTTCATTTAACAAAGACTCGCAGTCGCAGTGTCAGACGCAGTTACATGCTAATGGTCAACATGAATATGGCTTTCAGCGTACGTTTGTCGTGTCGTATATCACACAGGGAGGCCGATCTTATATAATTCTGACCTAAGTTTCCTACAGGCATTGAACGGCTTTGATTAAAACTAACTAAAGTTTGCCCACGCATCTAGTAGACCTTACCGATATCGTTTCACTGCCCGATTTGTCTGTAAGTTATTTCTGGCAAAACATTATGACGAATAATGTTATGATGATCACGATACTTAGATGGGAGTAATCGTGAGTTGTGAGGACCGTCGTTTGTGACTAGTTGAAATACTCGATCCTTCCCGTTCTTACTCCATAGTCGTCATAAGCATTGTCCTTCCTTGCCGTCGTGGTCGTGGGTCCTCTTGGGCCGACTACCCAGTCCAACTTCACTGGGCGACCTTTCCTGGTTCTGATTAAAAGCAATATCACTAACAATACATGTGTAACACACACGCGGTGTGTGAGTAATTGACAACGTGATGTGGTCCGAGTGTCGCATAACACTGAACATGCGGACTGAATTACGCCAGACGTGTGTAAGAGATGTATAAGTGGACGCCGGCCAACTAACATAGTCGCCACCTGTACGGTTGGTGTTGCCACTGTGTCTGTTACGGGCGGGTGCTGGAGGTTTATGTATGTAACGCCCATATATAATATGCGTTAAGGGAAAGGCTGCTACTCAGCGCCGTACAAGTGATCAATCATATATACATGTGCTGATATTTTCGTCGCACAGTTGATGTAGCTGTTGGAATGGTAAAAACATTAACAATGAACAATACACTTATTACTCGTGCGATATGAGAAAAGACAAGACTAGTAATGTGCTGGACTGGGAATATGTGGAGACAATATACAGAATAGTTCAGGTGAAACTCAACAGAGGGCATGTGACTTTGGTAAACTATAGCCCGATACATCAATACGACAAATAGGTGTGCAACATTGTCTTAACCCGCAAATATTGCACCCTCCATCTAGCTATATTTCCCGTAGGTAGAGTGGATAAAGAGCGACACAGAATACACGTTTGTTGGTAGCTTTTTGTACTATTCCTCTCGTACAAGGTGGGTGACCCATTCAATCAGACTCGCGTCTACCTTAGATGATTACCAGGTCAAGTAGGTCCTAAGTACATCGCATGTGAATAGCAGGTGTATATGGAAGGTACGTGTTGTACGTACCAAGAAGGATATTTATATCACTGGTGTTATATAATATATATATATATATATAGAGCCACAGAGCGCAGCAACTTTGTGGAAGAAGTAATGTGGCAATATTGTAGCGCCAAATAATAGAATGAGACATACCAACAACGCCTATGTATATACAATGGCTTAGCCACGATAGAACCAACATGTGCTCCCATCTGACGCTTCGTACGTTTAAAGCGACGAAACCCGACACGCCGCAATTTCCGTGTTGGTCGTTAGGCGGGACCCTGTGTGCTATAAGCAAACATCCATCATTCACACCGAGCGTGTTCAGGCTTAAATCAAGAAAGGCGACAGCGGTGTGGGCATACTCTCACCATCATGTTTCATATTTTATTTTGCGAAAAGCAAGTAAGGATGCATTTGGAATAAACAGCATTGGTCACAATACATTCCACGTAGCATACGTATGTGGTAATATCCATAGGAAAAATTGTAACATAGGATTGTTATTAGAGGAGAAAGCATCGATAATTATTTATAAAACTAGGATTGCTTGAGAATTAGATTTGACGTTTTACATGTGTTGGCTTTCAGTTATGTTGACATCTCCACTCCACAATTATAATGACTTTTTTTACATTAACACAAGTAACAATTTGTCAATTTTAACTAATACCATATATATTCTATATTGAAAACAAATCCATTCAAATACAGTGCATGCACGTACGAACAAATACGTGTACATAAACATACAAACACATATATAATACATGACACACACGCACGCACGCACGCACGCACGCACACACGCACACACACACACACACACACACACACACACACATACATATAAATATATATAAATGTTGGTTCAGGTGTAATAGTGTTTAGCAGCAGGACTACGCGCAATTTGATATGATATGACACGACACACACGCACGCACGCACGCACGCACGCACGCACGCACGCACGCACGCACGCACGCACGCACGCACGCACGCACGCACGCACGCACGCGCGCGCGCACGCACGCACGCACGCACGCACGCACGCACGCACGCACGCGCGCGCGCGCGCGCGCACGCGTGCGTGCGGTCACAAGATCTTGTGTATTTTTGCCACAGACGCCATTGATGGGGTACATATTCAACAACGTTATGGTAATGTGTGGGGCTTATTCGTGAGTACTAACATTAAATATCATTGCAAATTACCCCATGTTACGCGGAATCAATAATTGTGGTTCGCTCAAACGGTCACATTTCGAAAAAGGCATCCAATTGTAGAACTGTTGAAACTAAAAATGCCATTCGGAGAAATGTGTTCGCCAGTCTAAATCTCACCTATGATTCTTACGGACACACGCAGTGTTGCGTGGCAGAGAACTGCATTAGTTCCCTCTGTCACAAACGTGATTGCGCGGCTGGTAAATCAACGAAAGGTGCATCCTTTTCACAATAACAAATAAGGTGTGGGGCTTCGTATAAAAGCAGAGAGAAACATCAACATGAGTAATAGGGAAACACGGACAAGGACAGTTATTTGGAATTAATTACATTAAGATAACGTGTGCCAGACAAATGGTGTTGTTTTAATGTACATCCAATTGTGTATACTGAGCAACAGTTGATGTCATTGAGTGACTTGATAGATGACATCCCAGTAGTTGACGTCTACGTTCTATTCCTTTCACGTAACGACGTGAGAGTTTCAACAAACACGTTGTGAATGGCTGGGTGGGTCTTACCGTCTTACGTATCGCTCCTATGCGCCGAACTCACTGATCATGGCGAGACGCCATAGTATCGATGTCACACATTGACACCTATGCTTCAGTCATTAGCATAACGCGACAGTCAATGCCTCGCCGCGTTCTTGCGCAATGCAGTACAACTTTCATTTAACAAAGACTCGCAGTCGCAGTGTCAGACGCAGTTACATGCTAATGGTCAACATGAATATGGCTTTCAGCGTACGTTTGTCGTGTCGTATATCACACAGGGAGGCCGATCTTATATAATTCTGACCTAAGTTTCCTACAGGCATTGAACGGCTTTGATTAAAACTAACTAAAGTTTGCCCACGCATCTAGTAGACCTTACCGATATCGTTTCACTGCCCGATTTGTCTGTAAGTTATTTCTGGCAAAACATTATGACGAATAATGTTATGATGATCACGATACTTAGATGGGAGTAATCGTGAGTTGTGAGGACCGTCGTTTGTGACTAGTTGAAATACTCGATCCTTCCCGTTCTTACTCCATAGTCGTCTACGTGCGTGCGTGCGTGCGTGCGTGCGTGCGTGCGTGCGTGCGTGCGTGCGTGTGTGTGTGTCGTGTCATATCATATCATATCAAATTGCGCGTAGTCCTGCTGCTAAACACTATTACACCTGAACCAACATTTATTCATGATTATTGTAATACACCCCATTCTTTAGGCTATAAGATAATGATTATGCCTCAAGTCCTTCTCAGTAATACGTTATTCTTCGCCGAATACATCTACGTTACTGTTATTTTTAGGCTACAAATGTTTTCGCAGTGACCCGCTAGAGACCTCTGTCACTGAGTCTGGCTGTCCAATGTTGACAGGTGGATTCGTTGACACGACCCCTGTGCACTTTTGCACCGTTGCGACCTTTGCAAATGATTCAGTGAATGTTCCATTCAATCCGCACTTTATTATCTGGGCGTGGTGCTTTGCCCCACGCTGGCAGAGCGTCTTTATTTGAGAACCTATACAAAGAGGCGACGTTTACGGCCGTGTGGTACTTTACGACGTGTACTTCGAGTAAAGTACAGTTGACGACTAGTTGGAAAAACACTTGGTATATTAGTCATGCATCGCTGTTAAAGAGTTCGTCCAAGAGACTGTGTTTTCTACCTACAGAGAACACCACGCCGAATTATGGCGAAATCGGGAGTGAATTTGAATCTGCTATATAAAATTAGAGAACATAACATTATGTTACACACATATTGGCTGGGTTGTAATGTTTCGTATGAGCTAAGTCGTCACTTAGGTCAACGTATACTATTTTCGCATCGCACTTTAAACATCCTATATGTCACGTATATAACCTGATCCGCACTTTCGTACACACATACACACACACAGACACACACACACGCACACACACACGCACGCACACGCACACGCACACGCACACGCACACACACACACACACACACACACGCACACATGCACACACACACGCACACACATACAAACACACACACACACACACACACATACACACGCACGCACGCACACACATACACTCACACGCATGCACGCGCACACACACACGCACACACGCACACACGCACACACGCACACACGCACACACGCACGCGCACGCGCACGCACACGCACACGCACACGCACACGCACACGCACATACACACGCACACACGCACACACGAACACGCAGACACACGCATGCACACACATACAAACAAACACACACACATACACATACACATACACACACGCACACACGCGCACGCACACACGCGCACGCACACGCACACGCACACGCACACGCACACGCACACGCACACGCACACGCACACGCACACGCACACGCACACGCACACGCACACGCACACGCACACGCACACAAACACACACACACGCGCAGATTCAGAGGTGCTCATATGTCAAACAATAGTAATGTGTTTTGTACGTGGTTGACGGGATGACCATGTGTCAGAGCGCTCTGTGTCCGTGTGACCAATTCACTAGTTTACGAGCGTTGTTAAAGGAAGCCAAAAGGGAAATATTACGTGATATGCACGTGAAAGAGCTAATACAAAGCAACCATTCTGAACGGTAATCACATTTTTAACGACAGTGGTTTATTAGTAAAATAATTTCAAAGTGGATAATTTCACTGAAATCCTCGGCTCCGTAGAGGCGGCCATTAACGCGCCCCGGTCCGCCACTCCCTGTTGTATAACCATTCAGCACGCAGAACCGGCCTTAAAGTCACGTGTCCGATGACGCATAATAATGCTTATCGCCGTTGTAAACACAATGTTGTCAGATACTCAAACTTCGAAGAAGAACATCCGTTCGAAGAACCTTGCTTCGAATGGGATGTTTCTCATCGTATATAGTGGGTCAAGATCCGCAGAAACGTTGGCGACGTCGAGTTTTGAAATTTAGAGCTGTGCAAACGATATTGGCGCGATATTTAATCACCAACGATAGTCGTTGAAACGGGTTACCGGTCGAAACCTTCCATCGCCGTAGCCAAGTCAGCGCGCGCAAGAAGGTTAGTAAATATTAAGTCTTCTGTGTCTAAATTATTTAAATCTTGTACCATTAGACACATTGCGATGTCTGTCGTTATGACTTATGTACATACTGATATATTTTATAAACATCCACCACAGTTAACGTTCTAGAAGGTATGTACATGACATGGCCATGGGATCATGGAGCCGCTAACTAGGTCTAGGACCAAGTCCAAGCGAGTTAAACCGTTCGATATTGTTATTCATTATTATTAGTTTTATTTGATCCTACATTGAATGGTATCACGTTTGCATGAACAGAGGCATATAAATAAGGTAAAGCTACATGTGTTAAACATGACCGTAACATTAAAACACAGCTGAATGCAAGCCAGATCATAGATGTCCCCATCAATTCGCATGAACGATAATATAGCACCTAGATTTTGGTTGGTTTATTTCATTCTCTGGGCAATCAATACAGATTGAAATAGGTACATAAAACATGCAAAATATATTTGTTAAAATAGATTGAAATAATATATAATTTAAAACATTAGCATAAATAAAAAATTAATTAAAAAAGTAGAGAATAATTTATTTGAAATGTATCTATAAAGGTAAATTAAATATGTTAAGACATTAAAACATATTTTCTTTTATTATTTGAATAAACTTAAAAATTACTTTAATAAAATATTTTAATAAATACTTTAAAACATTAAAATAAATAGGTCTAAAGAATAAATTAAGGTTTTACAATATTCACTAAATAAGTTTTCAAAAATACTGCCTTTCATAGTTACGCAGTTCCTATTTTCAGGTTGACCACTGTGAATGTGCCAGCATGCCTGCAATATTTTTCAGTAAATATATTATTCAAACATCACAAACTGGCATTGCGAATGTTGTTTTCAATCATGTTATTCGTTCAGCGAGACACACAATTACAAATTCTGTGTGCTGTGTCAGTTCAGATACTAATACATTGATACTAGGACATGTTACAGGCTTACAGTAAAGGATGAATAATTAGCTATGATGAGACATAACTTATGTACTGTAAAAATTACTTTGCAAATTTGCAATATTGCCTTTATTGGTAGGTAGAGTTTCTTGAAATATTGGGACACACTCAGCAAACAAGAAGAAACATTAACACACCCCAATAACAGACTAGCATAATATACTAGATGGAACGAGTCAACGAGGATTTGTAGATATCCCACAAGATCAGTCGGTAAACATTTGGTACCAGTTTCTTCCCCACAATAAGAGTGCAAATCACTAACCTAATTCAATAATAATTTAATCCAATAGTTTAGCAAGTAAGTCAGATGATCCACCATGCACATTGGCGTGATGTGTCAATATGACATTTTGCCAGTTAAAATATACATTGTCATAGATATTCCTGTTCGATTGATATTTTGAGGTGCCAATGTTTGTGTTTATTGGATAATAGAATCTGAAGCACTTAAATGTCATTATAACAATTTTTTTTATTAAAGACAACCACACTTGATAACAAGCCACTGTATATAAGATACAACATGACACAAATATTTAGCAGTACAGCATGTCCTGTTTATTTATAGGATGGAACCATGGCTCTAGCAAGAACGTCCGGCCACGTCCTAGCGAACCTTGACAACATGGCTGTTTTCTGGTCAAGACGCAAGTAATTGGAGCTGCAGAAGACACTACAGCTGTATGTTTACCTGCAGATCCACCACACTGTGGTGGGAAGAATGAGTGAATGGTGAATTACATCTTTGTCAGAACTCTGGCCGCTGCCCACAACGACTGTCCATGTCAGAATTGCAATCCTTGGTTCAGATATGCCCTAGCTAATGAAAGAAGGTCTGTTGGTGTCAAGAGTCAGTTGATTTGTTCATTGACAATCCAACTGCTTATTCACAAATCAACTGATAATTCGCAAGGGCAGCAGTCAACAAGTGCCAAGTGTTATCCTAGATCTTGTTCTCTGCTGAGAGCACAGAAGTTCGATCTTATGGCCGGTATACACTGGTATGACTCTCTGTACCCTTCGACCAAGCCTGTCATGGATCCACCGGGTAAAATTCTCTGTATATGGCCGACTTGGACTCCTGAAATAAAATAAGGCTTAAATAAATATATCAACTATGTATAGTGGCACAGTGGTTTAAAGCTTTGGACTTGGCTTCAGACTCTCAACTACGAGAACGAAACCATGTGCTGCTGTGTCGAACCTTGGGCAAGTCTGTTCACCTGTCATTGCTCCAATTCACTCGGCTGTGTAAACAAGTAACTGGCTATTGACAGTGGTGGATATTTGTAACAAGAACCGTCTTGATTCATTAATTACAGCTTGGCTGGATGCTTCCCACAGTCATGAGATGGTGTTTAACTGAATAGGTATGCCAGGGAGTAACGTGTAAAGCACTTTGGACAATGCCGAGCAGACATGGGGTCAAATACGTTGACATTTATTTAAATACAAATACTCTTGAGGAATCCAAATACATTTAATTACTAAACATCAATTACAGTTACTTAAAACTATTTAAATACTTTCAAATACAAATGTATTTGACCCCATGTCTGAGGATTGGATACTGCACTATATAAGAACTGTGTTGACAGGTGACATATGAAAATGGAGGTAACTCAATCCATTATCATTGTAGAAAATACAATAGAATACATGTTCTGTTTTTATAAAATCACTGGAACTTTTTTCAATTCTCACATAGTGGACAACTGGCCATGCTACTCGAAATGTTCTAGAATGATCCTACATCATTTACTGTTAAACCTAATTTTTTGGGTATATTTCTACTATGGAATAATATGTGGTGTTTTCATTGTATGAAATGTCATTTGTATTATATAAAATGTTTGGTGTTCTGGTTACTCTAATGTTATTTTCATTGTCAATAAATTGTGAGCAACACATTTCACTGTTGTTATAAATACATGAACATAATATTATACTTACATCTTTGTTGGCAGATATATGTGACAGTTGTCTAACATTTGGAAGCACTGTCTGCTCCAAACACAGACTATAAAATCCATGGCCATTTGTAATATATCATGGCACATCTGAAACAGAACCAGATGTATAAATGAGTTTTTCATGAATAAGAAATATTATTAGCACAATATAGAACATCACAGCTACTATTATGGTTACCTTGACACGACAACAAAGTTACATTGCAATTAAGACCACCACAGAATATACATAAATATATCCACATATGTTATAGTTTAGAATATTTGTTCTGCTAGTTGTGTTACTTTTACCCAGTTCAAAATGGTTATTTTTAATAGAGACATATATTCAGCTAAAAACAACTTTATTATTCAGCATGAAGTTGATTTCATAAAGAACATGGGTGGTGATTTTCTTTCTTTATTTAGCCCTCCAGAATTAGGCTCCAAACCCTCGCTTTAAATATACCACGCCTATTAAAAGAACAATCAATATTGACACACATCTGTTTTTTAGTCGCACAGGTCATGCTATGTCAATAATACAAAAAACATGCCACAGTTGCTGCTGTTAATATAATAATGTCCAGTATTTGAAAAAACAACAATTAATCTGCATTTTTTCCACATTTCAATGATTTGTGGGCAATTTGGAAATTGATTCCTGAAAACATGGGCGAAGGACCGAGCCTGTCACTCTGTCAGTCTGTGTCAGGCTGAGATAAATCGGAGAGCCATGACCCCATATGTGATATGATGTGTTTCAAATTGGGTAACTTCAAGTTGTGTATAACATATCCGACACTACACCACTGACTTGGAGAATAATACATGGCATGGCTGTGACTAAGTAGAAACTGCCGAATTCCGGGACCGAATGCGAGGTGGCCATCAGCATATCTGTCAGTGACAGTGTCACTGACCCACCATTGACTCCGTTGGCGTTGATATTTTAATTACTTAAATTAACATCCAGCCCAGATTTCATAATGAACATTTAGGGCAACATTTCTCATATTAGACACATAAATGCTTACCTTCACCGACAGATTTTTGAGTCTTCCTCCTAACAATACAGTTACAGTAACGGGTATCCACAGTAACAGCATACATTCGCCTTTCGAAGTTTCGGCGAGTTTCAACCACTTGTCGATCACTCAATGTCGCCTCGGCTTGTTACTCGCCTCTGCATTTCGGCTTCCGGCGGGTCTTCTTTACCAGGTTTACCAGCGCGTTCAGTTCTATCTTGAAAATGTTGGCCCTTATCGTTGCAATAGAAATTCAGCTATTTCTGAACGAAAATCAGGTCGGTTCGCCTACACGAATCGGATGTACACAGCGCCACCTAGCGATTATTTTTAAATACAGAATTGCCAGACTGCGAGCATTATTGACGTCACACATCAGTCAAAATGGCGCAACTTACAAACTTTGATAGAAAAGGTGTTCAGATTTTTTTTACTAATAAACCATTGACATTAAAAATGTGATTACCGTTCAAAATAGTTTGTTTTTATTTACTCTTTCACGTGCATAGCATGTAACTTTTCGGTTTTGCGTTCCTTTAATGACCATCGAATGTTCGAGTACATCTCACGGCACTTGGAACCATTGAAAGGGTTGGTGTTCTAATTCACCGACGAACCTCGTGACACACATACTGTCGTCGGCGGACACAAAGCACCTCGCTATTAGAATGTCGCCTCCCGTTGTCTACGGCAACGTTCACCTCGCGTTGACATTGATGTAAAGTTTATGCCGACACCATGGCAGCGGGTATATCTCAATGTATCACCGAGGCATCTGAACCGGTGGCCGCGTGATGGGCGGGCGATAGGATTAGTCGCCTAATGTTTATGGAAGGGGCCGTCTTAGGGAACAGTTTTATTTTTAGGTGAGCAGCAAGGAACGTTCCAAAAAACAAATTGGTGGGGGATAGGCTGAAATGGACAGGTCATGTCGAAAGTATGGGAGATGAAAACCGGGCAGTGAGTAGATGTTCCGTGTAGGGAAAAAGGTGGGGATGAAGACCGCGACGGACACTGGAGGACTGCATTAAGAGAAACCTGAAAAGCGTGGGAGAAGAATGGAGAACAAGAGCAAGATGTAGCGAGTTCATAGAGTACGTAGTGAGAAAAGCGAGGACAGAGAAGAGGAAGAAAAATACGGCGGAACCTTAAATCAGGGCCACCCTCACCCCTGACGACAGGGGTGCCAAGAGGAGAACAACACAACGGGGTGTTACAATGGGGTTATATGGACCTTCAAATTGGGTTCAAAGAGTGCTGCTGGCGAGATTCAGCTTCCTGTAGCGCAGAGTGAAGAGACGTCAGATGTGTGGAGAGACGTCAGGTGTGTGGAGAGACGTCAGGTGTGTGGAGAGACGTCAGGTGTGTGGAGATACGCCAGGTGTGTGGAGAGACGTCAGGTGTGTGGAGAGACGTCAGGTGTGTGGAGATACGCCAGGTGTGTGGAGAGACGTCAGGTGTGGGGAGAGACGTCAGGTGTGTGGAGAAACGTCAGGTGTGTGGAGAGACGTCAGGTGTGTGGAGAGACGCCAGGTGTGTGGAGAGACGTCAGGTGTGGGGAGAGACGTCAGGTGTGGGGAGAGACGTCAGGTGTGGGGAGAGACGTCAGGTGTGGGGAGAGACGCCAGGTGTGTGGACAGACGTCAGGTGTGTATTTCTTCCTACACTGAGACAGTACTGCCAGGATACGGCCCAGGCTGCTATAGTTTTGGTCGTGTGCAGAATAACTCGGTGCGACGTGGCTCACATTCACTGTGAATGTGATATGTCATACGTGCGCAGTGGCACAGTGGCGAGAACGTCGCGCTCTCGACTAAGAGAATGCGGAGTCTAAAGGTGTGCTACAGTGTCAACAATTGAGCAAGTTGTTTTCACTCTAAATTGCTACAGTTCACTCAGTTGTATGAATGAGTACCTGGTTGTAGACATTGGTACCTATTTGCTTAGGAATAGTCTTCTCGCATTAATTGCAGCGCAGTTGGATACTGCCCAGAGAAGCAAATATGGTGTTTGATTAAAACTATAATAACTTACCTTTACTTTTTTACCTGGATATATCCAGTAGGGCGCCGTTTGTTCACGTCACAATCACTAATGTGCGAATGACGCTCGTTAACACTTATTTTGCCATCGATGTTAGTATGTAAGTAAGTAAGTTAGTAAAATATTTAGTTCCTGACGGTAAACATGTCACGTGGTAAGTCGTGATTTTCAATGGGCCATCATCACCCAACACTCTTACATACATATATTATATACATACATACATACGTACATACATACATACATACATACATACATACATACATACATACATACATACATACATACATACATACATACATACATACATACATACATACATACATACATACCTACCTACCTACCTACATACATACATACATACATACATACATACATACATACATACATACATACATACATACATACATACATACATACGTAATTATACGAACCATTTTTGCACAGATCCAAACATGCCACACATAGCTATCACAGCTATCAATAAAAAGGAAACCCTTTCACGACCTACGTTTCATTACTGTTTACAAGAGAATGCAAGAGGGCGCCACATGCACGGGAATGATTGTGATGGTTTGATGGAACATAATTATTATGCTAGGCAAACAGGCGAACGAGACAATTGTTTCAACTTAACGTGAGGCCTTATCCGCTCTTCCTAACAATTATGGAACAGATGAAAAGAGCTATGCATTTTGATCGGGTTGCATATCACAATTGCCATTTCATAGTACACGAGTCCATGTGGGTGAATAACAATGTAGCGAGATTACTGTGCTGTGACAGGAGGAATGTGTGAGTCTTTGTTAATAAACGCGACGGTTACTATTGACGTCGAATACATATTGCTAAATGCAGAATAATTTATGTGTGCTACACAAGACTGAACACGGTGAAACGCACATTAGTAGAGCCACAGAGCGCAGCAACTTTGTGGAAGAAGTAATGTGGCAATATTGTAGCGCCAAATAATAGAATGAGACATACCAACAACGCCTATGTATATACAATGGCGTAGCCACGATACCAACATGTGTTCCTTAACATCTGACGCTTCTAGCGTTTAAAGCGACGAAACCCGACACGCCGCAATTTCCGTGTTGGTCGTTAGGCGGGACCCTGTGTGCTATAAGCAAACATCCATCATTCACACCGAGCGTGTTCAGGCTTAAATCAAGAAAGGCGACAGCGGTGTTGGCATACACTCTCCATCATGTTTCATATTTTATTTTGCGAAAACGTTCATACAGCAAGTAAGGATGCATTTGGAATAAACAGCATTGGTCACAATACATTCCACGTAGCATACGTATGTGGTAATATCCATAGGAAAAATTGTAACATAGGATTGTTATTAGAGGAGAAAGCATCGATAATTATTTATAAAACTAGGATTGCTTGAGAATTAGATTTGACGTTTTACATGTGTTGGCTTTCAGTTATGTTGACATCTCCACTCCACAATTATAATGACTTTTTTACATTAACACAAGTAACAATTTGTCCATTTTAACTAATACCATATATATTCTATATTGAAAACAAATCCATTCAAATACAGTGCATGCACGTACGAACAAATACGTGTACATAAACATACAAACACATATATAATACATGACACACACGCACGCACGCACGCACACACGCACACACACACACACACACACACACACACACACACACACACATACACACACACAATCAGATATACACTTTATACGACTGTACATTCGGGGGCGGTTATCGAGGCCAGTGTGCGCGGCTGGCGGACTATGTAGGCGGTGCTATTCACCGAAGCGTGTCGGTACTAAATAAACGTATCAGCCCTAGTCGGTATTTATGTCCCACGGTAGTGTTTATCTTTTAGTGAGTGTGAGGTAGACAGCGAATAAGGACGTCGTGTACGACATTCTGCCGTGACAACCAAGTAAGTAAGTCGTATGTTCACTGTTGTACCTGAGACGTATGTTCACTGTTGTAATGAGTTCAAGGCGTGAGGTTTAGAACCTCCGTGTGTTGTTCAGAACAGGACAAGTAGCTGTCATCAAATATCGTTCGCACTGAATAGGACGATTTGGGCTTACAATACTCTGTGTAGAGAGAAACTGCGACAGCTGTGATAAATCCACACCGCTGCGTGAACTGTTGAAACCGATTATGAAGAGATCAATTACTAATTGGAGTGGCTGAGTACTTTCCAGACAGGTTGTCGTGGTGACAACGCACGGGATTAACTGTGTGTTGGTTTGTAAGAGAGTTAAACGGAATGTATTAATAATACTAACCACGACGTAGACTGTGCTAATTCAGAGGGCAGTAGAACCTCACTATTAAGGGCACCCTGCGCAAAGCTGACCTAAATTGCGAGGTGACCGTATTGCCGGACTAGTTTCCCAAACGTTTCTGTTACAAAAATAATTTGGGATTAATAGCAAAGTGACCATAAAGCGACGGTCGACAGTATCTGATGTGAGTTTACACAATGTGCGTCAGGTTGACATTTACAACAGACACATGTAGTATGCATCTACCTGGCCTGGGGGGTTATTTAGTTATGTTGGGCTGCGTTGTTCAACCTACGATTGCCAGTTCCAACAAAAGTTCTCATTTCATCTATCAACCTGTAGTTACTCTCCATTGCGCACTCCTGGGACTCACACAAACACTAAAATATTGCATCTCCTACGAAAGGTTTATGACCAATAGCACACCTCTGATGTTCCAAATAACGTCTAACGAAATCATTCATCAACATAAGCAGGATTCCCTGAGATGGCGCTGTCTTGCCACACGCGGTATTATTAATTACGTCTCGACGTTAACTCACCCTCAAGAGCTCCGTCGAACATCACGGGCCAATTATTTTTCTATAATCATTTCACCTTTTGGCTAGCCACACTATGTATGGACATCATAAATGTGAACAGCCTAGATGGATTTTATAAATATACTTTAAATGAACTGCTTTGTAAGAAATTAACTTCTTCAAAGCGTCGTATTTGAAATGCGCGACGTTTCGACCCATTGTCAGTGAATCGTGGTTAAATACTATGCTACGACGTGAGTTAATTTATTTCTTTTTTCGTGCCAATCTTAGCAGAAACAGCAAGGTTACAGCATCGAACTCTTACCGATATTCCTTCTAGAGACGCCACTGGGGACATTCACATGTTCTAGGGTAGGAGGCGCACAATTAAATAACGCAGACAGAAATATTACACATTGTAAACGATATGCGTATGCCAATACATCTCGTAATACAATTTATTTAGCAAATATGTGCGATTTGCCTATTTAAATATCAAATGACACTCTGTTGATAAATGAGTAGTTCTGCCGCGCAGGTATTCGCGCAAAGGTTTGTGGGCGTGGCTGTCGTTCTGGACGATGACTAGATGTGACTGTTTGCGATACGTGGTATCCGGTCAAGTATCCTAGCCATTGCCTTAAGTCGACTATCTGCAAGAAGGCGAGTCAGCGTTTAGTGTAAGCAAACGAGGGGACCAGTCCTCAGCTTGTTTTAGTTATACATCTTTGACCTGAAGAAGTTGTTACTGTCATGCTATAGAGGAGGAATTAGCATCGCAATACCGCGGTAGCATTAGATCCGCGTGGCAGACATAGTCAATGCCCACTTCTCAGATATCGAACAGAGCCAATGACATAGCCTTAATGTTCCCAATAGGTTATTTGGTTATATCGTCAATAACCCGCTCAGATGGTTACTCTTTTTGTACAATGTTTAACACGTTGTGTGTATGAATAATATTTATGTAATATTTCAGATTGGACCCTCGCAGATTGCGATGGGCGTGACGTCACGGCTCCTACCCAGTGAACGTCGCGTGTGACATCACTTGACCACATGCAGGAACCACACGTGACGTCCAATCACAGGACGTTATACTTGTGACGTCACCGGATACCCGTACATCGAACGTCGCGAGTGACGTCGTGGCTGTATTGACACTATAAGATGACAGGGATGCTGACATTGTCCGTTCAGCGACAGGGCCTCGTCTGTCCTCTCGTCTGTGTGACCACGCTCTGGGCCTTCGTTCTCCTGGTCTACGTGTCCAAGGTGCAGGTTCGTGTCGTACTCCTAATCCGCCTGGCGTATTAACGGGGTACTCCAGTCAGTGAGAGGTTCACAGTATTCACTTACATATGTATAATACATTCGTTGTGCCTAGTAATTGTGCGCAAATATAGTTAATAAACAATTAGGTATAGTTTAATGGTACCAAAAAGATGGTATCTTAGATTCATGGTGCTGCCATCTTGAGACTTATGCACCAGTTGACGTAAGCCAAATCGTTTACGTCACTGGCGCATTGCTGAAAAAGGCAAGGATTGGCGGAATCTTCACTAATAATTGTTATATTGACGTAAGCAAACCGCGAAGTACTGGATACATCAAATCCCATTGGACATACATAAAATGTTTGAACATGCATGCGCCAGTGACGTAAGCAGTTTACGTCACTGGTGCATAAGTCTCAAGATGGCATCGCCCTGAATCCAACTTGGAGTATTTCTGGTACAACTATACTATAATGCATTGTTTATTAACGGTCTTTGTGCACTATTACTATGCATAACCAATATATTATACAGATGTAAGTAAGTGGTGTGAATCTCTCACTGACTGGATTATCCCTTTACTGTGTGGGTATTTTGAGTGGGTTTGTTTGAGGAAATAACGATGCACCTGGATAGCAAACGCACTCTTACTTCGGAGCGAATCGTTGACATACGCTACGTGCATTGCTTTTCCCTTCATGCGCTGATATCTCGTGGCATTTGATTACGTGATTACATGTTTTAACAATGGGAATTAGCGTCGACCAAGACTCTTTCTTGCCTCTCGTGTTCTTGCGTATTATGAACCTTCGCTGCTCTAGTAGCGACCTCTTGCGGTTTAAATATAATAACTTATACACGTATATTGTAAATGGAGCAAACCAGTCGAATAGGATATTTTCCTTTTGGATTGGCATTTTGTATTGGAAAAAGCATTTGTCTGTGTATACAGGAAATTAGGATTAGCTAAAATATGGGAGTTGTATAAATAAAACAAATCACACAACGTTCGTAGTCACACAAATTAACTATTTGCATGTTCCTTCTTGTTACCCGCAGATGTTAGATGCTGACATACTGCCCTCTGGTGTCGATGACGTCATCCGGTCAGCGTCACATATCCATAAGAGGGACGTGTCTGGCGGAGCAGTAGCGCCGTCTAGTGTCGACACAGCGCGCATGCGTCTGTCGACTGTTACTATTGACTACGATGACTTCCGTCTGGACGAGCCCAAGTTCACGACGGGTGGAGACAGAGAGTTATTCTACAAACTACAGGAGAACGTGAACGCAGTCGGCCCCCTGTCTAGGGACAAGCTGAGGGGGGTCGTGGCGTACGTTGCGGGGGGTCTTGTCAGCCACAAGTTCCCGTGCAGTTGGAGGACGTCCTTGAAGCAGTTCTCGGCGCGCACGTGGATGCCGGCCCGACGACAGGTCGCCTACCTGTGTCCGCTGCTCGTGCCAGGCGGGGGCAGCTTCCAACACTTCGTCGACGGCGTCCTGCCAAAGCTGATGCAAGCACGTGACGTCCTCCTAGCGGCGAATGTCAGCATCCTGCTACATCCGCCAGGTGGCAGGATGGTCGGTCAGATGTTGACCCGTCTAGGCTTCAGCGACAACGAACTGATTTACTATTACGGCGGCTATTACAAGTCTGACCACCAGGTGAACACGTGCGTCACCCCTCCCTACCACCCCGCCCTGTGGGGTGCCGCGAGACGTGCCCTCGGGGTGAGAGACACACTGCGGGACGCGGCGACATCGCTGATAATACTGCTGCTGAGGACTCGCTCCTGGAAGGCGGGGCGTCGCATTGTCAACGTGAAGCCCCTGCTGCGGGCGCTGCGAACGAGATACGGCGCGAGACTTCACGTGTTTTACGGCGAGAACGACCTCGACAAAGCCAAGGCGTTGTTTGGCCGCGCGAGGGCGCTAGTGGGCGTGCACGGTGGCGCCTTCTATCACATGTTATTCGCGCCACGTAACACGACCGTCGTTGAGATCATGCCGACTCTAGACAGTGGCACGGTGCTTCCCAATTATGCAGCTCATTCAGCCTTCTGGAAGTTGTCGCGGTCACTGGGACACGAGTACTGGCGATTGGTGGAACCACCGCTGACGTCAGAGGGAAACGTGTCCGTGAACATCACGCGACTGGTCAGCGTGCTGGACATGCTAGTGTGAACACTGTGCACTGACGTATTGAGTATCGCCATACCCGTGTATTCGGATGGATCGTATTTTGTCATTCCTAAGTGCATACAGCATAGTCTGTTGTGGTACAACAGTTATGTCGGATTTTACATTAAGTTATTTATTATTTTAGTGTTTTTGTTGTTGTTATATAACGCGTTTTGATTTGTATTTTTTATATCAGAAAAAAAATTATTAAGACAGTAAACGTACATAGATTGATGATATTTAAGATCAACGCATTTCCGTGTAAGGAAACAGTGTCCGTGTGAAGAGACATAAATAATGTGTAATTACACATACATGCACCACTACGCACCGCAATTGTTTTCATATCTGCATAAGTTATACTAAAGTCAACAACATGATAGCCATAGTAACGTGTATTCTTTCAAGAAAGAAAACATCTTTTCGATCACATGTAAACAAATTAAATATATTCACCGAAAGGAGTGTGCATAACGATATCGACCTACATCGACAGCAGATAACAAGTATATATTTCAATACAAATATATTGCTTATAATAATAATTGCATATAGCCACGTGTGTACTAAAATCTTCGTTTTGGATTTACAACCACGTTCACCGAGACAATCGTGACTACACAAAATGTAGTCTCTCTGACAACCCGAGAGTGATCATGTATCATGTATCATGTATCATGTATCATGTATCATGTATCATGTATCATGTATCATGTATCATGTATCATGTATCATGTATCATGTATTGTGAATCATGCATCTTGCATCATGCATCATGCACCATGCATCATGCATCATCGTGCAACATGCATCATGCATCGTGCAACATGCATCATGCATTATGTATCATCTATCCAACCGACCGTTGGTATCATCAATATGTGTGATTAAAAACATAATTTATATCAACTATAAATTACACTTATTATTCTCGGATTGCGGTCTTGGACATGGGCTTGCATCACATTGGACAATATTATTTTTAAGTTAATGCAACTCTACGGAGCAGGAAGTGTGTGCATATGCATACTAAATTAAGTGAGATGGCGTGGCGTTTTTCTCAACATTTTGTTATTATGAATATATCACCACGATTGATGTCAAACAAGCCTACAAACTAGTTTCTTTTCCTGATGCACCACCAGACGCTTGCGCACACTTTTGTATATGCACACAATGCCAACCTTCAACACATTCAAACACTTACACATTCGGTCAACAACACGTCTAATCTCACACGTTTAGACTTCGCGGCAATAAAATACGTGAGCGATCTATTGTGCATCTATTCCGGTTTACTTATCAAAGACCAATCACATGTAGGCATCTTACACGTACACTAGTCTAGACTCATCCAAGGCAAATACTTGATTGACGTAAACTGTGTATCACTTTAACTGTCTGTTCTACAAGTCCGCCAGCAAATGTTTTTCTTAGTTTAATATATATATATATATATATATATATATATATATATATATATATATATATATATATATATATAGTTATATAGTTAGCATTCTCCGGAATATCACCGTCGAAAAGGATGGCTAACACTTGACAACAAGTGACAAATAGTCATCAAAGTTGATAGCCAGCGCTTCCACTTCAGTTGTATTCAGCATATCATCACCAAGCTTAAGATCAACTTCAAAATATTCTGTGCATCAAATCATCATCTAATGATTTACTCTATTAAAGAAAATGTCATTGTTAGATAATTATATGAACCGTCTGGATATACCTGTTATATCGATAATTGTATGTGCCATTTATATATCTTTGTTGCATCAATATTTGTATGATCCATCTATATGTCTTTAGAAATATATTCACCATGCAGGTATAGACGTAAGTAGGCATAGCTTGTATATTTATGTCTGATATATATATATATATATATATATATATATATATATATATATATATATATATATATATATATATATATACAATAATACAATTTATATTATTTGTGTATATCTTACGTGCATGCTTACATTTAAGCCTACACCACAAGAGTGTGACCACATGCAGCACCGGCTCGGAGTTTACGAACATCCTTCCATAAAAAACATGCATTTCTAGCTAAAGTAATCTAACAAAAACAAAGTGAGTAACATTTGTGTAAAAGATGGCTCACTCGAGCGTCGTGGTGTCAGTGTCACTATGTGGGCACGGTCTTACTAGTGCGTCGTGTCCTCGGCAGGCGTGTGCTATCATGAACTTTGCGGAGGCGATGTCTACATCGCCATAGACACTGTAGTTACATCCGTCAAATGAACGCCACATATAGTGTTCTCTGACTGCGGTCGTAGAATGGCGAACTCGTCGTAGATGTTGACAGCGGGTGGCCTCAGCAGTGACTTGAGACGACGGACGCACGCCGCGATACAGTAATTGTTGCGGTCACCTGACGAGTACATGTTTGACTCATGCATGGCGAAGGGAGTTTGAGTGACAACGACGAAGTTGGAGCGAGGAATGTCGATCTTCGCCCGCCCGCACTAGCATAGCATATCCGTCTCGGTAAATGTCATGTTTCCAATGGCTGACAATAACATTTGCGACACTTCCTCAGCGAATTCAAAACCTATAAAAATCATGTTTTTGAATCGTTTAGATCTAAGGAAGTTTCCGCCTGGATTGTAACAAGCCTGAACGATATAATCGAATGTATACCGCATGTGCGACGCGCCTGCCATTATGAAGCGATTCATGCGACTGACACATGCGCACATGCGATTAGTACTTAGCGAAAAGAAATGATCGAGTTTCACACGCCATCGTTCTTTCTTCTGATACCAGATCATCGCGTTCTTCTCGTTCTTTCTCGCGCCTAGCGCAGTTGTCACGTCAGGTCGATTGATGGTTTGCAATGGTTTAGTTGTGTAGAGTTTTATCTGGTGATGCCACAAGGGGCGGTTCAGTGCCACACGGTTCCCCGCGTACGCACTGAAGTTTACAAACTGAAGTTTCATAACGAAATCCCGGCGGCCACCTAACACCATCGGTGAGCACCACACGATGTACGTGCCGTTGAACATGTCGCGATAACTACACAGATCATGTGAAAAGTACTCGGCGTAGACAGTCAGTGAGCCGCCGCCAGATGTCGCCTTCCCTTTGAGGCGTTCCTTGATGAGTATGAATACGCCGTCGGAGGCAGGTCTGTTGAAGAGCAGCGTCACCTTGTAAGTGTGTTCCTTGCTTGTGCTCGATTCATCAACTACTTAAGATCAATATAAAAAAGACCTATGATACAACATCCAACAGTCGTCATACTAGGTCGTTGGGGGACGCGGGCTGGGGGCGGCTTCTATTTCCAGCCACCTACTGTACTATTGGACAGTTCAGCGTAGTTCTAAGTCATCCGTTGGTTGCTCCGACTATGAATAACGCAACTCTTTTCTACGCAAAACACAAATTAAGACGAATTTTCATTATCTGAAACACCCCTATTTATTACTATTGTGTAAATACTGCATGCGTCTTTAATATACACTCATCTCATGATTTTCCTCCTAATCTGTTAATTGTTCTTGTCAATTCATTTCGATGACGTCATTTCCTCGTTACCATGTAGGTGCTTTTGATTTGAATAAGACCCTGAACTCGAGCCGATCGCTGCCGAAGTCGTTCTCCACCCGACAAGAATACTGCCCCGCCACCTGCTGACAAACACAAGCGTTACAGCGAGATCGACAGTTCTAAAACACCAACCAGCAAATGTGGAAACATTCGACGTTGCAGCCGAATCTGTTATATTGAACAAGGGCACTTTGCAGATATGCTGAAAAGATGTTATAGTAATTGTATAGTATGTTTCCTTTCCCAATAGAGACGTTGACAATGGTAAGGATACGTTTTGTGGTCGAATATTTTAAAATGAAAATCTTTAGACTGTAACATTAATTGGGGATTACTATACCAATTTATGTTAGGACAGTACGTTGTTATTATTATTTATATTTAGCTGAAAGATGGCAAAACGGCCGTAGTAAACTAAATTAGCGGATGGCAAACAATCACATTTCGTTTATATGTTTTTTTCTTCAATTTCCAGTGACAATTGGCAGTGACAAGTACACAACGCGTGTCAGACACAAAGGTATTTTATAATGCATTTATAAGCGTTAATGCGATCTTGATAATTTGTGATAACATTAAAGCCCTCTTCCACCGATAGTTTTGCATGTTAAACCAGGTTGTTTAAAGTAATTTATGATGTTTTGTATATATTATGAAAACATACGTAATATTCTAGCTCAATATATGGTTACACAAATGCGTCGTCCTTATTCGTGAGGCATTTCGAAATGTCCTTGGCCGCGCTTAGCCCTGAAATAGTTCACATATTATTACGTCACCTGGTTGCTAGGCGACCTGAATGTGTACGTGGCTTCTGCGATTCCAGCGGCCGCGACGTTGATATACTTAGTGACCCCAATCTCGGCGGAGGTGTTCACTTCAGTACTACCTCGGAAGATGGATACCTGGTGCAATGCAAAGGATGAGACGATATATATATATATATATATATATATATATATATATATATATATATATATATATATATATATATATATATATATATATATATATATATATCAGAGATGGAGTAATCGTACTCTGTATTCGTACTCGTAGTAGGAGTACAATCGTACTCATACTCGAGTACAAAGCAACGTAACCGTACTCAGGATCGAGTACAATACCAAAGTAATCGTACTCACGATTTTTTTTTTTTAATATGAACAGTTGCAAGCAAATATATTAATAAATATAATATTAATTGAGCTATTAATTTTCTATTACTGTTGAGCATTTCAGTAAAGTAAATATTCACTCAGATTTCTCTAATTAATACCTTCTCTCCCCAAAGAAGCCACATCTCCTGACCCTCCTCATTTACTGTAGTACTGGTAGTACAAAGTTAAATTGTGACAGTCCCTGGAAGCACTGTAGGAGATAATCATCCCCTAACATCTTGCTTTGCCTCTGACATTTTAGAAGCCATCCCAGAGCACTGTTTGCTCTGTCAGTATGGTGCGATTGACTGGTCATGGTTCCTACCTCCAGAATCCTGACTGGGTCTAAGTGGTTAGCTGCTAAATCCCTGTCTATTGACCTATCCCGCACTCCGCCATCTTAGATCGAAAACGATGGCAGTTGCAATACCAGCCTTAGCATAGTACTAGCAACGTCATGGTTTACTGTTGTGTTCCTGGCTGCAAAGTATTTCGAATAGCGGAACTTCAATTCCTGTAAGCTCTCACTGATTACCGTACAGTTTTATCGATCGAGACCGGCACGATTCAAGACCAGTATTTAAAGGAACATGCAACCATAGTGTTGAAAATGCGTTAAAATCCCCCCAATTCCCACATATTATTCATTATAGAATATTGTAACACATGTATTTTTTGTTTAATTTTGTAAAAATGTTATACATTATAAAAGTAATCTTGAAACGTACATTTTCACTGACCACGGGCGCTGCCATTGTTGCCCATTTCACGGGGAACTCACGAAAAGTAACGCGAGAGAATGCGTGAATGTGACGTAGGCTGTCCACCACTCTCGGCGATTATAGGCGGTGCGCAACATGTAAACACTAGCATAGCGACATGAATATAGTTGTTTTATGAGTTTTGTGATAATGAAATGCTTGAATGTCAAGCATACGGATGTCAAAAGAAGGCAGGAGAAGAGTCGGTGAAAGGAAAGAGATGTTTCCAAATGCCAATAAATTCTCTACGAAGCGCGAGTTGGCGATGAAATGGCTCCACAATAATAGGTTCTTCGTTCTTCGTTCGTATACTCCATACAGCCCCTTCTGGGGCTAACATAGGAGTTTGTGCGGTGCGCAATGCTAAAGGTGCATGAAGATGAAAGTGAAGTTAGAAGAACAATAAGAACAATAACACTGAAAATGTGCGATTTAACTGTGTAAATAAGTGTAATAATTTGTGCAGATTTAAAAACGGTACGGGTCATACTGTCGAATAATTCAATTTCAACCGGAAAATGGTTTGCCAGGACCATGTCACCGTTTAGTTTATCTGGAACACAGGTTGCCGGGATTGGGTGAAAGACAACTGTTGAACGAAGCTACTGTCCCCACTGAATGTGTGCGCAAAACGAAGTCCGGGGCCGAAGCGAAGGGTCGGTGTTGCACGCGAAGAACGGTCTCGCAAAAGGGACGAACATAATGTAGACAAATACTATAAAAGGGGTGCTAGAATATCATTTAATGTATTTCCTTTATAATAATAAACATCAATGATTGATAAAACATTCATTGCGCGCCGGTCAACTGGAATAATTAGTTGGATAAACGATTTGTTTACATGTGAAAATGGGCAATAATAAAAGTTATTAAGCTCCGTCGAACCAACCAAGTCAAAAATGGATTGCGCGACTGCCTTTGACGCTTTGTTGCAGTCTCTACTTGAGCATCATTATTCTTTATCCTATTCTATTAACCTATTCTATGAATATTTATATTATAAGGGACGCCGTTTTTGTTAGCTAACGCTCTGTAACTGTAATTAAATGGATGGATAGATCTCAGACTCAGTGGGTACGTGAAGAATTCGTTTTGTTTTGCCCACCCGAGGCGCTAGCGGTGGTGGAGGTGTGACGTCACACACCCACAGGCGAAATGTCCAAAATGTCAGCTTCCAGGGAGGTTCACTAATTATCCTTAAAGGCAAAACAAAGTTAACTGTTTCGTGGCATACACCTAATAGAGTTAATATAAAGTAACAATTTCCACATATACTAATTTTTTTTACGCCAGCGGTTTACCAGAAAAATATTTTTTAACACCCAGCCATCCAAATACTACGCGTGACGGTCACGACGGTGATCGAGGCGCTCTCCACGCAGATTCACTGCATGGGGTTTGGCTGTTGTCATGAAATGGCTGCAACTCGGCAACGCGCGTAACATGCTGATGACGGTAAATATAAAGTTGTCTATTATTGTTATCGCTGAAATCATCCCATCAACTGATGATACATGACTACATGTCTACTTCAAAGCATTTCTCCTAAAAATGGACCGAGCAAAGTGAACTGTACTTGGACTGGAGGGATTCCAAACAGTACGCTCGCAAATGTGAATCAATGTCTTCAATACTACCGGTTGTTTCAACTATTATTGCAACCGTATGCCGAACAGTAAGGCATAATTACTAAAGTTTACCATAGATTTAACCACAGATTTAGATACACGTCTATAAGCAGCTGCTAGATGTCACGCCAACTGAACGAACTGTCGAAGACTCGAAGTTGTTGACCCTTAACAACGTCGCAGGTTAAGGGTCAGACATAGAATGCCGCGCGCTGAATGGCCAATTCAATTTAACCCTTCACTTAATGGCGGCGTCTAGACCATCGTGGATTTCGTTAGAATTTTAGACTCTAAAGTCACATTCTGAGTAAACCGCTGACGTTAAAAAATTGAGTATATGTGGAAGTTGTTACTTTATATTAACTCTATTAGGTGTATGCCACGAAACAGTTAACTTTTTTTTGCCTTTAAAACCTAATAAATAATTTCAGAAAAAAATTCAAAATATGGGATATGATGAACATTGTTTAATGGTTTAGGCAATTTTTACTTTTTGGGTTGCATGTTCCTTTAAGATAAATATGCAACTTAAATACGCATCGAACTTCGGTGGGCTATAATCTGGGTGTGCTTATAATGTGCGACGATACTGTAGCATTGATTTGATTAATAAATTTGAGGCAACACATTCATCTGACATGTTATCCTTGTGGCATGAGGTGTGTTACAAATTATGTAATTCATGAAATTATGTACGATAATACAACATTATTGTTATATAACGTTACAAATAACCATATTAATTGCAGATTATGCTGTTTTATGTTCAGTGCCATTTACACAATTCTGCTCATTGCAGTTTGTACCAGCAGATGATGCTACTACAGGCTACAGACAGCGACACTTGTGCTTGATACAGCAGTGTCATCAGTGATTGACTGGGTCGTTATCGCGACACTAACGACATGTATGGTGAGGGATAAATGGATGTTTGTTCACAATAAATTGTTCTGAAAGTTGCATTATGTCTGTTTTATTTGCTATTTTAAATAACAAAGCAGTTTGCATTTATATATACAGTTTGTTTTATATCAAATGTTTACACAGAGTGATTTCCTATAAAAATAATAAACAGCATGAACGTATACATAATGCAGATTTAAAGTAAATATTGCAATGACGTTCCCATATAAAACATGCAGTACATTCAAAGCAAGCCAGTAGAAAGCAACTGGACTAGAGAAACACCTTATCAAAATTCAGACTCAAAAAGGATCAACGTAAAATAAACATGAATGTGTGCATAAAGTAAATATTCCAATGTAAAAATAAATAATGCCACAGCTGATGTTCGCATACAATAGAAATGGAGTCAATTACATGGAGCATTAAAAAATAATGTCATAGAAAAAACAATATTTGCACGATACTGATGTTCACATATAATTGTTCACATAACATAATTTTAGAGAACATTATATGGAGCACTTCAAAAATATTATGTCATAGCCCAGAGGAGCATAAGTTTAGCACATATCAATAAATACACGTGTACAATCTCAAAAAGATCCAATGTAAAATTACATAAGTATCACAGGTGAGGTTTTTCGTTCTTCCGTTGGCTTCTATAGCAGAGTGCTCCCACATCTGATCCATCAGTACATCAACTGCAAGACGACAATTAATTTACTCAGCATTTTATGACTTGGTGTTATGCGAAAGTAATTATTTACGACGTTAACCAGTGTAAAAATAATTATTCGGAACAACAAGAACAAGACACAAAAACAAATCAAAAATATAATCAAAGCCATGTTTACATGGCAACTGAGCGTATTTTCGCCCACTCCACTAAGTCAAACGATGCTAGTAACATCCAAACACTAGTTTAATGAGAACAGCCGTCATAAGACATTACAACATTACGATAAATGTTTCGAAGTAATATAACTTGTGAATAATTAAACATTTTCGAACAATGGCAAGTGAAGTTCGCGAAAATAATGAGATAACGAATGTTAACACGTACCTTCCAAATTGTGGATGTAACAGTCCCAGAAAAACGTGTACCCTTTGACGATCGCCTTCTTACTTGCTTGTGTCAATTCACACACTATCCGTGTTATAAAAAAACCGCATAGACAAGCAAAACTTTTACATCAACAGTCAAACACAGCATCTACTCCGGCCATCTTATAGATTGCTGTTGCGTGTAGCCTTGCTTTCAAGTGCAATCGACGGTGGCGCCCCGCAAGTGCGGGAAAGATCAATTACGTTTAATTGCAAACTGTAAACGTGTCTAAATCCACAACTATTCTGTGTTTGTCCTATTTGATTTATTACATTCTATTTGAATTGGATATACTTTTTAACATGATCCCATGGTTTTGAAATTTTGCTATTGTATTTGATCATGCGTATTTGACACTTACAAAGACGACATTTGAAATCCTTAAGTGCATCATCAATTATAAATCTTAAATCAAATTATTTGACCCATTCCTCCAGACCATAATTTGAGATAAATGGATCATGTTTTTATTTACATCAATATTTATTGTTGCTGAAACGACACAAAGTGGAATTGTTTCAACTACATCTTTCTGTGAGACAATTGTGTAAATTTATATATCGAATTGGGTGATGTTTTTAAATATAATTCCATTACGATAGTTATGTTTGGTGTATGCCATTGATAGTTGCTGTTATGCTTTTCATATTATGAACTTGATGTAAATGTCAACCACATCAATTTAATTAGTTTGGTATTAACCTTATGCCAGACTGCAGGATTTATAATTGCCCCTCTGAGAATTATGGCCATTTACAGCTGATCTGATCATTAATAAATGTGTAAACACAAACATTTACTAAAAAAAGTATGCAGTTACACGCACCTACCAACCCAAATACGCAAATACGCACACATAGATACACGTACGCACGCACATCCAACATGCGCTAAAGCGCACATATACACACTCGCGCGCGGATACAAGTACGCCCGCCACAGTTGTCCGTTGTATCCGCGAGACGGCGCCACTGTGGGGACTCACCATTGGAGGCGGAGTTCCTGTTCCCTCGCACCGCAGACACGTGTCTACCCCGGCGCTCACCGTCAGCACCTGCAACACACCGCCATCTTACACTCGGGCCCTGGCTCCACGAATAACATACCCGCCATCTTACACTCGGGCCCCGGCTCCACGAATAACATACCCGCCATCTTACACTCGGGCCCCGGCTCCACGAATAATATACCCGCGATCTTACACTCGGGCCCCGGCTCCACGAATAACATACCCGCCATCTTACACTCGGGCCACGGCTCCACGAATAACATACCCGCCATCTTACACTGGGGCCCCGGCTCCACGAATAACATACCCGCCATCTTACACTCGGGCCCCGGCTCCACGAATAACATACCCGCCATCTTACACTCGGGCCCCGGCTCCACGAATAACATACCCGCCATCTTACACTCGGGCCCCGGCTCCACGAATAACATCCCGCCATCTTACACTCGGGCCCCGGCTCCACGAATAACATACCCGCCATCTTACACTCGGGCCACGGCTCCACGAATAACATACCCGCCATCTTACACTGGGGCCCCGGCTCCACGAATAACATACCCGCCATCTTACACTCGGGCCCCGGCTCCACGAATAACATACCCGCCATCTTACACTCGGGCCCCGGCTCCACGAATAACATACCCGCCATCTTACACTCGGGCCCCGGCTCCACGAATAACATACCCGCCATCTTACACTCGGGCCACGGCTCCACGAATAACATACCCGCCATCTTACACTCGGGCCACGGCTCCACGAATAACATACCCGCCATCTTACACTCGGGCCACGGCTCCACGAATAACATACCCGCCATCTTACACTCGGGCCCCGGCTCCACGAATAACATACCCGCCATCTTACACTCGGGCCCCGGCTCCACGAATAATATACCCGCCATCTTACACTCGGGCCCCGGCTCCATGAATAACATACCCGCCATCTTACACTCGGGCCCCGGCTCCACGAATAACATACCCGCCATCTTACACTCGGGCCCCGGCTCCACGAATAACATACCCGCCATCTTACACTCGGGCCACGGCTCCACGAATAACATACCCGCCATCTTACACTCGGGCCCCGGCTCCACGAATAATATACCCGCCATCTTACACTCGGGCCACGGCTCCATGAATAACATACCCGCCATATTACACTCGGGCTACGGCTCCACGAATAACATACCCGCCATCTTACACTCGGGCCCCGGCTCCACGAAACACTCGGGCCCCGGCTCCACGAATAACATACCCGCCATCTTACACTAGGGCCACGGCTCCACGAATAACATACCCGCCACCTTACACTCGGGCCACGGCTCCACGAATAACATACCCGCCATATTACACTCGGGCCACGGCTCCACGAATAACATACCCGCCATCTTACACTCGGGCCCCGGCTCAACGAATAACATACCCGCGATCTTACACTCGGGCCCCGGCTCCACGAATAATATACCCGCCATCTTACACTCGGGCCCCGGCTCGATGAATAACATACCCGCCATCTTACACTCGGGCTACGGCTCCACGAATAACATACCCGCCATCTTACACTCGGGCTACAGCTCCACGAATAACATACCCGCCATCTTACACTCGGGCCCCGGTTCCACGAATAACATACCCGCCATTCTACACTCGGGCCCCGGCTCAATGAATAACATACCCGCCATCTTACACTCGGGCCCCGGCTCAATGAATAACATACCCGCCATCTTACACTCGGGCCCCGGCTCCACGAATAACATACCCGCCATCTTACACTCGGGCCCCAGCTCCAAGAATAACATACCCGCAATATTACACTCGGGCCCCGGCTCAACGAATAACATACCCGCCATCTAACACTCCGGCCCCGGCTCCACGAATAACATACCCGCCATCTTACACTCGGGCCCCGGCTCAACGAATAACATACCCGCCATCTTACACTCGGGCCCCGGCTCAACGAATAACATACCCGCCATCTTACACTCGGGCCCCGGTCCACGAGTAACCTATTTAATAATAGTCTAATAAATACAGTTTTGTATTGTGATACGGGCGATGAACCCGAGGGTACAAATATATAGGAACTACCGTCAGAGGTTTATAACACTTGGGTGGCCGTAAGAAATTTTGTTGCACGTCGCTTTGGTCGTTTACAATAAATACAGTCATGTGAGTAGTAACGAGCTCGATAACATTTGTAATGGGGACACTGTCCCCAACTTACTTCATAGAAAACAAACTAGGAGAATCAAACAAGTAAAACAACAACTGCAGCCGGACAATGACAATGAACTATCGAACCTGGGTGTCTTTAAACAAAACAACAATAACAGCTGGACAATGACAATGAACTAACGAACATGGATATCTTTAAACAAAACAACAATAACATCTGGACAATGACAGTGACTAACGATCCCCACCTGGGTGTCCTTGTCGTAATTGTTGGCGGCACACGACGTGAGGGCGGCGGTGGGCGCCTGAGTCTGTGGCGGGGTCGCCCCGGCCAGCTTCATCCACGCCCCGGCGTACATCTTGTCGTGGCGCCGCTCGAAGGCACACACGTAGCGGCCGGCGTACGCGTGGGACTCGTTCACGGCAGACATCTTGATCTCGTACGTTGTCCGGTTGAACGGCACGTTACGGCGCTCGCCGAAGATGATGATGTCACTGAACTGCTCAGCCAGCGGACCCTGTTTGTGTCACGGCGTTGTCACGTTGTGTAATGTCAACATTTGGTACGAGTTTCCAACACATAAATTACTATGGGAAACATTTATCTCCATTTTAAATATTATACCAGGGAAGGGAAGCAGTTTAGAGCATTTGGTAGTTTGTTCGTATATTAAAAGTTTAACAATTGTCACAACCACATCGTTATCGGCCCAACATGTGTTAATTGCGGAATATACACGTGTGTGAGTGTGTGTGTGTGTGTGTGTGTGTGTGTGTGTGTGTGTGTGTGTGTGTGTGCGTGTGTGTGTGAGTGTGTGTGTGTGTAAGTAAGTAAGTAAGTAAGTAAGTAAGGAAAAGCTTTATTTCTTGATGGTAACCATGTCACGTGGTATATCGTGATTTTCAATGGGCCATCATCTTACATGCATACATACATCATATACATACATACAATAAAGCTTTAGATAAAATATATAGTTCCCAACAATATAAACATAACCGCAGTAACCATAAATAGAAAAAATAAAAATAAACTGTAATTATACACAAATACATATTAGTAAAATATTATAAAATATAAAATATTAGAATAATTTTTATTAATTTTTTTTTATAAATTATTTAACATTATTTAAAAGAAAATGTGTTGATTGATTGATTGTGTGTGTGTGTGTGTGTGTGTGTGTTTGTGTGTGTGTGTGTGTGTGTGTGTGTGTGTGTGTGTGTGTGTGTGTGTGTGTGTGTGTGTGTGTGTGTGTTTTGCACACGTATGTGCATAGGGATTTATGTGTGTGTGTGTGTGTGTGTGTGTGTGTGTGTGTGTGTGTGTGTGTTTGTGTGTGTGTGTG
>OZ024867.1:14618499-14625999 GCA_964017155.1 Oasisia sp. SBJ-2009 | reverse complement strand
CGAAGTTCTCGATCTGCACGCCACTATGTGTTTGTTTATTTACGCAACGGCAGTAGCTGTGACAAGATACGAGTTTTCTCTAGCGTCGAACGAGGTCGACCCGACGCTGTTTACTATGTTATCCTTCCTAACTTGCCAACTCCGGTGCAGACGTGGTGTTTATCGCGACCATGTTCACACCCACACGCACGCACGCAGGTATGCACGCGCGCGCGTGTGGGCGTGTGTGAGCGTGTGTATCTGGTATGTGCATGCGTGTGTGTGTGTGTGTGTGTGTGTGTGTGTGTGCGTGTGTGTGTGTGTGTGTGTGTGTGCGTGTGTGTGTGTGTGCGTGTGTGTGGGCCTGTGTGTGTGTGTGTGTGTGTGTGTGTGTGTGTGTGTGCGTGTGTGAGTGTGTGTGTGTGAGCGTGTGCGTGTGTGTGCGCGCGCGTGTGTATGTGGTATGTGTGTGTGAATTTCATATGTATCAAGGAAGCAACAAAATATAACTGTTGTCACATATTACCAAAACAGAATAAGAATGTTAATACGGCAATATGTACGCAAGCAGTATATGGGTGAACGTTGTCTCATAGCTTTCCTGTAGCAGTTATATGTGACGTCGATTAACAGACGGCATCATCACGCATACATGACGCTAACACGAGCAGTTAGAGACTCAGTGAAATTTGCGAATACGCACCTGGTTGTGTGGCAATATCGTAGATGATGTCCGTCGGAAACAAACGACGTCCTCCAAAACACAGCACAAAACTAGTAGTCCATAACCGAATACAAATAATCCATTAACAGCCGTCATGGTGTTGTAGCTGACAGCGCTGTAGCACACACAAGTGTGCCTACACAGCACGCTGTAGAAGTGGTGCAGTGGGGGCTGTATTTGGCCCACGAAACCCCGTCAACAGCGGGCTAGAGACTGTTGTTTACACAGCTGGGAAACCGCGTGATTATCTCATGCGTAGTCTGGTTGCATTTCCAAAACCTTATAGAACACCGATGTCTTGCGCCATGGTTCGGAGTAAATGACGTGAATCTGGCTGTTACTACTAAGTAAGTTCACCAAAACCTGAAGTCAACGCATCCTACGAGGTTTGCCTATCTAGGCCATGTAGACATTATAGTCGCGATCGAAGTAGTCACAGTTTCTGCTGACATTCCCGGATGTAGGTTTTCTCGATTACATTGACACAGTTTTGAGTAGCCTCGATTCACCATGCAGACTCCGTGAGGTGACAGCACGTTTCAGCCCCTCAACTCCGCATCGTACATGTATGATTGATGGGTTGCCGATGGGGGTCTAGCTTACCCCCGAATAGGGTAGACACACTGAGGGGCTATCGATCAGGTCGAATTTGAAATAACAGTTTAAATAAGAATACAATTTTTATCATATACTGCTATATTAGAAAAAACACTATTCAAATTAAACTTATATCCACACAAACCTAAATATAAATACAAACTTGCAGTTATTTATGAAGCAGGAATTATGGCAGGATTTGCCTCGATTACCCAGGTTCCGTCAGGTGACAGCATTTTTACACGGATAACATTCAAAATCCCTCGAGGTGACCAGACTATCTTTACGGCGAAGTTAATTACGCATCCCAGAGAAAGTCGGTTACACGAAACCACAAGCGTTGACCGGCAAGTGGCAGGTGCCACAGCGACAGTTGCCGCTCAAACTGTGTCAATGTAATCGAGAAAACCTACATCGGGGAATTACAGCTGGGCGTGTGATCACCGGCAGAACTGTAGTACATCGTATTTATGAAAATTACTCGCCTACAAGTCAGTTTACACTAATATAATACTACAACAGTTTGATACTTATAGGAAATATCTTCAGCGTCAAGTTTGGGTATACTTAAGTATACTCAGCCATATAGCGCTTCCTTATATGACAAACGTCACAATCCCCCTCCACCTCGCCATCAGCCGGTGTCACACCAAGAATGGCAACATACATGCCGCATTTTGTGACTAAGTATTTGGCACATTTACAAACTAAAGGAAAAGTGGCAGGTACATTCGGAGATGACGTGGCGACAAACAGTAATGGCCGAGCTGAGAGAGATGGGGCTGTCGTGGGGAGAAGCTCAGGCCCCAGCCAAGGACAGGACCTTGTGGCGGAAGATTGTTGTGGCCTTATGTCCCACTGGGGACGAAGAGGATTAAGTAAGTAAGTAACATTCGGAGAAACCGAAATATTTAATTTCGAAGAATACACACCGAATTTGAAATAACATATAATACATATAATAATAAAATTATTCAAAATAAAAAATTTACTGAAGCATGTCACGCACAAAATAAAGAGAAACAACACATTTTAGTTGTGATTGTGTCATATCGTTTTATCCCACTCAATACCAGTCACTGAGGACTCGTGGCGACCCACTAAACATACTGTAAGTCACTGAATACTCTTGGCAACCCACTAAACATACTGTAAGTCACTGAATACTCTTGGCGACTCACTCAAAACCAGTCACTGAGAACTCTTGACTCATAATTACTTGGCCATACGAAGTATGGTCGTGAACCTGAGGGTAAGAACCACGCCACTCATCTACGTCACAACTGGAAGATGCCTACGTCTATGTGGGAATAACAGTGGCGCCACATAGCGGATAGTGGAACACCGAGCTGTAAGTTGGAGATTGTTGTGTGTTACATATATGTGGTCAGTCTGTGGCATATACACATATCAGATTGCAATATACAGCCTCTTGTTTAACCCATTAGCACTCAGCCGATTTTAACGTGAAGCCTGTGCCTCCTCAAATAGTTGACCTAGATATTTAAAATATTGCTTGCGCCATTGTCTTTGCTCTAGCGCCTTTATTATTCAATTCACGCAATAGCATGTGAATGCACGTTGTAGATGATAAAAGTACCTACACAGTGGTGTCAAACTTATTGTTGTAGCTTTAAAATATGTTGATTATTTCTTGATAGACACTATTATAAAGCCATTTTGAAAGTTTTTCTAAACAAAATACTTTGTTGCCGTGTAATTTTTTATTCTTGGCTCTTTACTGCTACAAGTTGGGTTTATTTACAACTACAATGCAGTTGCATTAAATTATCTATACACTGGTGTATAAATTGTTATAATACGTTACATATTTTAGCTGTATACGAGGCCAACCTCCTGGCTAGAGGACATTTTTAATGTCCAAAAACAAAACAATATTGCTGTTAAATGTTCGAAAACGCACTAAATATATGTTTGAGAACGGAAGTGCCCAAAATAGCCCCACTTTTATGTTACATGTCTAGATAGGCGTCGCATTTATTGCATCTCTTAATCACTATATGCAACCACGTAAACCGAATTCAAACGCTATGCTGTATTCGCTGGCCTGACCTGAGGAGATTCGGGTTGACCGTCAATGCCCGACCTGAATGTTAATCGGTTAAACGACTATAGGCATATAGCCTTGACCTCTGTAGTCATGAAGACACTCGAGCGCTTCATTCTGCAATTTCTTAATTAAATAAATTATCGATATGAAAATAGATCAGTTGACGGCGTTGTCTCTCTAGGACTGGTTTATGTTTTCCAACATCTAGACAGTCCGGATACCTACGCTAGGATCCATTTTGTTGATTAAAGGTCTGCTTTTAAAACAATTATCCCCACTAATCGTTTTGAGAAAATACAGAATGTCGGTGTCCCACAATCCATGTGTCGGTGGATCCTCGAGTTTCAATTGAACAGACCTCAGGTTGTGAAAATAGGTGGCAAATTAGCGTCGTCACTTAGTTTGTATATTGGTACGCCTGAGGGATGTGTTCTATTACTATTGCTTTACTCTCTTTATACGTATGATTGTGTATCGTGTGACGAAAGTACCCAAATACTGAAATTTGCTGATGATACTACAATGTTAGGGTTTATTACCAACTCTGATGAATCTGAGTATCTTGATGAGGAGAACAAACTTATCAGATGGGGCAGCGAAAACAATCTGGAGCTCAATATAAACAAAACAAAAGAAATCACTGCGGATTTAGGAGAAAGAAATCTTCCCACCTCTGTGCATTGTGTGTCCCTCGTTCTGTGCACATTGCAACTGTCCACAAAATACGTTAACACAGTTCTGCAGGAATATTGTGGGCAGCGGATCAGGATCCTAGTAGGCAGGGGATAAGGACACGTGTAGGCAGCGGATCACGATAGTTGTAAGTAGCGGATCACGATCGTTGGGTCGAGGAACAGATGACGTCATGATGTGTCCGACTTGACCCACAGTCCAATGGACAACTGCCGTTGTGGTCAACAGTGGCGGTCAATAGTACACTGTGACGGTCAGTACACTGTGACGGTCAGTACACAGTGACGGTCAGTACACCGTGACGGTCACTACACCGTGACGGTCAGTACAATGTGACTGTTTGTACACTGTGACGGTCAGTACACTGTGACGGTCAGTTCACTGTGACGGTCAGTTCACTGTGACGGTCACTACACTGTGACGGTCACTACATTGTGACGGTCATTACACTGTGACGGTGAATACGAAGTGACGGTCAGTACACATTGACGGTCAATACACTGTGATGGTCAGTACACTGTGACGGTGAATACAGAGTGACGGTCAGTACACTGTGACGGTCAGTACACTGTGACGGTCAGTACACTGTGACGGTGAATACAGAGTGACGGTCAGTACACTGTGACGGTCAGTACACTGTGACGGTCACTACACTGTGACGGTCAGTACACTGTAACGGTCAGTACACTGTGACGGTGAATACGAAGTGACGGTCAGTACACTGTAACGGTCAGTACACTGTAACGGTCAGTACACTGTGACGGTGAATACGAAGTGACGGTCAGTACACTGTAACGGTCAGTACATTGTGACGGTCACTACACTGTGACGGTCACTACACTGTGACGGTCAGTACACTGTGACGGTCAGTACACTGTGACGGTCAGTACACCATTTTTTGCTTTTTCTCGGCGGTCCACGAGTAACCAAAACATGTTGTTAGCGGTTTGTTTATATCACAGAATAATTAATTCTGGGATCAGGAGGAAAGACTTCAGCAGTGAGCGATGAGTGAAGAAGAACGTCACCAAGGAAAGGAAACACACTCTATGGAATGCAAGATGAAAACCGGCAGTCGCAGTGTGTGTGTGTGTGTGTGTGTGTGTGTGTGTGTGTGTGTATGTGTGTGTATGTATGTGTGTGTATGTGTGTGTGTGTGTGTGTGTATGTGTATGTGTTTGTGTGTGTATGTGTGTGTGTGTGTGTGTGTGTGTGTGTGTGTGTGTGTTTGTGTGTGTGTGTGTGTGTGTGTGTTTGTATGTATGTGTGTGCATGTGTGTGTGTGCGTGTGTGTGCGTGTATGTGTGTGTATGTATGTGTGTGTTTGTGTGCATGTGTGGGTATGTGTGTGTGTGTTTGTGTGTGTGTGTGTTTGTATGTATGTGTGTGTGTGTGTGTGTGTGTGTGTGTGTGTGTGTGTGTTTGTGTACGTGCAAGGAATCACGTGCTTGCGTGTGTGTGTAGTGTTATTACTATAAACGGTTGTATATGTTATCTCTAGTCGCACAATATCTTCGTGTTATGACTTACGTAAGCAAGTTTATCAATCACATTCTGCAACACTGGGTCCGTTGACTGAGAAACGTCTGCTAGTTTATGAGACCAAGTTTCACTGTGGTGACACATTGACGCAGTTGATTGTGTAATCATAATTGTAGCGGAAACAATCTCTAGGGTACCATACTGTATTAGATTGTCTGTCCTTAAACGTCCAAGTGTAGGTCAATAACATAGGTCACTTATAATGGCATAGTATCAATCATCATCAAAAAAGACTACTTGTTTCTGTCACAATTTTTCGATATCATCAAGAAGCAGCCAAAGGAAGACACACAACAACCTTAAATTGGATGATAACGTGCCGCTGTGTCTTTTTACAACCACATATGTTACCTTCAGGAGTACTAATTGCAAACATATTTCACATCCTGCAGAGCTGGTTAATCAAAACCCGCGTCCACTTGTCCTGAAAACATTCAGCCAGCCATGCTGCAATTAGTGTAGATGACTATTCCTATGCACAATTACGCTGTGTGTGTCATTGTACCCGCTCATACAGCTGAGTGAACTGGAATGCGGAATGACCGAACTTGCCTAAGCATAAGCATTATAATGGTTCGGCCCAGGCTATTTCGATTGATGAGCCGACGCGTTACTCACTAGGCTTCAGCGCACCATGCATGATTGCGTATAGGCTGTAGTGACAAAGTATGGTCAATATGAACTGAGAGAGATCACCTCAACAGCGTTGACATGAGAGACAATATCGGGCGACGTCAAGATGCGATAGCCAAAATATAGGCCGTATGGTTTATACCGTAAAGAACAAATTTGTCTATTCCACTGCTTAATAGCGCTGTATGACTTACGTTCGCTTTATCTACTTACTTACTTACTTATTCAGTCTCTTGACGGCGTGTTCGCCTGGAGATATGAGTCAGGCCGCAGACGCGTGGCCGCCATTCCTGTTTTTTTACAGATTGTGTTAAGACGTTCTCGCGACCACATTGCAATTATATAGTTCATAGGATAAATATTCTGATCGCAAATTAAAGGTAGTATACATTTAGCAGGACACTACAGATCTTTAAACTTGACAACGGTAACTGTCATCTGACAAAACAAATCAGATGCGTACAATCCCATTGCTTGGAGAGCGAGCATTGTCGAGGTTATCTTACAAGCAATAAATGATAATTACAACTGAAATAATAATTTTCCCGGCTGTAAATTTCACAGAAATTTGAAGAAAAGTGGAAATTGAAATGTCCACGTTGTAAATGGTTGATATCATACGATTGACGAAAAGTTACAAAAACGATTTGTAATAAATCATGATTTTTCGATATGTCTCAAAGTCACACATTACTAGTAGGGTAGTCTATAGATCGGATCCACTCACTGACCACATTCGGACCCTCACACTGACCACAGTCGGACCCTCACACTGACCACAACCGACCCTCCAGACTTAGACTCAGCGTCAAGGAGAGTGTCTGACGAGAAGGATAATACAAAGAAAAACATAAATTGTTGACTTGGACTATTTGAAATCTACCTAGACCTGACATTACTTGTACATCATTATATTTAAACGTCCGATAGTTATCTTGACGATAAATAAGGTCATGTGTTTTACGTAGAGCGCGATGGCTCAGGGATAGAACTTCGGACTCTCGACTACGAGAACCCGGGTTTGAATTCTGTGCTGCGGTATTAAAACCTTGGGCAAGTTTTTCCACTCTACATTGCTCCAGTTCACTCAGCTGTTTAAATGAGTACCTGACAATAGACAGTGGTGGATATGTGTACGAACAGCCTTCGCGAATTAATTGTAGCATATGCCTGGATGCTTCCCAGAGAAGCCGAGATGGTGTCTGAGTGAACAGGTCTGTCAGGGAAGTAAAATGTAAAGCGCTTTGAACGGTCCTGAGGA
>OZ024867.1:14583499-14615999 GCA_964017155.1 Oasisia sp. SBJ-2009 | reverse complement strand
CTAGTGCAACAAATATGCCGAAGCAGCACAGATTTCGAACTTGGGTTCTGCTTCTTGGGAGCCGATGGTCGTATGACTAGTTGTGAACTACTGGGGTGATATGCATGTCCTCAGACTAGCTTAGGCGCCGCACAGGCCCTACCCTCAGACTAACAGTGCCGTGGCCTAGCGCGTGATTGAGTCGGTATGCATGAGGCGGTCGCAGTGCGATTTAGCCGCCGCATAGTTGGTCTGCAGATCGCGATTCTGAGAGTCAATTGAGGAGTAGTCGAGGCTATTTGAGGAGCTAATTCTGCCGCATTGCGCATGCGCGCGGTGACGCACGTCGCGGTTTTCATCGCACGTCGTGGTCAGTGTTTATTTACATTAAGCGTGGCGTGGAAGTCGGCGAAGGTGGGAAGCGTATGGAGAAAAAGGTTAAGCGTAAGCCGACCTGTCGAGATGACGAAATAATATGTGTCATTGAGGGAATCGGCAACTAAAAAACTACTTTGATGAGCAAGTTACAAAATTCGGTAACAAACAAGAAAATGGGAAGTTTGACGAGAGCTCACCGCTAAAGTGAATTATTCACTCGGGGTGACGCAAAGAACGAAGTGGACAGATTTTAAATCTGCGGTCTTTGAACGCACTACGTGATTAAGGAAAAGTGGGAGACAGACCACCAAACTGACCTCCCCTGTATGCTGATATCATCTTGGATACAACTGGTGAAGGAAGGAACCGATGTGACAACCGGAACTGATGGTGAGTATTCATGTCTAGTCAAACGAATGATTACTATCTGTGGTGTATGTTGTACTTTCAAGTGTTACCGTATTATGTACAATTCCTTATTTACTACAGTGTCTTCTTTGGTAAAAAAATAATACAAAATTAAACAATTGAAATAAATCCCAATCAGTGTTTTCTATTTAAATAAAATTATTTTATTTTGTGATGTGTGCTTGTGACATAGCCTATTACACCAAAACTAAATGGCACTTAGGCGAGGACTGACTGTTTTCAGACTTGTTGATAGCATAAATTATAACATAAAATATATTTATATTAAAACATACTAGTATATGTAATTATTGTTGGAGTACAGTTGTCACAGCTATAATTCTCATTCCGATAAAAATGAACCAAATACATTAATGACACATATGAAACTTTATTTTATATAGTTCAATATCCATTAGTAAATCAAACATATGCCTATATACAAATTTTTATAATGGTATGAATGCTACAGACAGTTGTATTGTGAAAGCAACTCTTGTGCAGAACTATTATACAGAAATAATTATTATGTACAGTAACATGCAACTCACACATGATACAATGGAAATAATATATTAACACAATGCGTAAATATGTAATATTTACAAAACTTATAATGTTCACGTTTCAGTGCAAGGCACAGACAGCTTCATGTTGGACACATGTGATGGCCAGGCTATGGCTCTGCCAGTTGATGATGCACAGGGTGAGCAATCTCTATTTATCTTTGATTTTCATATCTAATTAGCAATGTCAAACAGATTATGTAGACAATGTGGGTTGCACCAAGCATCCTAATAATAGAAACTTACTAGGAGAGAGAGAGCCATCATAAAAATAGCACAGTGGGGGGGGGGGGGACTCAAGTTACAGGCAGCCACCTTAAAGTGGCAGGCGCCCATAACCAGGGCAATTATACTACAATGGCAATACATAAAAGCAAGGTAAGCCCTAGAGTTGGTGACTGGTAGAGTTACATAATAGGACAGAGGTCAGTATCCACACTTTGTCACATCTACAATGATCTGTCACCTTCTAAATTCTAAACACTAATCATACTTACATATCACACACAAACGAAGCACCCACACAAACACACACACACACACACACACACACACACACACACACATGTTGGTGTATGGGAGTATACATACATTTTTGATCAATTAAATGAACATCTTGTATATTACGTGAGTAAACAGCATGTCGGGTAAGACTGAACCATGGTAACATACAGGTATAATGACTCTATTCTTCAGTTAAGAAAACTTGATTGACTATGTCAGTGTCAATAATAAAGTGCATGTGCTAATTCAAATAAGTTACTAAAGGAACATGTTTTGGCATTCCAGATGTATCATCTTCTGTGATGCCTGCACCACTGCCAAACCTCCACCACAGCCTGAGCCAGTGGCCAGCTGGTTTATGCAAGTGGAGTCATTACAGCAGCAGTTAACTGCTAACAATTTGACAGCTCAGTTGATACAGTGGGCATCTGTGTATGACCGTTCCTGTCAATTCCACCTGTTGAGGATCGGTGAGAGAATAAATACCCACTGTCCCCAAGAAACACACCAGTCAATGGTTTTTGTGGCGACTCGAATGCTGAAACAGCTGCTATTCCCTCAGGATTCTGGAATCTTGCACTGAACCCAGCCACTTGGCAAATGGCAATGCCGTTCATAATCCTCATGTCAGCATCACATATGAACTACAACAGAGACAGATGACACTCATTTAATGTGCATGTTTTTATACCTGAGTCAATATATTTTTTAATACTTTATACTGTGTAGTTATTACTAGTTTGTGCATGAAACAAAACTGTGTCTTACATTTTATTTGGAGGTGGTCAATAGCACACGGGTGAAATACAATTATTTCTTGATTATTAAGTGTTGAATTTGTAACTGATGCATTTCAAACAGCACTTTATTGTTAAGTTTAAGTGACTACAGTAAAATAGTACCTGGACATTTTTGCATTTAAACACATTTATAGCATTAAACGTGCAAATAAAAAAATGTGTACATAGGTAAAAGGATCCAAGTATCCTACATCATTCCCTTGATCTATCATAATAAAAACAGCCTTTCCATTCAAGCAATAAACCCCTAGCATGCAGGTATATATGTATGCTACCCTGTCCTCAAAGTTTAGCCATGTGTTATCAGCTGCAAGGAGCACTTGAACAATCATTAGTAGGAGCTGGTGGCTGGGGACAGATTGTAAAGAGGACACTCCGTCTGGGTCGCGTGCGCGGGGGGTGGCCATCTTCACGGCGTGTGTGGGCGGGTAATCGGTTATGTCATGTCGACAAGGCGCTCGCCAGAATCAGAAGATATATGTCTGATTCAATTATGAACTGATTAACGCTCGATTCCAGATACAACTTCGAATTTATTCATCGCTACGAGTTCAGCATCATACAATCGACTAAACATACAGTGTATTGCTTTTGCAATACATAAGTACTACAACATAACATATCAAGGCTTTGAGATCCCCTTCGCGTCTCCTACAAAACCTCTACAAGTTTACATGTTCGTGACCGTTCATTACCTAGCTTTCCATCCGATCCCCTCTCTCCTAAAAACATTCCCTTTTCAATTCCCCAGTCTATCCCAAGTCTCCCTGCGTCCTTCTCACTGCACATGCGTAGCCCTGACCGCTTGTAACGATAATTCACGTATTGTCCTTCACAGGTTATCAGTTTTCCCAGATTGCTCTGCTTCCCGCAGATACGTAGTTAAACTGTCCACGTATAACCGTTACCGTTTACAAACGCCGGCCCTACGTATTCGTAATCATAATACAAGGTTGCTCGAACTGGGTACCAGTCGCTATTCTCTCCGTTTTATAGACACTTCTGTCTCCCTGATGTGAAACTTGTTTTCTTAGTACACGGGCGTCAACCCGTTCCCTGTTTGTCTGAGTAAAGTGTTTCCTTATGTCTAACGTGCTAGTCTACGATTATATAAAGTGTCTTTCTACATGTCTAGTAGCCAGTACAAGTAGCCAGTACGTTGATTATATAATTAATATTATTAAATATTCAAAGCTAAGCAGTGCATTATGATTATATATGATTAAATATTAAAAGCTAAGCGGTGATTCTTTACACAATGTCTGGTGTTACTAATTGCAATTAAGCTGCCTGTGCAAATAAGTTAGCTACAGTGTACTTTAATCAGAGGAAACATCAGTGACTGGCACAAGAGGCAAAATTAACTGTTTCACAGTGTACTATGTACATTGGTGTTTCACATAAGTGAATAATACTAATACTTCAAGGACCCTGTATATGTGGTCAAATCAATACATATTTGTGATGATATATTCCTATATAGCTACAGTTGGTATGCTGTCAAATGTCAACAATATAGGCACGTAATAATTTTTGAGGAACTTTTACCTCCCCTCAGACCATACAGAGCAAATATGTGTTACCCTCCACTGTGCTATTTTTTATGATGGCTCTTTCTCTCTCTCTCTCTCTCTCTCTCTCTCTCTCCTGGTAAGTTTCCATTAGTAGGATGCTTGATGCAACCCACATTGTTTACATAAGCTGTTTGACATTGCTAATTAGATATGAAAATCAAAGATAAATAGAGATTTCTCACCCCATGCATCATCGACTGGCGTAGCCATAGCCTGGCCATCACCTGTGTCCATCATGAAGCTGTCTGTGCCTTGCACTGAAACGTGAACATTATAAGTTTTGTAAATATTACATATTTACGCATTGTTTTAATATATTATTTCCATTGTATCATGTATGAGTTGCATGTTACTGTACATAATAATTATTTCTGTATAACAGTTCTGCATAAGAGTTGCTTTCACAATACAACTGTCTGCAGCATTCATTCCATAATTGTTTTTGAAAATAGGCATATGTTTGATTTACTAATGGATATTGAACTATATAAAATAAAGTTTCATATGTGTCATTAATGTATTTGGTTCATTTTTATCGGAATGAGAATTATAGCTGTGACAACTGTACTCCAACAATAATTACATATACTAGTATATGTTTTAATATAAACATAATTTATGTTATAATGTATGCTGATGTCATGGACAGGCCATGATAACGATTAATGATTTCCTTAACGCCACCTGGCGATTAACGGTTAGTGAGTAGCAGTGACAATAGGTGGCACTGCAGTTGGTTCGGTGGTATTTGGGAGTCGCGCGGGAGGAAGGCCCGGGACTCGAGACTTGCAAACAACGAAGTCGAGTAACCAATCGCATGTACGTTACGAGATGTGACGAATTATCTTGAAAGATTGTGAGTAACTGTTTTATTTTCACGTGTTGACACTCGCGTAGTCATGATGATGTTGTGCGGCTAGCGATCAGTGACAATTTATGATAGGAACTTGTCAATAATTATAAACTTGCCCAGTTGCAAATCGTTATCCCTCGTGGTGGGAAAATTGCATGGTTTATCCCCTTGTATTCTCGGTTATTCATAGGAATAATATGCGGTCGTCGTTTGTATGTATCCTGTGTTATAAGCTAATAGCGTCACAGTAGCACTGTTGTGTCGACTATTTACAGTGACGATATTTCACAAAGTAAGAAGTTTGCTGAATTGTCCCGTAAGTAATAACCCAAATTTGTGTATGTACTATGATACTCGCTAGAGGGCGGCATTGAGCCGGCGAGTGAGAGTTCAGATGTAGTTACCCAGATGGTCGCTGGAGGTTAACCATTGATGGGCCTGATGACACTAATTAGAATAGGGTAAAGGCCACTGTGTTAATTGTGAAATAGTTCTATACTACAGTGTGTGCTGCTCTAACTGATGCGCCAAGAAGTGTGTGCCTGACATTCTTGGCTGTGGGCAGGTACATATCGTGATTAATTCTTGTATCCTTATATTATATTTCGAGTGTTGGTATGTATTTGTCTTAGTGCTATTGTTGTCATAAAGTTGTCAACAGAGAACGGATGTCTTAAGTGGATTCTGTTGGTTGTGTTGCGCTGTTGGACAGTGTTTTAACTTACGGTTCATGTACTTAATTTTAATGTATATTGACATCAGTTTTGAGATGTTTACTTTGATTGATGGTAAAGGTATCCCTGTGTTGTATTGTGTATGTGTGTATATTTATATATGTGGTAACACCTGTGTTATTGTTACAGGGTCTTGTCTTGTCTTGTCTTGTCTTGTCTTGTCTTGTCTTGTCTTGTCTTGTCTTGTCTTGTCTTGTCTTGTCTTGTCTTGTCTTGTCTTGTCTTGTCTTGTCTTGTCTTGTCTTGTCTTGTCTTGTCTTGTCTTGTCTTGTCTTGTGCAAATAAAGAATTGGGAAACGATGATCCAGCGCTCCGCGTCCATCCTTGACACTATCAACAAATCTGAAAACAGTCAGTCCTCGCTTTAGTGCCATTTAGATTTGTTGTAATAGGCTATGTCACAAACACACATCACAAAATAAAATAATTAAATTTAAATAGAAAACACTGATTGGGATTTTATTTCATTTGTTTAATTTTCTATTATTTTTTTAACCAAAGAAGACACTATAGTAAATAAGGAATTGTACATAATACGGTAACACTTGAAAGTACAACACACACCACAGACAGTAATCATTCGTTTGACTAGACATGAATACTCACCATCAATTCCCGTTGTCACATCGGTTCCTTCACCAGTTGTATCCATGATGATTTCAGCATACATGGGAGGTCAGTTTGGTGGTCTGTCTCCCACTTTTCCTTGATCACGTAGTGCGTTTTAAGACCGCAGATTTAAAATCTTTCCACTTTTGTTTAGGTCGTCCTCCGGTCTTAGCGTCACCCCGAGAGAACAATTCACTTTAGCGGTGAGCTCTCGTCAAACTTCCCATTTTCTTGTTTGTTACCGAATTTTTTAACTTGCTCATCAAAATATTTTTTTAGTTGCCGATTCCCTCAATTAAACATATTATTTCGACAGGTCGGCTTACGCTTAACTTTTTTCTCCATGCGCTTCCCACCTTCGCCGACTTCCACGCCACGCTTAATATAAATAAACACTGACCACGACGTGCGATGAACCCCGCTTTGACCCTGTGCGTCACCGCGCGCGTGCGCAATGCGGCAGAATTCTGAGAGTCAATTGAGGAGCTACCTCAATTGACTCTCAGAATCGCGCTCCCCATACCAACTATGCGGCGGCTAAATCGCACTGCGACCGGCTCATGCATACCGACAGAATCACTCGCTAGGCCACGGCACAGTTAGTCTGAGGGTAGTGCCTGTGCGGCGCCTAAGCTAGTCTGAGGACATGCATATCACCCCTGCACTCCAAGTCAAGGACGCTTTAGGCGCGCTTCAAGAAGTGTACTTCGGCAAATGTTACTGTTGATTCAGTATTTGCGGAACACTCGTCTTTGTATCAAGTCAAGGGTGTTAGTGTAATACAGTATTAAAAATATCTCGCGTCAGCAGCGTCGAGAGTAACTCTTACCGTTGCCATGTAGACCTACTACGGGAACTCTTACCGTTGCCATGTAGACCTACTACGGGAACTACTTGATGTGAAGATGCAGGAATTACGGCTGGTGAAATGACGTTTCATGTGATAGATGCTTTGTGAAAAGAGAGTGTTTATTATTATTGTGTGTGTGTGTGTGTGTGTGTGTGTGCGTGCGTGCGTGCGTGCGTGCGTGCGTGCGTATGCATACTGTGTGCGTGTGAGCCAATGTGTGTACACATGTGCGCATTTACATATATGCGTGCGTGGTACGTTGCTGCCGTTGTGTGTGTCTTGAGTGATTAATTTGACACGATTCCTTTTTGTTTGCATCATTATACTGTAGATATGTCACCATGACGAAAACCGTGTTTGTGCAGTTGTGTGCCATGAATAAACTACTTGGGTGTAGAGTACCGGAGTCTGATCTCAGATACGTACCGTTGTCCACTAGCTTGACTCTACGTTCATTCGTCTGATTGGACTCTGGTGCCAAGTTTATCGAGAGAGCAAATGATAATTATGTTTGTTCCGTTGACAGGATTCACATGTGGGTGTGCATGTTCATGGTTGTCGCGGCTACGGCTGAAAACAGCAATGAGACGGAGATGGCGACACCATCGGTCACTAAACCACCGCCACGAAGTAAGCACACGACACGTAATTATGGTGTCACCTTAACTGTCAATGTCAAAACAGCGTGTCGTTCGTATTACCGAGATTGTGGAAAAATGTGAATTCGAGGTAATGACAACATTGTATTTTTATTCTTACAACAACGATTCTTCACACTCAATCCACATTTAGTTTATTGCAATAACCATTACAACTATGAAGTTTCTCCCAAATGTTGAAATGTTTCCTGTCATTTTCTCTTACTATAATAAAACGTAATGTGATATCAACATAACACACCTGCTCAAAGCAAAGTGAGACACCTGGCATGTGTCACCAAAAGCATAGTTTGGCTACTAGGGACATTTATGGAAGCATTGACTGTGGACTTGCCGGGGCATGATTGCGCTTTTGTAAAAAAAAATCTATTACTGCGTTTTACAGGGTAAATGTTATACAATTATCACCAACATAGAATGTACGGTGATATTCGTTCGGAAACCCCAACATTAACCACAGGTAAACCCATGCGCAAATACTGATTAACGAATTTATGGACTTTGCAAATATGTACGACCGCAAATACGAAAACTTACCGTCGTGTTTCAGTTGCCCTGTGCGGTTCCCGCTTGTACTTGGTGGAAGAGGCCCTGTGTTGTCAGGGTGACGTCATCCTGCCGAGACCCAACGAACATATCCAGTGCTGTGGCGAATCGAGGTACGACAATCGCTACTACATCTGTTGTGGCGATTATGTCGTCTTCGGCAAACACGGCGCCTGTTGCGAGAACAAGTGGGGCTATGATGACCGCGTCTATCTGTGCTGTGGCGGTAAACTCATGAGAAAACCTCACCCTCGCTCCTACTGCTGCTATGGTCGCCTGTGCATTGGACCAGAGCCAAGCCCCAAGCAGTAGTCCTGAGTCTTACAAGGACAGCGGACATGACTCTCCGTTGCTTACGATGTAAATGATAAGTTCTAATTTAGGTTGGCGACTCACTCAAAACCAGTCACTGAGAACTCTTGACTCATAATTACTTGGCCATACGAAGTATGGTCGTGAGCCAGAGGGTAAGAACCACGCCACTCATTTACGTCACAACTGGAAGATGCCTACGTCTCTGTGGGAATAACAGTGGCGACACATAGCGGATAGTGGAACACCGAGCTGTAAATTGGAGATTATTGTGTGTTACATATTCTGAGATGTGGTCAGTCTCTGGTATATACATATATTAGATTGCAATATACAGCCTCTTGTTTAACCCATTAGCACTCAGCCGATTTTAACGTGAAGCCTGTGCCTCCTCAAATAGTTGACCTAGATATTTAAAATATTGCTTGCGCCATTGTCTTTGCTCTAGCGCCTTTATTATTCAATTCACGCAATAGCATGTTGAATGCATGTTGTAGATAATAAAAGTACCTACACAGTGGTGTCAAAATTATTGTTGTAGCTTTAAAATATGTTGATTATTTCTTGATAGACACTAAGCCATTTTGAAAGTTTTTCTAAACAAAATACTTTGTTGCGGTGTAACCTTTTTATTCTTGGCTCTTTACTGCTACAAGTTGAGTTTATTTAAAACTACAATGCAGTTGCAATAAATTATCTATACACTGGTGTATAAATTGTTATAATATGTTACATATTTTAGCTGTATACGTGGCCAACCTCCTGGCTGGAGGACATTTTTAATGTCCAAAAACAAAACAATATTGCTGTTAAATGTTCGAAAACGCACTAAATATATGTTTGAGAACGGAAGTACCCAAAATAGCCCCACTTTTATGTTACATGTCTAGATAGGCGTCGCATTTATTGCATCTCTTAATCACTATATGCAACCACGTAAACCGAATTCAAACGCTATGCTGTATTCGCTGGCCTGACCTGAGGAGATTCGGGTTGACCGTCAATGCCCGACTTGAATGTTAATCGGTTAAACGACTATAGACATATAGCCTTGACCTCTGTAGTCATGAAGACACTCGAGCGCTTCATCCTGCAATTTCTTAATTAAATCAATTATCGATATGAAAATAGATCAGTTGACGGCGTTGTCTCTCTAGGATTGGTTTATGTTTTCCAACATCTAGACAGTCCGGATACCTACGCTAGGATCCATTTTGTTGATTAAAGGTCTGCTTTTAAAACAATTATCCCCACTAATCGTTTTTAGAAAATACAGAATGTCTGTGGCCCACAATCCATGTGTCGGTGGATCCTCGAGTTACAATTGAACAGACCACAGGTTGTGAAAATAGGTGGCAAATTATCGTCGTCACTTAGTTTGTACATTGGTACGCCTGAGGGATGTGTTCTATTACTAATGCTTTACTCTCTTTATACGTATGATTGTGTATCGTGTGACGAAAGTACCCAAATACTGAAATTTGCTGATCATACTACAATGCTAGGGTTTATTACCAACTCTGATGAATCTGAGTATCGTGATGAGGAGAACAAACTTATCAGATGGTGCAGCAAAAACAATCTGGAGCTCAATATAAACAAAACAAAGGAAATCACTGTGGATTTAGGAGAAAGAAAACTTCCCACCTCTCGCCTATTTGATCGATAGTAGGACAGTTGACATTTCCCAACATTTCAAGTTTCTTGGTTCTACAATTTCTAATAATCTTATATTGTTGCTACGTATTGATACTATTGTCAAAAAGGCGCAGCAGCGGCTGTACATTCTAAGAACTTTGAGCTTGTTTGGTTTGATCACACAGATCACACAGACCTTTTACGGAGTTGCAATCGAGAGTGTCCTGACATTATCAATCATAGTATGGTTTGGGTCTATCACAGTGAAGGAAAAGCTCAGATTGAACAGAGTTGTAAAAACTGCTTCCAGAATAATAGACATAGACCTCTCTAGTATTGAAGCGTTGTATCAGCAACGACTGCTTTTTTATTCCATGTTTTACATTTTATGATTTTATATTTATAGTAGATCATATTAACTATTATTTGTCGATGTCATTGCATGTGATTGGTCTTATTTATTTATTTATTTAATTTAAAGTAGTAGTATATTTTATCATAATCGTTTGGTGCATGTGAGTGTATTATCGTGTGAACATACTTGTACGACGACCCAAGATTACAATGCATTCCAATGTTTTATCGCAACGAAATTGCAATGAAAACACATGGTAATAAAGCTAATCTTATCTTTGCTGAAATTATATCAATATCCTTCGTGCGGTATTGTCTCCATACTTGTGTACAATATTCTAAATTAATTTGTACAGTGGTATTATTAGGTCTTTTTCCTTGTACATTATATTTCACCTAATTAATCCAAGGTTTCCCTTCGATGCTGCAATTCCGCACTGCTCAGATACCTTCATATCAGCACTAATAATTAACCATAAATGTTTTTTTTATGGTAGTCTTCATAGTGCTGTCGGTCGCGAAGCGACAAAGACTGCTTCCATCACTTGACTGTTGCTCTCCATTTATCTCTCTGCTGTGAGAGTGATGTCCAGGAGTCGATCTTTATGTCTCTCAGCTTCAGGTTTCTCTTGATGGTATCCTTGAATCGGAGGCGAGGGCGCCCTCTCTTTCTGTGACCAGAAGACAGTTGAGAATAGAGAACCTGCTTTGTTAGCCTGTCTGGTGACATCCTCATGAGGTGTCCAGTCCACCGGAGATTCGTTCTGATCAGAAGATCTTCCATAGATGGCAGCCCTGTCCGTTCGAGAATTTCCTTGTTTATTACTTTGTCCATCCAAGTTATCCTCATGATCGAACGCAGATGTCGCACCATTTTTCACCTGTCATCTATACACTGTCCAGGCCTCGGCTCCGTGTAGGAGGGTGGACAGCACGATTGCACGGTACATCTTGCCTTTAACCCGCATGGACACATGGTGGTTGTTCCAGAGTGTCTGGCGTAGTCGGCCGAAAGATGCACTAGCCTTCGCCATACTCCTCTGTATTTCATCGTCAATGCATCCGTCACTTGATGTAGTGCTTCCGAGGTAGGTGAATTCCAGAACAGAGTTCAGCTTGTTTCCATCAACCCTGATATCCTCCTCTCGGGTTCTTATAGAGTTGGGTTGGTACAGCACCGGTCTGTTTGATGTTAATCTTCTGGCCGAACTTCTTTGACGCATTGGAGAAAGCATCCAATATTTTCTGCATCTCTTCTGCATAGTGTGCAACCAGTGCACTGTCATCTGCGAATAGCAGCTCTCTCATCAGTATCCGTCATCTGCGAATAGCAGCTCTCTCATCAGTATCCGAGTAGTCTTGGTCTTCGCTCTGAAGTGTGTTACGTTGAATAGGTCAGCGCTCTGTCTGGACTGTATGTAGACACCATCCCCCATGTCTCGGAAAGCCTCGTCGAGCATCGCTTATAGGAAGATGGAGAAGAGCGTGGGGGCAGTACACAAATTTGCTTGACCACATTTGTGACATTGAACGATTCCGAGACTTCCCCTGCAACACTAACATTTGCCATCATTCCGGTATGTAGGGCCTTGATCATTGTTGTGAACTTCTGTGGGCAGCCATACTTCCTCAGTAGCTGCCATAGCCCGGTCCTCCCAACTGTATCGAACGCCTTACTGAAGTCGACAAATACCATGTACAGTGGCCGGTCCTGCTCAATGCACTTTTCTTGTAGTTGTCGTAGACAAAATATCATATCCACGATGCTCCGGTTTCCTCTGAAGCCACATTGTGTCTCTGGAACTACCTCTGATGTTATGTGGGTAGATAGTCTGTTGAGGAGGATCCTGGCGAAGATCTTGGCTGCTATGGAAAGAAGAGAGATTCCTCTATAGTTCCCACAGTCTGTTCGATCCCCTTTCTTGTAGATGGTTACAATGCTGGCATCCTTCCATGATTGTGGTACAGAACCGACCTCCCAGACATTGGTGATTAGTTGGTGCAGTCTGCTGAACAGACTGTCACCTCCATACTTCCATACTTCTGCAGGAATTCCATCTCCTCCAGGTGCTTTGCCATCTTTCAGGCCGGCGATTGCTCTAGCCATCTCATCCATAGTTGGAATCTCATGGAGGCTTGTCTTGATAATGGGCTTGCCAAGATATGACTTGGCTGTGTTGTACACGACCTGCTGCAGAGCTGCCCATTCCTCGTCTGGTGTTGAGTTTTCCTTCTCCTCCCATTGGGCGAGAGCACTGTCCATCTGCTGCTCAAAACTCTCCCTATGGCTGGTGGTACTTAGTTTTGCAGTGTTGAGCTTCGTCGGCTTACTTTTCCCTTGCCTGTTGTGTTTTTGTCGTATTCTGAAAGCCACTTTTAACCTCAGCATCTGGTGATCAGTCCAGCAGTTTGCTCCACGCATGATTCAGGTACTGTGGATGTCCATCTTATCCCGACACCTCGTGATGATGAAGTCGATCATATGGCAGTGCTTGGAACGAGGATGCATCCAGATGGTCTTGCGTTCATCCTTTTGCTTGAACATGGTGTTCGTCACTATCAGTTCGAAGTCTGAGCACAGAGCCAGTAGAAGCTCGCCACTGGAGTTGCATTTCCCAATCCCATGTTTGCCCATGACCAAGGGCCACTTGTCATTGTCTCTTCCTATCCTCGCATTGAAGTCTCCTATCAGCAGTAGCTTGTCTGTACGAGGGATGCCACTGAGCACACTTGCCAGCTGGTTGTAGAAAGCCTCCTTGTTTTCATCTGGGTTTGTCATTGCTGGAGCGTACACGCTGATAATTGTAGTAAAGTTGCCCTTGCTCAGAGGTAGTTTCATCGTCATGATTCTGTCACTTACTGGCCGTGGCATTTCTGTCAGCTTTGTGACGATATCCTTTTTTATAGCAAAGCCCACTCCGGCCTCCCTTCTTTCTCCTTCGGGTTTGCCACTCCAGAAGAAAGAGTATTCCAAGTCGTTGAGACTACCAGACTCTGAGAACCTTGTTTCACATAGGGCGGCGATGTCGATGTTGTATTTGGCAAGTTTCATTGCTACTAGTGCCGTACGTCTTTCTGGTCGGTTAGCTCCTTCTCGGTCGAGGAGAGTCTTGACATTCCATTGTCCAATTGTCAGTAGTTGTCTTCTTTGTCTTCTTCTTCCTAGCTGATTTTCCACTGTCGACGGAAGATGTAGTCGAGCAGCGCCGTCCTTGGTAACCCGGGCGACGGCTGATCCGGTATGGAGTTTCGTCCAGTTGTACATTTCATGGAAGCTGCTAGCAAAAAGTTTTGAAGTGCCGCTGGCTTTTGCCAGTTACTAGCGGCACTCTCTCGGGGAACAAATAAAGGTCTCACACCGGCATGAACATGTCAAGACAAGCGCAAACTATTTGTCCCTGCAGTGGCTGGTCGAGAGATGTTGGGAGTTCCATACATCAACCGCCCTTAATGCTGCCACAGTGACATGGTTTTCTGGTTAGGGTTTGCTCCCTTAGCCTTCGGTTCTATCAAGAACCTGTACCACAAGGCAGTGGTTTACAACTCTGCATGACAGGGGCGTCAAACTCCCTGAGGTATTGCAGTACCTGAGGTACTGCAACACCTGCATACCAATGTACGTAGTACATTACCACTAATTGTATATTATATATCTTCATTCCCATGTCCTGTGTGGAGGCACATACACATCCCAAAGTTAAACAACAATTGCCACTTCTCAGACCATTCGCTCTACTGTTAAAATCATCTTGTAAGTAATAAGAGAGAAGAACTAGAACAACTACATAGCAAAATACCACTTGTCAAATGTGTAAACAGAACACACAATAGTACTAACGAAAACGCTAGTGAAGACGAATTGACACGTGACAAAAACCAGCCACGATAGCAAACTGGATTCAATAGCGGCTATTTCAATGACAGACCACGTCCACATTATAAACCAACTGAGGAGGAATCCTGAGAATATAATATCCCACTGTGCATCGCGTTTGTCGACTACGAGAAAGCCTTCGAGTCAGTGTAGAATTAAACAGTACTTATCGCGCTTCAAGAAATGAAGATAGAAAATGAGTACATCCAACTACTGATAGACATTTTAATAAACATTTGCTGTTCTGTTGCATTGTGTCATTTTATTTAGGTAATGCGAAGGTTGCTGGCGGTTTTACACAAATATTTTCATTACGCAGTAAAAATACACATTTAGTTTGATCATTCCTACTTGAAAAAGCAGGTTTACAAATTGTCTTGTCAATATTTGTTTGTATTAAGTACAACATACACCATTGGCTACGATCGTTCACAGTGCGTTGCCTCTATCGCTGACAGCTGTTCGTCATCTATGGGTGAAACCAACAAAAGAAACATCTATTTCCGTACTACACGGGATAGCAAAACCACTTAGAATCTTCATCCTCAGTTAAATTGTCGTTTTCTTTTATTTCTTCTTCATCTTCATCGTTCTCTTCTTCTTCTTCATCATCGTTTCCTTTTTTCCCGAACATATATTTGCTCACCATCTTTCTCGCAACTGCAGTTTGCACGCTCCTAGTCACTTGTCTGAAAACACATCGTGGTTATTAGGTAATTATTGGTGCTATGTGCTTACCTTATGTTTTGTTTGTGCTATGCATAAAGAAGGAATATACACAACAGTGGTTCCTATAAAACAAATGGCTGCAAGGTAATGATGTATGTTGTCTTTTTATGTGCACCCCGTCACACGACGACTGTCTGTTTTCGTTTGGATAAAATGGTAATACTTGACACATGCATGACTTCTTTACGAAAGGTTCACTCCGTCATAATTAATGACAACAAACGTAACCATCGACCATTTAATTTTGCTCTACGCATTACGTTGTCTGTCTACTTGAAATTATAATATTATAACACTGAACTATTAAGGAATAGCATCCTAGCCAAGGCAATGATAGCTGCATCACTGTCTGGCTAGAAAATACAGTGTGCTTTGCTGTGTAACTTATTCTTACGAGAGAGTTTGTAACCCATTTTACAATTAGACAAAGACAATAGTTTTCAACTTCATTTAGACATTACATCGATATTCAACCGCTTCAGGCGTAGGTTTTCCGAGAAGTACTGAGACGATGAATTAAACATATTTCCCCAGGAATAGCCCTGGGAGGCAACTGTAACAAATGCAACAGGATGTCACTACTGTCTTGAAAATAAGAAATGCTTCTGATAAAAAAAACTGCATGTCTATGATCTACATTATTTTGTGAAATGTCAACCATACCCTACGACGGTAGTCGTTGTCGTCCCGGCTGCTGTTGTTCCGACTGCTGTTGTTCCGACTGCTGTTGTTCCGACTGCTGTAACTGTTGCGGCTCCGGCTGCATTAGCAGCTGCTGCGCTACCGACATTTCCAGACGCGGCCACTGCGGCTCCAATGCCAACGCCGGTGACAATAACACCACCTGCAGCGGCTGATATCACGAGGGTCTTTCCCCTCCAACCCGTACTGTTTACCGGGGTCCACTCCGTTGTTGTTGTGGGAATAACAGTTGCGCAGTAAAACCCCGTGTATCCACGAGTACACGAACATATGACTCCGCTGTTGGTGGAGTTGTCACATCTTCCTCCGTTTTGGCAAGGTTTGTCTTGACAAGAGACTCTTCGTCCGCAGAACCAGCCAGTCCAGCCCTCAAGACAAGCACATTCCACACCGCCAGAAGCCAACATTGTACAACTTGCTCCGTTCTTACACGGCAGGTAGCTGCATAGGAAATGTATTGGACAGCGAAACACAATTTAATGGTAAACACTTTTAAACCCAGGCGGCAGTACTGTTGGAATGGCGTTCAAAGGGAACCATGTCGGCAAGTCTGTAGGTATGTTGTTCAAAGGGAAGTTTGCCGGCAAGCCTGTAGGTATGTCGCTCAAAGGGAAGTTTGCCGACAAGCCTGTAGGTATGTTTTTCATAGGGTATGATATTGGTAGAGTGCTGAGAGGGAACAATTTCCCTAACATCGTTGTTATATTTTTAGTCACAGAATCGAAACATGCCATACGACTGTTGTTCAAAGTATAAAAGCATACATCTGCCTGAGATACGACAGCAGTGCAACGGGGATTTTTGATGCACCAAGTTTTGCACTGCATCTCGTTCATCCGGTCTTGCAGCATTCGTATATCGCCCAGCATGGTTACGTTATACAATGTTTCGACAGCATCTACACATTCTTTCAACTCACGCGTGATGCGCACATTTGCACTTTGAGTTCCTGCAATAGCCCCATACTTAGCATGATGTTCCCTTGCTCTCACCATATTGCATGTCACAAGGTATTGTTGATATACACAACTGAATAACAATATGCATACCTGGATGATAAGATTCCTGGTCATTTCTGCCGTTGAGCAGGCAGCGTTTGTGACGTCACTTGCAGACAACCGATATTTGCATTGTTATGTTTCTATCGAAACATAATAACTTATAAAAACAGTGTTGTGTTACATTAGTGTCATAACAATACATTCAAAAGTATCCGGAAATAAATATATAGGGAACGGAATTTTAAGCCGTGCCGTAATGTCGCAGAGTATGTTTGGTAAGGAATTGTTTGCTAATATTCCAAAGTGTTCTTTACGTTTTGTTTGTAGGATGGTGATTTATATTTACCATGTTTCATACTAGCTCAATTGGTTTACTTTGTGGCAATTTATGATCGATCGATTGCACAGTTGTCATGTTTAATAGCTTATGTTGTCGATCAGGATGTTATCCTTAATGATAGACATTTCATGATAAACATTTCTTCATGTATATATATATATATATATATATATATATATATATATATATATATATATATATATATATATATATATATATATATATATATAATAAATGAATGAATGATGCCAGTCCTTTCTGTACAATCCTCGTATGTGCCACTCTGCTTGTCACTGACGACTCCCAGGCAGTAGCAGTAGTAGTAGTAGTAGTAGTAGTAGTAGTAGTAGTAGTAGTAGTAGTAGTAGTAGTAGTAGTAGTAGTAGTAGTAGTAGTAGTAGTAGTAGTAGTAGTAGTAGTAGTAGTAGTATAGTTGTATTATTCTTATTATTATTATTGTTATTGTTATTGTTATTGATATTGTTATTATTATTAGTATTATTATTATTATTATTATTATTATTATTATTATTATTATTATTATTATTATTATTATTATTATTATTAGTAGTAGTAGTAGTAGTAGTAGTAGTAGTAGTAGTAGTAGTAGTAGTAGTAGTAGTAGTAGTAGTCGTAGTAGTAGTCGTAGTAGTAGTAGTAGTAGTAGTAGTAGTAGTAGTAGTAGTAGTAGCAACAGTAGTAGTAGCAGTAGCAGTAGCAGTAGCAGTAGCAGTAGCAGTAGCAGTAGCAGTAGCAGCAGCAGCAGCAGCAGCAGCAGCAGTAGCAGTAGTAGTAGTAGTAGTGGGTATGCAGGTATTGCAATACCTCAGGGAGTTTGACGGCCGTGCCATGCAGCGTTGTAAACCACTGCCTTGTGGTACAGGTTCTTGTCAGAACCGAAGGCTAAGGGAGCAAACCCTAACCAGAAAACCATGACACTGTGGCAGCATCAAGGGCGGTTGATGCATGGAACTCCCAACATCTCTCGACCAGTCACTGCAGGGACAAATAGTTTGCGCCTGTCTTGACATGTTCTTGCCGGTGTGAGACCTCTATTTGTTCCCCGAGAGAGTGTCGCTAGTAACTGGCAAAAGCCAGCGGCACTTCAAAAACTTTTGCTAGCAGCTTCCATGAAATGTACAACTGCACGAAACATGATACCGGATCGGTCGTCGCCCGGGTTACCAAGGACCGCGCTGCTCGACCTCATCTTCCATCGACAGTGAAAACTCAGCTAGGAAGAAGAAGACAAAGAAGACAACTACTGACAATTGGACAAGGGAACGTCAGGACTCTCCTCGACCGAGAAGGAGCTAACCGACCAGAAAAACGTACGGCACTAGTAGCAATGGAACTTGCCAAATACAACATCGACATCGCCGCCCTATGTGAAACAAGGTTTTCAGAGTCTGGTAGTCTCAACGACTTGGAATACTCTTTCTTCTGGAGTGGCAAACCCGAAGGAGAAAGAAGGGAGGCCGGAGTGGGCTTTGCTATCAAAAAGGATATCGTCACAAAGCTGACAGAAATGCCACGGCCAGTAAGTGACATAATCATGACGATGAGACTACCTCTGAGCAAGGACAACTTTGCTACAATTATCAGCGTGTATGCTCCGACAATGACAAACCCAGACGAAAACAAGGAGGCCTTCTACAACCAGCTGGCAAGTGTGCTCAGTGGCATCCCTCATACAGATAAGCTATTGCTGATAGGAGACTTCAATGCGAGGATAGGAAGAGTCAATGACAAGTGGCCCTTGGTCATGGGCAAACATGGGATTGGGAAATGCAACGCCAATGGCGAGCTTCTACTGGCTCTGTGCACTGATTTCGAACTGATAGTGACGAACACCATGTTCAAGCAGAAGGATGAACGCAAGACCACCTAGATGCATCCTCGTTCCAGACACTGGCATATGATCGACTTCATCATCACGAGGTGTCGGGATAAGATGGACATCCACAGTACCCGAGCCATGTTTGGAGCAAACTGTTGGACCGATCACCAGATGCTGAGGTCAAAAGTGGCTTTTAGAATACGACAAATGCACAGCATGCAAGGAACAAGTATGCCGACCAAGCTCAACACAGTAAAACTAAGTACCACCAGCCATAGGGAGAGTTTTGAGCAGGAGATGGACAGTGCTCTCGCCCAATTGTAGGAGAAGTAAAACTCAACACCAGACGAGAAATGGGCTGCTCTGCAGCAGGTCGTGTACAACACAGCCAAGACATATCTTGGCAAGCCAGACAGAAAACAACAAGTCTGGTTCGACCCCAACGACCAGGAGCTACAAACTCTTATGAGCAGAAGAGACCAAGCCCACCAGAGAGTGTTGCAAACCAGGAGCACTAGATCCACCACTGCAGCATATAAAGACGCCTGCAGACTGCTACAAAAACACACCCGTGCACTTAAGTCAGACTGGTGGGAAAGGAAGGCACTGGAGCTGCAGAGAGCTGCTGACAGTAACAACATGAAGGGCTTCTACAATGGACTGAAGGAAGTGTGGGGACCCAAAAAGAAGGGACCTGTTCAACTGAAATCAGCAGATGGAATGGAGACCTTCTCTGACAGCAAGAGAGATGTGGCAAGATGGAGTGAACACTTTCAGAAGCTACTCAACGTCCCTGGAGACGTAGATCACGAAGCTCTGGGAAACATCCCGCAGCGCATTATCAAGAAAAGCCTAGATGAGATTCCAACTAAGAATGAGATGGGTAAAGCAATCGCCGGCCTGAAAGCTGGCAAAGCACCTGCAGGAGATGGAATTCCTGCAGAAGTATGGAAGCACGGAGGAGACAATCTGTTCAGCAGACTGCACCAACTAATCACCAATGCCTGGGAGGTGGGTTCTGTACCACAAGCATGGAAGGATGCCAGCATTGTAACCATCTACAAGAAAGGTGATCGAACAGACTGGGGGAACTATAGAGGAATCTCTCTTCTTTCCATAGCAGGCAAGATCTTCGCCAGGATCCTACTCAACAGACTATCTACCCACATAACACCAGAGGTAGTTCCAGAGACTCAATCTGGCTTCAGAGGTAACCGGAGCAACGTGGATATGATATTTTGTCTCCGACAACTACAAGAAAAGTGCATTGAGCAGGACCGACCACTGTACATGGTATTTGTCGACTTCAGTAAGGCGTTCGATACAGTTGGGAGGACCGGGCTATGGCAGCTACTGAGGAAGTATGGATGCCCAGAGAAGTTCACAACAATGATCGAGGCACTACATACCGGAATGATGGCGAATGTTAGTGTTGGAGGGGAAGTCTCGGAATCGTTCAGTGTCACACATGGGGTCAAGCAAGGATGTGTACTGGCCCCCACGCTGTTCTCCATCTTCCTATCAGCAATGCTCGATGACGCTTTCCGATACATGGGGGGTGGTGTCTACATACAGTCCAGACAGAGCGCTGACCTATTCAACGTTGCACACTTCAGAGCGAAGACCAAGACTACTCGGATACTGATGAGAGAGCTGCTATTCGCAGATGACAGTGCACTGGTTGCACACTCTGCTGAAGAGATGCAGAATATAGTGGATGCTTTCTCCAATGCGTCAAAGAAGTTTGGCCTGAAGATTAACATAAAGAAGACCGAGGTGCTCTACCAACCCAACTCTACAAGAACCCGAGAGGAGGATATCATGTTTGATGGAAACAAGTTGAACTCTGTTCTGGAATTCACCTACCTCGGAAGCACTATATCAAGTGATGGATGCATTGACGATGAAATACAGAGGAGGATGGCCAAGGCTAGTGCATCTTTCGGCCGATTACGCCAGATACTTTGGAACAACCACCATGTTAAAGGCAAGATATACCGTGCAATCGTGCTGTCCACCCTCCTATACGGAGCCGAGGCCTGGACAGTGTACATACGACAGGTGAAAAAGCTGCATGCCTTCATGATGCGACATCTGCGATCGATCATGAGGATAACCTGGATGGACTAAGTGACAAACAAGGAAATACTCGAACGGACAGGGCTGCCATCTATGGAAGATCTTCTGATCAGAAAGAATCTCCGATGGACTGTACACCTCATGAGGATGTCACCAGACAGGCTACCAAAGCAGGTTCTCTACTCCCAACTGTCTTCTGGTCAGAGAAAGAGAGGGCGCCCTCGTCTCCGGTTCAAGGATACCATCAAGAGAAACCTGAAGCTGAGAGACATAAAGATCGACTCCTGGACATCACTCTCACAGCAGAGAGATAAATGGAGAGTGATGGAAGTCAAGTGATGGAAGCAGTCTTTGTCGCTTCGCGACCGACCGACAGCATGATGATGATGATGATGATGATGATGATGATGATGATGATGATGATGATGATGATGAGTAGTGGTAGTGGTAGTGGTAGTAGTATTAGTAGTAGTTGTAGTAGTAGTAGTAGTAGTAGTAGTAGTAGTAGTAGTAGTAGTAGTAGTAGTAGTAGTAGTAGTAGTAGTAGTAGTAGTAGTAGTAGTAGTAGTAGTAGTAGTAGTAGTAGTAGTAGTAGTAGTAGTAGTAGTAGTAGTAGTAGTAGTAGTAGTAGTAGTAGTAGTAGTAGTAGTAGTAGTAGTAGTAGTAGTAGTAGTAGTAGTAGTAGTAGTAGTAGTAGTAGTAGTAGTAGTAGTAGTAGTAGTAGTAGTAGTAGTAGTAGTAGTAGTAGTAGTAGTAGTAGTAGTAGTAGTAGTAGTAGTAGTAGTAGTAGTAGTAGTAGTAGTAGTAGTAGTAGTAGTAGTAGTAGTAGTAGTAGTAGTAGTAGTAGTAGTAGTAGTAGTAGTAGTAGTAGTAGTAGTAGTAGTAGTAGTAGTAGTAGTAGTAGTAGTAGTAGTAGTAGTAGTAGTAGTAGTAGTAGTAGTAGTAGTAGTAGTAGTAGTAGTAGTAGTAGTAGTAGTAGTAGTAGTAGTAGTAGTAGTAGTAGTAGTAGTAGTAGTAGTAGTAGTAGTAGTAGTAGTAGTAGTAGTAGTAGTAGTAGTAGTAGTAGTAGTAGTAGTAGTAGTAGTAGTAGTAGTAGTAGTAGTAGTAGTAGTAGTAGTAGTAGTAGTAGTAGTAGTAGTAGTAGTAGTAGTAGTAGTAGTAGTAGTAGTAGTAGTAGTAGTAGTAGTAGTAGTAGTAGTAGTAGTAGTAGTAGTAGTAGTAGTAGTAGTAGTAGTAGTAGTAGTAGTAGTAGTAGTAGTAGTAGTAGTAGTAGTAGTAGTAGTAGTAGTAGTAGTAGTAGTAGTAGTAGTAGTAGTAGTAGTAGTAGTAGTAGTAGTAGTAGTAGTAGTAGTAGTAGTAGTAGTAGTAGTAGTAGTAGTAGTAGTAGTAGTAGTAGTAGTAGTAGTAGTAGTAGTAGTAGTAGTAGTAGTAGTAGTAGTAGTAGTAGTAGTAGTAGTAGTAGTAGTAGTAGTAGTAGTAGTAGTAGTAGTAGTAGTAGTAGTAGTAGTAGTAGTAGTAGTAGTAGTAGTAGTAGTAGTAGTAGTAGTAGTAGTAGTAGTAGTAGTAGTAGTAGTAGTAGTAGTAGTAGTAGTAGTAGTAGTAGTAGTAGTAGTAGTAGTAGTAGTAGTAGTAGTAGTAGTAGTAGTAGTAGTAGTAGTAGTAGTAGTAGTAGTAGTAGTAGTAGTAGTAGTAGTAGTAGTAGTAGTAGTAGTAGTAGTAGTAGTAGTAGTAGTAGTAGTAGTAGTAGTAGTAGTAGTAGTAGTAGTAGTAGTAGTAGTAGTAGTAGTAGTAGTAGTAGTAGTAGTAGTAGTAGTAGTAGTAGTAGTAGTAGTAGTAGTAGTAGTAGTAGTAGTAGTAGTAGTATTGTATTAGTGTCACTCCATTTATGCATGCCTCAATATACAAAACACACACTTTATAAATACAATTGGCGTGGTATGTAAGCCAACTAAGAAGGAATTCCGATAATTTAATATCCCAGTATGCATCGCATTTGCCGACTAAGAGAAAGCCTTCGATTTAGTGCGGAATCAAACAGTACTTATCGCGCTCCAAGAAAGGGATACAGACAATGTATACATCTAGCTCCTGACAGACATTTTAATAAGCATTTCCTGTTCTGCTGTATTGTGTCATTTTGTTTAGGTAATGCGAAGGGTGCTGGCGGTTTGACAAAAATATTTCCATTACGCAGTAACTATACACATGTAGTGTGTTCATTCATACTTGAAAAAACTGGTTTATAAATTGTCTTGCCAATATCTGTTTTTATTAAGTGTAACATACACCATCGGCTACGTTCGTTCACAGTGCGTTGTCTTTATCGCTGTCAGCTGTTCACCATCTATGGGTGAAGCCAAAAAAGAAACATATGCTTCCCTACTACACGGGATAGCAAAACCACTTAGAATCTTCATCCTCAGTTACAATGTCGTTTTCTTTTATTTCTTCTTCATCTTCATCGTTCTCTTCATCGTCCTCATCATCGTTTCCTTGTTTGCCGAACATATATTTGCTCACCATCTTTTTCGCCACTGCAGTTTCCACGCTCCTAGTCACTTGCCTGAAAGCACATTGTGGTTATTAGGTTATTATTGCTGCTATATGCTTACCATATTTATTGTTTGTGCTATGTATAAAGAAGGAATATACACAACAGTGGTTCCTATACAAATGGCTGCTAGGTAAGGACGTATGTTGTCTTAGTATGTGCACCCCGTCACACGACGACTGTCTGTTTTCGTTTGGATAAAATGGTAATACCTGGCACACGCATGACTTCTTTACGAAAGGTTCACTCCATTTTAATTCAGGACAACTAGCGTAACCATCGACCACCACTTAACTTAGCTCTACGCAGTACGTTTTGTATAGGGCTTGAAAGGTGCAATGCAGAAATGGAGTTCGATGTTTGTCTACTTACAATTATAACATTATAACATTGAAATATTATGGAATAGCATCCTAGCCAAGGTGCATCACTGTCTGGCAATAACATATAGTGTGCTTTGCTGTGTAACTTATTCTTACGAGAGAGTTTGTAACCCATTTTACAATTAGACAACGACAATCGTTTTCAACTGCATTTGGACATTACATTGATATTCAACCGCTTCACGCATAGGTTTTCCTAGAAGTACTGAGACGATGAATTAAACATATGTCCCCAGGAATAGCCCTGGGAGGCAATTGTAACAAATGCAAGAGGATGCCGCTACTGTCTTGAAATAAGAAATGCTTCTGATAAAACAACTGCATGTCTATGATCTACACTATTTTGTGAAATGTCAACCATACCCTACGACGGTAGTCGTTGTCGTCCCGGCTGCTGTTGTTCCGACTGTTGTTGTTCCGACTGCTGTAACTGTTGCGGCTCCGGCTGCATTAGCAGCTGCTGCGCTACCGACATTTCCAGACGCGGCCACTGCGGCTCCAATGCCAACGCCGGTGACAATAACTCCACCTGCAGCGGCTGATATCACGAGGGTCTTTCCCCTCCAACCCGTACTGTTTACCGGCGTCCACTCCGTTGTTGTTGTGGGAATAACAGTTGCGCAGTAAAACCCCGTGTATCCACGAGTACACGAACATATGACTCCGCTGTTGGTGGAGTTGTCACATCTTCCTCCGTTTTGGCAAGGTTTGTCTTGACAAGAGACTCTTCGTCCGCAGAACCAGCCCGACCAGCCCTCAAGACAAGCACATTCCACACCGCCAGAAGCCAACATTGTACAACTTGCTCCGTTCTTACACGGCAGGTGGCTGCATAGGAAATGTATTGGACAGCGAAACACAATTTTATGGTAAATACTTTTAATCCCAGGCGGCAGTACTGTTGGAATAGCGTCCACTGGTAACCATGTCGGCAAGCTTGCAGGTAGACTGTTCAAAGGGATCTGTGTCGGCAAGCCTTTAGGTATGTCGCTCAAAGGGAAGTTTGCCGGCAAGCCTTTAGGCATGTCGCTCAAAGGGAAGTTTGCCGGTAAGCCTGTAGGTATGTTTTTCATCGGGAGTGATATCGGTAGAGTGCTGAGAGGGAACAATTTCCCCAACACCGTTGTTATATTTCTAGTCACAGAATGGGAGAATGCGGGTTTGATCGTATGACTGTTGTTCAAAGTATAAAAGCATACATCTGCCTGAGATACGACAGCAGTGCAACGGGGATTTTTGATGCACCAAGTGTTGCACTGCGTCTCGTTCATCCGGTCTTGCAGCATTCGTATATCGCCCAGCATGGTTACGTTATACAATGTTTCGACAGCGTCTACACATTCTTTCATGTCACGCGTGATGCGCACATTTGCACTTTGAGTTCCTGGAAAAGCCCCGTACTTAACATGATGTTCCCTTGCTCTCATCATATTGCATGTCACAAGGTATTGTTGATATACACAACTGAATATCAATACGCATACCTGGATGATAAGATTCCTGGTCATTTCTGCCATTGACCAGATAGCCGTTGTGACGTCATGTGTTGGCAACCGATATTTGCATTGTTATGTATCTATCATAAAATAATAACTTATAATCATAGTGTTGTGTTAACAATACATTTAAATTAATTTTTGGTCATATCTTTGGTATCAAACATGGTTGTTTTTGTATGTTTTCACGTACAAGGAATCCGTTGAGATCATTATGTATCCCTAAATATGCCAAGAAATTAAGATGGCTGCCATATTAGGGCCAATTTCTTCAATGATTGCGACTGAGACTGAGACTGTTATAAATTAGTGATTGAACTTATCATAATGTCATGGTTCTGATATGGGATATATTAAATGTCAAAGATACAGTTATAGTTATATTTTGTTACTGATCAACTTTGTACAGGTGTGCAAATAAGCTTAATAATGAATTATTACTATGTGTAATATATACATTGTTGCATATCAATAGTATGATGCAGAAACGGTTGTTAACATTTCGTTTATTTTACAACTTGCTTATATAAAATGACAACATACAAATAACACATGTATAGCATTTCAGAAATATGTCCCAAAGTTATATTGTTACATTACATTACTATTTTTGTAAAACCACTTGGGGTAACTCAGTTCATTTGCCATCAGGTAGAACGTTCCGACATTCAGCGCCATGCCTATGACATTTGCAAGCTTCAATACACAGTAAGCTAATTTTTCTGCGACTGCAGAGCCCACTCAGGCATCCATTTGTACACCCACATGACATGGTCACCGGGCATGCTTTTGGAATGGGTGGTAGAGAGAGAGTAATCGCGGTACTACCTGTCCAACCTAACCCATATATGTTACAATGGAAAGAACTGGAGAAGACACGTGGCCTTGCATCCAGACACTTGCTTGGTAATGGCTTCGCTTGATGTGAAATCGTGTTACATCCGATGTTGGAGGTAGAGCTTCTTGGGCTTATACAGAACAGCTTAACTTGTGCCTCGTCACACGTGTCTTCTCCGGGTACTCCATATAGCTGACAGATGAACCTCTCTGCCGATTTAATGATGTCTTCGGTGATGTGGCCATTCCCCAGATGACTCAAGTTTCTGTGGTGATGCTGGAAGACACGCCGTGCTGTCTTCTTGCTGTGACCACTGAGTTGAGAAACACTGTCACATCCAGTGATTGCGTGAAAAGCTAATTTTGATTATACTTGCTCGGTGGGTATTTGAACCGAATGTTATGTATTCGGATATATTGTTTGTATGTTTTTATGTGCCAGCTATCACCAGCAGATTCGTATATATCATGTTGTCATAGTGAGCGAGCAGCAACACAAGGACATTGGTATCGCGTACGTGCACAACCATTGACTCCACATGAGCATAAATACAGTGCACAATTAGACGTGTTCCAGCTTCCTCATGATCGGCCTCAAACATGGGCAGGTCTAGTGTCGGGTTTGAAGACTTGGCGATTGTAGCTTTGGACCATCCTTCAGCAACAACCATTGTTTGATCACTAGGGCTGTGATCGATCAAATAGTTCGACAGTAGCAATGCCAGAGCTGCCTTGTTACCTTCGAGTGCCATGAAATAGGACCAGTCAGATGGCAGCGGAACTGACTCACTTTCGATTTGACGTCGTACTGGTCGTTGTCCTTGCTTGCGCTTTGCCCTCGGTCCTGCTTTGATCGACCCCGGTCTGTAACGAGCAAACGTAACATCAATCCTCTGAAAGGTAGTTCCCATTTTATACAAAGGAGCTGCACATGTCTTCGCATATTCACCAAATTTCTTTATGTTTGGGGTTTTCGAAAGAGCCATCACCAACACCTGTCCATAAATCAGCAAGCAAGTTGGTCCATCAAGTGAAATAGTTGATGGTGTCAGTACGTCCTTGGTCAATATGTTGGCTAGCAGAGAATTGTTCGGTGAATGCAGGGTATCACTGATTGTGGCGAGAGACAGCGGAACAGACATGAGCTCATGCTGGAGGATGTTGTCTAAATTGACTTCACGACCTGCCCTATTAGCCGTTATGAGTGAGCCGTTGCAAGATGTTTCTGTCCATCGTAATCGTGTTTTGTTTCCCTTTTATGTCTTGTACAACAGAGTACAGTCAATCAAATGTCACAGCTTTATTCTTACGAATGGGAGCTTTGAGATCGACATACTGGTCATTATCTGGAGCTAGACAGATACCTTTCTCAACAAACTCATTGAGCTGCTTTTTACCAAGGCATACTGCTCCAAGTAACGACTCCTCGGTGGAGACAGTGACCATATCCTTATTGATCATGTCCTACAGTGTATCGACTTTGTTATGGGACACTCCATGATACTTCAGAGATGTTGCTATTCTTGCTTCATCTCCATCATCTTTCATCCTCCTTCCTTTGGTTCACTCCGTGTGGGTGTAGACGTCGTTATCACCATCCATGGTTACGTGGAACATTTGTTTAGTGAGCGATGATATCAAGGTCCAGAGGTTATAAGACAGTCCATTGGCTAAGTGAAAAAGCTACCTTGGTGATGCCGACTAAGCCCCGACTAAGTCTGGAGAAACTTGACCAAGCACAGAATGGTTGAATGCCACTGGAAAGAAAAGTGGGGGCTTAGTCGGCAGGGTTTGTCTTAACACGAGATTCTTCGTTCGCAGAACCAGCCCTTCCAGCCCTCAAGACAAGCACATTCCATACCGCCAGAAGCCAACATCGTACACTTTGCTCCGTTCATACACGGCAGGTAGTTGGATAGAAAATGTATTGGACAACGAAACACAACCCTCTGGTAGGCGGCAGTACCGTTGGTATGGCGTTCAAAGGCAATGGTGGCAGCAAGGGTGTAGACGCGTTGCTCAAACGAAATGGTATCGATGACAACGGGAACAACTTCGGCAACACCGATGGTATTATCGTATTGGTAGAATTAAAAAACGGGTTTGACTGTTGTTCAAGGTATCAATGCACACGTCTGCCTGAGATACAACGGCGCTACAACGGAGATGCACCAAGCTCTGCACTGCGTCTCGTTCATCCGGTCTTGCAACCTGCGTATATCGCCCAGCATGGTTACGTTACGCTATGTTTCTTCACATTCTTTCATGTCACGCGTGACGCGCACATTTGCATTTTGACTTCCTACAACAGCCCCGTACTTAACACAATCTTCCCTTGCTCCCACCATATTGCATGTCACGTGGTATTATTTGTATATACAACTTAATAACAATAGGCATACCTGGATGATAAGATTCCTAGTCATCTCTGCAGTTGAGCAAGCAGCCTTTGTGACGTGACGTGTAGACAACCGATATATTCATTGTTATGTAGATACAAAAAAACGGTTTAATATTACAGCGCGCAACGTATGCCGTCCATTTGTTTGTTGTTTATTAGACAGCTGCGTATATTTTCTAAGTGAATTGATTTTATTTATAGTTATTGTAACATAATGAGAATGCCACGTTAGGTATATATGGTGGTGCCAAGGTAAGGGTTGGTAGTTACATATCCCAGAGTTTCATAATTGTGGCTATAGAAGAAGAAACGTAGTTTGTTTTTTATGCTGAGGAGATGATATAAACTTATATTGATATTCACCCACCAGATATTTGCTTGCTTTCCAATTTGTACTAAGTCATTCTGGAGCGCAATGTGATGATTGAATATGTGTATTTTTCTGGAGTATAAGAAGTCGCCTGCAAACTGGCGGACGAGACGTGACGGATGCTGGTGAGTGATTGATGTGACACAGGAAGAACAAAGGGACCGGCGCTGTTGTTGTGGAACGCCAGAGTCAACATGTATTTCTCTCGAAAATGAAGTAATGGGATATGTCCAGGAGATTTGAGTGGGGGAACTGTGTCATATGCCTTGCTAAAATCCAATCCAATTCATGTTGACAGACTGTATCGAGTATTTTATAGGTACAAGCTGTATGTACAAACGTTTCTAAGGGATTCGGGATGTACAACTGTCATGCAACAGTTTAATTAATATATTGCTGTATTGATCTATACTTCATCGATGATACGCAACACGCAACACGCAACACACAACACACAATACATTATATGGACTCAAGTTATAACGGAGGTCAATTTATCAGCCATTATAAATATTACTATTATACTATAGTCATGGTGGAAAATAAAATTATATGTAACAGTAACGACCCCAGTTGCTCGGCTAACAACTAAATAGAGTGTTCGTACATTTGTTGAATAAAGATAATAAGGCTGACGTGACATATATATAATAATAATAATATAATAATAATAGTAACTTCTTTTGCGCCAATATCTTCGAAGATCAAGCTCAGTGGCGCTGAATATCACAAGTATGACTAAGAGACGTTGTGTCCACGACTCTTGTAAGTTTTAAAATGTCGATGTTGGTATGGTGGAGTGGTGGAGACATGTTTGCAACGGGGGGGGGGGGGGGGGGGGCTGATCATAGACAGACACATAGACGGACAGGCATATCGACAGACAGGCGTACAGACAGACAGTCACACTGACAAAAATGCAGACAAACAGACAGACAGACAGACAGACAGACAGACAGACAGACAGACAGACAGACAGTCAGACAGACAGACAGACAGACTCACATACACACAAACACACACACACACATTCACACACACACACACACTCACACACACACACACACACACACACACACACACACACACACACACACACACACACACACACACACACATACACACACACATACATACACACACACACACACACACACACACACACACACACACACACACACACAGTCATATACACGTATACACTGATATGTATAGACTTATTATGTACCGATTACCATCGTCCCTACGCATGACGTCACGGTACCATCATCCACAGACACCTGTTGATGTGTGTAACTTAAAATGAGGTCGTACCATGCTTTGATTACTTTGTCCTTAGTTGATACGGTGTAAACAAAGTGATTGCTCGGCATTGCGATTACCACCGATGAAACGCATCACAACCTGGATAAATTTGATATGTCCTATTAATTTATCTTGTCGAAACAATTAGACGTAACTTGAGTAGTCACTCCTGCGTTGTGGTGGTACCTACATGTGAAGGCGCGTAGGTGACAGGACATACTTACACTTACACCGTGCTCGACGGTGGTGTGAGGTATCGTCGGCTAACGTTACTACCATAAGATATTGAAGGTTTTCTGACTCTGCCTGATAACTCTATCGAAAGGTGATCACCACAGTCCATATTCCCCATTGTCCGTGTCACAATGCTTCAAGCAGGTTAGTATTAGTTATTGTTCTATTTTGGTCTTCACGTCGATTATCATTATCATATACATATACATGTACTTCTACCATTATCGAACGTTAACGTTGTCAGAGTAATGCTACCTTCGTCTCCACCACCATTGTCTTCGTCGTCTTCTTATTACAAACAAATAAATTAATCATGCATTGCTAATACAAACGACCATGACTGGATTACATTAAAGGTCGTCTATTACAAAATGAGTTACATGTTGCTATATGATCCCCGCTATTTATTGTTATAGAAATAAAACAAACTTGTACTTCCAACGCCAAACATTTGGCTATTATTCTACGACCCTTTGAACGGAACCATGGGAGCGATTTTGTCTAGATATCGTGTCCCTTTGATATATATCGTTTCCCTTTGATAAATAGTTCCTTTTTCAGAGTCCCTCCTAACGTCAGCTACAAAGGTGCGCGGTTGTCACGGCTACATATCCTGAATAATGTCTAAGTAGTGGCGTAGGTCTACTGCTTCGGACTCTCGACAAAGGGAATCCTGGTTCGAATACTGCGCTGTCGTGGTGAACCTTGGGCAGTTCGTTCACTCTAAATAGCCACGTAGTTCACTAAGCTGCATGAATGAGTACCTGGCTATAGGCTGTGCTGACAGCTGAGCTACAAAAAGAAGAGAACACATGCACTTTTCTCTCGCTACGTGGCTGGACATCTGTCAGAGAACGCGAGATGGTGTTCGATTGAACAGGTCGGCCAGGGAGTAAATTGTAGTAAGCCTTGATCAATCCAAATAATTTACCCTTTATAGTGAAATTTTGAAAAGCACGCACTGACACTACCTGCCGTACATCGACATGTCACGCTGTCTGTCATTAACATTATTTAACGGTGCCGCAAGTCAATTGAGTATTAGCGGTCGCCAAAACACGATTTCCGTCACTATCATTATCCTTTATGTAGTAATAATGTATTGACTGTGACTGACGTCCACTATATACATATATATATATATATATATATATATATATATATATATATATATATATATATATATATATATATATATATATATATATATATATATATATAGTATCCATTATTATATTTCAAATTTTATGATGTGTTTGTCACTGTTGTGTCATATGCATTTCTGTTTTAGGGATCTTTCGTCGGAAACGTTTGCGGCTTCTGATCTTTCTTTTCCTGGGCTCAACGTTCGTCTTCCAAAAGGAAATTTCATCATGGCTTGCAGAAGATGACGTCGCCTCCTTGCGTCTAAGGTAAAATATTTATATTTATATTTACACATATTCTATTCTGATATTGCGATGCTTGCAAGTATATTTGAATTGACACTCACGCATATTAGACGCTATTGTAGGTTTGATCCGACAGCCAATCACATGCATCATTGTAGAATGGTAAAGATAGCCGAGGAACTAAATGCTAAGCAATGCTTTTC
>OZ024867.1:14555999-14580999 GCA_964017155.1 Oasisia sp. SBJ-2009 | reverse complement strand
GCGTGTGTTACTTATTGGTCGTAGTCGCATAGCTATCGTATTGGCAGATGACTTATACATGTTTGGATGACATACGCTTATTTACTCAAGTTTACTGTTATTATGCGCATCCGTCATACTTCCGTATGTACAGGTGTCAATCTGTCAATGTACACAGGAGACAGCGCGCGACCCGCCTGAACTCATACGAGGAGGCTCTTGCGCTCGTCAGCGACGAGAACAAACTGATCATGTTGGCCTCGGTCGACTACGGCTACATCGACATGGCCTTGAACTTGTACCTCACGTCCATCAGACGACTCCGGATCTCCAACTTCCTTCTCGTCTGCTCCGACAAACAAGCCGCCGACGTGGCCAGGGCAAAGGGGATCACGAGCTTCACGCTGGACCGCCATGACGTCGACGGCAACAAGTCTAGCCAGCAAGTGTTCACTCCCATATACTAATGCATCTTATGGCGGCCAGCAGCTCATGAATACGCTTTGATATGAGTAGGGACGGAAACGATTTGTAACAATCAAGTAAATGTTCTGATATGAAACAAAATACAGTATGAATAGAAGATGTAGACTTAAGATGTGTGGACTGTTTTCAATGCGGTTTTCGTTGATGGGAGTGTATGTTAGTCTTCAGTGCAACCTTGCGCGGGTGATTTTAACGAATACCCATTTCATCTTTAAAGTTTCATAAGATGTTCTATTGGCATTCAGTGCGTTCATCTGTAAGAAAATGTATCCCTTTTTGATTGTTTATAGTCCTAGCGTCACTAACATGTGAACTGCCGATTGTTCGCTAACTATATCGCCTATTGCGTATATGCTTAATCTAGAACTGAAACAATTACATAATTCTGCCATAAAGTAATCATCCATAGTCCATTGTATCAGTCCATCTTTTGAACACTGGTGATATATTTTCGGACTGACTAACCTTTTTTGTTGAAGCGTTTCTTACTGTCTATCTATCTCTTTTCTGTCTTCCTGCCTGTCTGTCTGTCTGTCTCTCTGTCTCTCTGTCTCTCTGTCTGTCTGTCTACTTGTCTCTCTGTCTGTATGCCTGTCTGTCTGTATGTGTGTTTGTCTGTATGTGTGTCTGTCTGTGTTTATGCGTGTTTACGTACATACGTGCGTATGTATATACGTATGATGTATGTATGTATGTATGTATGTATGTTTGTATGTATGTATGTATGTATGTATGTATGTATGTATGTATGTATGTATGTATGTATGTATATGATGTTTATGCATGTGTGTGTGTGCGTATTTATGTACGTACGTGCGTATACATATATATATATATATATATATATATATATATATATATATATATATATATATATATATATATATATATATATATATATATATATAGACACGCATTGTATCATCACTGCCATAGTTGACGCCATAATTATGGCTATAATTATCAAATTTGCGAGCGCGTGTGGTTCTTTATACATTTCCTTATTTAATTTTTTTCTGCAGCTATGGTTCGGAAGGATTCATTCGCAAGACACACGTGAAGACAGATTTGATACTAAAAGCCCTTAATCTAGGCTATACAGTGATCATAGTAGACGTCGACATAATATTTTTGAAGAACCCTATACCGGGTCTTCAGTGCGACAGTTGCGATATATCCATTCAAAGCGATTCGACTGAGGTAAATAAAAACAACTCAGTGGTCAGTGATTAAAAAACAGATTAGTGCAATCAAAAATGTATTTCTTTAGTAAAATTATACCAACTGCAAGGGACCTATTTATGTGAGTCCTTTTTCAAAATGTCGAACTGATAACATATTCATGATTCCCAAATCAAAACAGTGATGTTCTTAGCTGTCTTTTTTTGCATGTGAGTTATAATTATTGTCTACACGTTCATTCACATCATAGCCAAACATACTCTATATGGCTTTATTTATCGTTTCTAAGTAGAATATTTATATAGCGTTATCGTTTTGATACGCAATCAGTATAACATTTTATTTTTAATGGAGACTTGTCTCTTCCAATTCCATTATATGTTACCACCCTAGATAATTATACAAATATACGCTTTGTATGTCATACTGTTTTTCGTGTGCTTTATTTATCACCATAGCAACTTTGGTCTTAGACGCTGTAGTTTCCCGATGATCATTTGGGGTCTAATTTGGTGTGACGATGACACGCGTATATTTAGTTATGCAACTTTTTTCAAAATAGCACAACATGAACGGAAACACTAGACAATGGTGCAATGATGTACACATTTGATCTTTCACATATATTTGCTGATATAAAAAAACTGTTTAAACTAATACAGATTTACAATGGTTCTCGTTCCGTACCGATAATTATGCCTGAGATAAGTGCGAATTCTAAATTGATTGAGTGACTGAGTGACTGAGTGACTGAGTGACTGAGTAACTGACTCACTGACTTACTGCACTGACTTACTGTATTGCCTTACTCTACTAACATACTGTACTGACTTATTGCACTGGGTTGCTCTACTGTCTTGCTGTACTTACTTGCTGTATTAATTTACTCTACTGACTCACTGCACTCTCTCACTCACTCACTCACTCACTCACTCACTCACTCACTCACTCACTCAATCACTCACTGTACTGACCTACTGTATTAACTTAATGTACTGATTTGTTTCACTAAATTACTTACCGAATTACTGCATTGACTTACTCTACTGACTTACTGTGCTCATTTACTGTACTGACTTGCTTCACTGACTTAGTGTTCTGACTTACATTATTGACTGACTGAACTGACTTACTGTACTGACTTACGGGCTCATTGTACTGCCTTACTGTATTCATTTACTATACTAAATTTCTGTACTGAATTACTGCATTGACCTACTGTACTGACTTATTGTACTGACTTACTGATTTGCTGATTTATTGATTTGATTGACTGATTGGTATGCATTTAGGTAAACAGCGGATTCTACCTGGTGAAGCCGACAATAAGTGGCATCTCCCTCCACACACGCGCCTTGGAGATGGCTGCGACGAACTCACGTTTAACAAACCAGAAAACATTGGCTCGCACACTCGAGAAAATGAACAAGACGGGAGAGATACGGGCCAAACTTCTCCCGGATAAAATATTCCCAAACGGCAGAATCTACTTCGAGGAGGGAGGACGGATGCTGCCCGGCGATAACCCTTGTCGTGACTGCGTCGTTATTCACAACAACTGGATCGTGGGCCAGAAAGCGAAAAAGTACCGTTTCAAGGTAATCATCCAGTGTGTGTGTGTGTGTGTGTGTGTGTGTGTGTGTGTGTGTGTGTGTGTGTGTGTGTGTGTGTGTGTGTGTGTGTGTGTGTGTGTGTGTGTGTGTGTGTGTGTGTGTGTGTGTGTGTGTGTGTGTGTGTGTGTGTGTGTGTGTGTGTGTGTGTGTGTGTGTGTGGCTATAGTGCGTTTTTGTGTACGTGTATATTTGTGTTTGCGTGCGCGCTCGCTTACGCGTTCGCATGTCTTAGCGCGTGAGTTTACGTTTGGGTTTGCCAATGGATACGTTTCTAAAATGATCGCATTAAAGTCACCACGGTAATATATTAGCACTAGACACTGTGGAAACAGCATGAGTCACTACTAAGCCACATGCAAGATATTATATTTTAATGGAAGGTTCGTAGTTCAACAGCCTATAGGCTGTCCCAACACATCCTTCAGGGAACTGCGCAACCGAGTCTTCGATAATCACAAGCTCAGGACAGATACTAAGATGATGGTCTACAAAAGCCGTTTGTATAGCTACTTTGCTCTATGGGGTCGAGGCATGGATTACACATATCGATGTCATCTAAAGACTCTGGAGAAACTCCACCAATGTTACCTCGGAATGATTCTTTATATCCGTTGTGAAGATCGCCGTACCGACGCCAGTATCCTAATGGAGGCAAGCATAACTAGTATTTAGACAACGGTAATGCAGAACCAAATCTGCTGGTCTGGTGGCTGTGTTAGAATGTCGGACAACCATATCCCCCGACAGATAGTTTTCACAACTACCACATGGTTTAAGATCACGTGCTGGCGGTGAGAGGAAACGATTCAAAGACACCGCTAAACATTACATGAAGAAAAGCCAAATTGCCATCAATACCTGGGCATTTATGGCTACGGACCGTCCACTTTGGCGCCGTAGCATCGTCTAATTGTAGACAAACTGTCTATTTCACGAGGCGGAGACACCGCAGAGGAGAAAGGAGAGGGAGATGTCTCAACATCTTCACGTCTCCCTTCCATCTGGCAGCTCCTGCCCGCACGGTAACATCTGCAGATCACGAATCGGGATATTGAGTCACCCCAGGACACATGAAAGACCTTTATTGAAGATGTCATCCTCGTTTCGAGGGACCGCTGATGATAACGTGCATTTAGTAATACGTTGTCCATGATAATAATGCTTACGTGGAAGCGCGCTATGTATTAATTCAGTTTTTGTGTTCTTTATTTTCGTTTTCTATTTTTGTGTTATGTGATATAGTAATACTATATGAATCATATGCACGTGTTTTCATGTAATCGTTTTGCAAAATAATTAATGTTATAATTGTAACGTAAAACTATTATTTAGACTGATTGATGTCGTATTTGCTACTTGTGTGGTTTAGACAAGAAGCCCAGTTTATTCAGTGATTTAAATTGGTTTCACTGATTTGACCTGTTCAATTTGTCTACCGGAATATTGGCTTCCATCAATATGTTTATTTGGTGTTCTTATTTCACGCATTTCATTCATATTTAAATTATTCAATTAAATCGCTCAATTTGTCAACTTTTGCCATTTCATCCGATATATATATATTATATATATATATATATATATATATATATATATATATATATATATATATATATATATTATATATATATATATATATATATATATATATATATATATATATATTGTGCATATTATCTAGTTACTTCAATTCGTCCGGTTAATAAAATTTATCTATTTAGTCACATTCTATAAGTTCTTCACTCCAATGTGTTCGTTTGACTTGTTCCTGTCCAGGAGCATCTGCTGTGGAGTGTCGACACTGGCGAATACTACTCAAGCCCCAACCGGAAATACATGACATACGAAAATCCGGTGTATTTCGGCGCGAATTCGACGTTCGCGAGAGAGGACGCTGCGCTGAGGAGCGCCTTTGCTATAGCACACATCCTCAAGCGCGTACTCATTCTGCCTAGTTTTCACTGCCAGGGATGCAAGCTCTGTGGCCGTTTCGGATGTCCGACCTGTGAAGCGGGTGGTGCTCACTTCAGCACCGACACATCGAAACCGTTGTGCTATGCTGGCGTTTACTACAACATCGCTAAGCTCGACCGGAAATTATCATATCGTGAGTCTTCCTTCCTCCAGAATCCTCTTGTCCCGCGCGCGATCAAGCAATCCGTGTCTCCCGTCTTGACAATTATCCCTTCAAGTGCAAAACAGGAATCACATGCGAAAAACACGTTCACGACGAAGTGGAAATCAGGAGCGACGACGGAAGAGATCCTGGATTGGTTTGTGTCGTATTCGGCTGTTTCCGTTCTGCGCTTCGAAATGCTCTACGGTGCATTCAATGCATTTGAAACACTCGGCGACTTCAAAACGAGTTTGAAAGATGGACTTATTTTGTCTGATTATCGCCAATACAACACAATGTAGTGTTAACTGATTTTTTTAGGACAGATTTTGTTCGGACCGAATCCATCGTCAGCGAATGGATTCGCACGAACACGAGTTAGATGGGTACAGATTGGTTGATTAGAGCAATGTGGATTTAAAATATCTATCATAATGTATGGACGGCGATATCCTGTTTTACTTTCTGTAATAAAAACGTACACACTCAAGCATGATTGCTCTTTGTACATGTTGGTAGTGTTGTGCTGTGTTGTACTCATGACGGTTGAATTTACCGTTACACACACACACACACACACACACACACACACACACACACACACACACACACACACACACACACAACACACACACACACACACACACACACACACACACAAACACACACACACAAACACACACACACACACACACATATATATATATATATATATATATATATATATATATATATATATATATATATATATATATATATATACATACATATATATATATATATATATATCTGGATATTATCTTCTCAGTGAAATAGTCCTTGGTCTTGTTCTTGTTATGGTTAGCTCATCACTCTATGTTAGCCACATATTTGTGACTAGAGTATTGTCGAGCTTGGTTTTCAGAGTTGTCCTTCTCTAGAATTAGTGAGTCCACTACAGGTTACACATTTACCCCCTGTGTGGGATCTTTTACTTCCCCTGGCATAGACACCAGATAGAAGGGACCACCGGCTTTTAGTGTCTCTTCCGAAAGACACAGGCAATGTGAGGTTCAATGAGGACAACGAACATAATGTATCAATACTTGGCCGATTGTTATAACCGTGGCTTGTCTAATCACATTTGCTGTATTGATATTGGGGAGACGTCACGTTGTAGTTAAAATAGGAGCGAGACCTAAATATGTTGCAAATACAAGTTAGGACTGCGGTTCTGAATCTTTTCTCTCCGAAACATTGGGATAATCGTCGGGATATGCCAACATACGCACACGCACACGCAATCACGCATGCACGCACACACACACACACGCACACACATACACACAAACGCACGCACGCACACATACACACACACACACACACACACACACACACACACACACATACACACACACACACACACACACACACACACACACAAGCGAACACACCCGCAAGCATATGCAAATATTGAATGTTGTGTTTCCCATGTTTTGTTTCATAACTTTTATATCATTAAACTCTGGGTTACGAAGACCAGATAAGTTGTCGATCTCGTAGTTGACGTTGCCATTGTGTAGCTCAAATCCAGCGATAGCTGCACTTACTCCGAGTATGTCAGCGTCAAGACTTACTTTTTCCATACGCTTTCTGCAATAATTCACGATATGTTGCCTTAAGCACTATAGAGATGGTTAAACAAGTCTTCGTTCTCATCTTTTAGCCACTCTTCTTTCGTTCTATATTGTCCACGACACTCAATACATAGAAGGTTCCAGGACGTGTCGGCAGCGTAACCATCTCGGCTTGCCGATGCGTCCGTCGGCCGGAAACCTTGGACGCGTCGGCGGGAAGCTTTGGACACGTCGGCGGTGAACTTGGTCGCGTCGGCGAAAGAAATGTCACCGAGCTTGTATACCTGCCGCCGAGGTGATCAAACGCCACCGATGAGTCGAAAATATTTCGCCGACGCGTTCAGCAATTTCATGATCGACGTAGTGACGCTGCCGAGGCGACCAGTTACTGTATAGAAGACCCGTGCATCATCGGCTGCAAGAATCTCTTGACACAAACAGAAACGAGTACGCTAGCGAAATACATTCTTTCAATCCGCCCTTCCCGTACCCACGGGATACGGGTGCGCAGAGTTGGGAACCGATGTATAATAGCAGTGGTGTGGAGGGGAGAGGCGCGTGGTCGTTTCACCGTGCTTAAGATTAAGGCATAATCCCACCTCTGTCCGGGTTCTGGCCACGGTGTTCCCCTGTAAAAATGTCCCCGTGCTCGGGGTGATCGGTGAAGATGTGGCTCATTTGCGTAAAGCTTTTTATTTATTGTTAGAATTTACAAACATTAAAAATCATTGTTTGAGAAACGGTGTCATGGAAATACTACTTCCCTGCCCACTGTTTATTTTGCTATATGTATTTTCATAAATGAATGCAGCTTATTAATTTTGAATTGGTTACTAATCATAACAAACTAAACATAGGAGACTAAGACAATATTTGAAAGAAACTCACATTCTGAATGGGTCAACAGCAACAGAGCCATTTGGTTCGTATCCAGGTGAGTCCCGTGCGTATCAATGTCACTTTTGTCACAGGAGTTCACATTTAATGGTACGTCACTACTGCATATGATAAATATTGTAATCAATCATTAATCGTATCGCAGTTCACAATTTATGTGGATTTCAATTCACTATGTGGTCCATAAACCTTATATAAATAACGTACCTCTCTATGTTCTCAAAGGATTGATTTATATTCAAATGCATTTAATAATAACAAATAAAATAATGAAATATACATAACATTGGTGTTTGTTTCTATGTGTGGAAATGCTGTTGTGCTTACATGTGTATATTGTTTGAGTATGAGCTTACACTAGTAGGTTCTTGTGAGTGCGTGCGTGCGTGTGTGCGTGTGTGTGTGTGTTTGTGTGTGTGTGTTTGTGTGTTTTGTGTGTGTGTGTGTGTGTGTGTGTGTGTGTGTGTGTGTGTGTTTGTTTGTGCATGTAGGTAAGGTCACGTGTGTGTGTGTGCGCGCATATGCTTGTATATGTATGTATGTATGTATGTATGTATATATGTATGTATGTATGTATGTATGTATGTATGTATGTATGTATGTATGTATGTATGTATGTATGTATGTATGAATGTATGTATGTATGCATATAAGTATGTATATACACATCAAACCTGGGTACATTAAACAAACTAGGCCTAGGATAATGGCGCCCTTAATAATTATAGCTGAATAAAATGGTTTGTTTTGATTGACTATATCAGAATTTCGTAAATGTACCGACTTTTGTTTCTCATGCGATGTTCCACAGGTAAGCATACCGCTTTGTCAGTTCATACATGATTGTAATTACTGTTATATTTAATGCACTTTTTTATTTTGTAACACTAACATGTATGTTTCAACTTAACCCACTTAAGTATTTTATGTGAATGAGTCGGTGAATTATATATATACTTATTCTTTGTATCCTCACATTTATGGTGTTTTCTCGACATTTTCCTACTGAACAAACACACACAACATGTAATGTCACACTGACCAACTCTAGCGAAGCGACTCACAACGGGTCGTGTTGGGTGCGACGTGTCAACACTTGGACGGGGCGAGGGTGTGACGATGAAGCGATGTGTGACGTGTGAATATATCAATCAATACGGTGTCGTGGTCATTAACGCTCCTCCCATCACACTTTGAACCTTCCCAGTTTTACTTTGATTTATGGTTAAGTTATTAATTGTTGTTGCTCCGATGTGATGCACCGAAATACAGGATGGGTCAAAGACTTTATTTAAAGGATACAAAACGCCTTACTTTAGAAGTCATATTATATTGCATCCTGCTATACATTTCCATGTCCACCAAGTAAAACAAATCAAAAAGGTTGGGCTTCTAATACATGAGCCCGGATGGGTAGAAATGAACACCCCACCTTTACTAATCTGTTCATTTTATTTATATTTTACTTCACTCAGCTATAGAAATGAGTACCTGGCTATAGACAAGTGGTGGATATATGTGCATTAATTGCAGCATACGGCGGGATGCTTCCCAGAAAAGTCGAGATGGTGTATGATTGAACAAATCTGTCAGGGAAGTAAAGTGAAAAGTGTGTTGAGCAAACTTGAAGATTGGATACTTTGCTATATAAGAACTTACCTTTACTTTTTTTTATTATAGTACATTTATTAAACGACGTTTACCAACAACAACTCTTGTTTATTTACTGTAGCAAACAAGCTCAGTATTCTGCCAGCAAAAAAGTAAACATAAGCAGGGTATAAATGAATATGTTTAAACATGTAAAAAAATAGTATGTATATAATATACAATATGCGATAGATGATTAGTAGTCCGTGAACGGTCCGTAACCCGCCGGGTCGTGTCCCGTGAGCTCTGTGCACTCACATGAAGCATGTTCCGTTTGTGCTGAAATGTTGATTGCGTATTTGAAATTAGCAGCACCGAGGAAGATTTATATTCAGCTAACCATCCTGCTCCATTGTTACCACCAATTTGCTGTACTTGAAGTTTATATTTTCAATGTTTCATTTATTTTTGCAATTTACTATCCAGAACCGGTGGTTCATTCTATGACATAAAAAACTGCAATGTGCATAAGATGCATAACACGTTACCTCTGTTCTAGGTTCACAGAGAATGTAAAGTGACTGAATGAATATGTCACAATTGTATAGACATACCATATGCGTTATATACATACATTATATATATACACTATATATATATATATATATATATATATATATATATATATATATATATGTGTGTGTGTGTGTGTGTGTGTGTTTATGTGTGTGTGTGTGTGTGTGTGTGTGTGTGTGTGTGTGTGTGTGTGTGTGTGTGTGTGTGTGTGTGTATGTGTGTTTATGGGTGTGTGTATGTATGTGTGTGTGGGGGGGTATGGGTGGGTGGGTGTGGTTTGGCTAGCCTGTCACAGCCACCGCTGCGTCTGTAGGTGTACGTGGTTGTATATGCATCAATTGCGTTATAATGGACTTACATGAATGAATTTATTGTCTAGTACATCTATCAAATGACCTTACCAAATAAATGAACACTCCATCTTTGCTAATCTTGTAATTTAATAATTGTATTTACAAGCGCATACTTGGCTTGTTGAGATTGTTTACACATCGCTTGTCAATCCATACGCTAATGGTGTTTGGCGGCAAATCAGCCTCCCTTGCTTCAGCAGCCGCTCTACTCAGTTAATCGATATTCTTCGACACCGTTGGTATTATTTTACCCGGTTAATGTTAAGCTCCCACCCACCCTCCCTTATTGACTGTATTACCTATGTTTGTAGTTCGATTATTGTAGAAATGTATTGTGTAGATGTTAGTTAGTAGGTAGTCTGTAGATAGTTAGTAGGTAGTCTGACTTGTAAATCAGGATGTTTGCATTGCTAGGTGGCGATTGTCTGTATACTTGCACATATTTACTATGTATGGTGATTATTTGAACATGTGGTTATTGCATAACATTAAAACAATCCAGATCTTCAAGTTCACCCACAACCCTGTCTTACTCTTATTTATTCACGATCCTGACCGAGTGTCAGGGCGATTTATTGCTAACAGACATGATTACTATGTGTTATTGTATGATGTTCCGATGTAATCAAATAACTATCAGTCACCATCGAAGAACAAACAGTTATCTTAGGTTCGTTTCCCTGATAATAAAAAGCCAAACAACCGTTGTGGTTTCTTCGACACGTTCACTGACCATCACTGACTTTCGACCCGTTTTTGGCTTAATTGTATCGAACTAAACTCACAAGAGATAATCTATTCGACGCACAGGTACACATAGCACATAGATACTCTATTCAGCCTAAAAAATAAACGGTGTATAATTCGTAGGATCACTAGAATATTTATAGTATGAAACATATCAATTCTACTCGGTACTCTAATTCCGAAGATCCCCGGTAGTTCAGTTGCTGAGCGTGTTGGCCCGGTAAGAGCTGTGTCTGCTCCGACGCCGCCTCGAACCTGACATTGTGCTCTAATGGCTTTTTGACAACAGGTTTATATTTTCGCAAAATATGTACGTTTTACACAATAATGAAATATATTTTTGTTATAGTCTGTTTCTGATGTTTAAACACAATCACTTGGTATCACGCATGGCACTGAAGAATGTTAAACAGAAAAAAGATAACCGTTATAGATTCTAGTTACCCATTCAGTGCCTGATTAATTCAGTGATTAAATAATATCGAATGGGTCACGGTCGATAGGTCTTTGTTATTTTCGCCGATTCATAGTTACATTTATAGTCTAACAGTGCAGCGTTCGATAATTTTGTTGTTGTAGGCAATCGCGTTGTTTAATTTCATTTTCACACGACCTGCAAATGTGCCATACTTCCAGCACTGACATCTTCATGCAACTATATTGTATTGAATACTGGTTTTGGAGAGATCGTGTCTCACTGGCGTAAACGTCCATGCAAATTACAAACACTTTATCGCCTAAACATATGTTAAAGTAGCTATTTTCTATACTTATGATACTTGGTAATAATTGTAATTGTATATATTACGATGGGAAAAGCAGACGTGATTGTAACGACATCAGCAGGTGGATCATGATGCCAATATGTTGCACCCAACCACGGACCAGCAAATCCATCCTACATATTGGAGTCATTGGTTGAATAAACCACCTGTAAATTTTACCTCCGGTAGTACAGTATATATGGAAAAAGAAAAGTGTGAATATAATAAGTACCTAATTTCAGGCAGGCTACGTTTTGTATGCTTTGATATGTTTTATTAATTTCTTACCGTACATGATATGTCACGTCATCTAAACTAGTATTGACGGTATGTCGATTTCACCAGGCCCTGGTGCAATTTATAGTTTAAGTCACTGAATGTTTCAAAACTGGAAAATACGCCATACAGTGAGTGAAACCGAAGAACAGACACAGAGGAATAGCGTGCGAACCACTGGACGAGTTCTGCTTTTGTGGTTGCGTTCGCTATGTTCATGACGAACTCGTGTTCCTTGTCCTGCTTAGATGGATCAAGTCCAGATGTGATTTTCAAGACAGGTGACACAGACACCTTGACCGACTTTGGCACCAACGGATGCTTGAGAAATACCGACTCGCGATACGGGAGGAACCTGTCTAGTTGAGCGATATTATAGTACGCTCCCACGTAACAATGAGGCTTCGCCGTCTTGTTGACGTAGCGCGAGACAGGTTTGGCATTTCGAGCGGCACCACAGTATCTCTTGCAGTCTTGGCAGTGAAACAGCGGTAGGACGAGGGTCCGGTTGAGGACGTGTGCTATGGCGAACGCGTTGCGCAACGCGGCGTCCTCCATAGCAAACATCGAACTGACATCGAAGTTCTCGGGGTTGTCGTATGTGACGTACTTCCGGTCTGGACAGGAATAGTAATTACCCTTGTCGACGTGCCACAAGAGGTGCTCCTTGAAGCGGTATCTCTTCGCGTGTCGACCCACGATCCAGTTGTTGTGGACGAGGACACACGCGTCATCCACGTTGTCGCCCGCCACCATTCGCCCGCCCTGCTCGAAGTACACTTGGCCGTTCGGGAAGAGTTGATCCGGTAACAAGTTCGCACGGATCTCATGGGTCTTATTCATCTGCTCAAGGGTGCGTGCCAATGTCTTCTGGTTTGATAAGTTTGGGTGGGTGTGTGCCATGACAAATGCACGCGAATGCAAAAGGATCCCACTCTCTGTCGGCCTGACGAAGTAAAATCCGCTGTTGACCTAATAAAACAAAATATATATATTTGCATGAGAGTAGTTAAAACATAGTTCTCTACATCCTACTGGATGAATGAGGACGTACGAGTCTTTATGATAACTATGTGTGTATTTAATTACGCAAAATCACATGCAATACATACATTATTATTATTATGTGTGTATATATGCGTTCATGTGTCTGAGATGTTTTTTCTAAGTTTTGTTCTTCGTAATATGCGATATGGTTCCCGAACGGCCCTTTGTGTTATTTTTTGCATTATCTTTCAAAAATTCAAATGAACACACCACCGTTACATAGCATTAACTATCCACTATACCAATATCCACGTAAGAGATACACCTATCCACAAAACGTTTTGCTTGATACTGACATGAAACTTCACTGTCAAAGATCGACAATAATATGATTTTTTTTTTGGTAAAAGATAAAGGAACAACCCACTTAATTGATATTGGTCTCATGGTCACATTTTGTCGTAAAATGAATTCGTATAATGACACAAATAATTAGTACATACGTTAATGTGAGCATGCTACTGATACTAGCCTAGAGGAAGTTATTTTGCTAATACATAATTTGGTTTTACAGACGATGTAACCAAAGCACATATGTAAGAACAACTGTAATGTAAGATTGTATAAGATTGCATGTAAAATGTTAATAAAGATGAAAAACATGAATAATAGGATTAACAGATAATTAATATGTAAAAAGCTAGCTTGAATAGAAAACAATTAATGAAATACACATAAACAACTACAATTTTGAATATTGTGCCAGCAGTTGTATAGTAAAATGCTCTTGTTCAAGACACAGCATTTGAATTACACTGACAGCGGCATTATGGTTAGAACGTCTGAAACCTAGAAAGGCTGCTCTACAAAATTCGCATGTACCCATCCTGGAAATATAAATTTAATTTACGTCGTCGATTTAATTTTGGCGCTATGACTAAACTTTAATTACCTATGCATGATGCTGGAGTTTGACAATATAAAAGTTGTTACAAGAGTAACTTTGAATGGAACAGACTAAGATAAACCGATACATGAGCCAGCACATGTGTGCAGGAGTCGAGGGGCATGGGCATTCGTCATAGTAGGGTAACGGTCACATGACCTCCACGGACATAATTGCACTTTGTTTCCATTCATATTAGCCACGGTCTATGATGGCAATAATAGTGTCGGAAACTCACTCATAACGTGTATAACATACCTGGAGTTGGCGATCAAACTTCGCCTCACAGGGAAACTTATCACTTTACTCTTATACCGTAAGGAAGAAGGTGACAGCTGAACACAATTTACACAGATCATACTTAGTCGTGCTTCCATTAGCATACGCTAAGTAAAGTGAACAATTACATTACTAAGAATAGGTTTAACTGACCTCGACTGTATCGCTTTGTATCGCTATATCGCAGGTGGTGCACGACACGAAAGGAATCGGATTCTTGAAGAAGACTATGTCGATGTCAACAATCAAAACAGTGTATCCAAGTTTGACCGCTGTTAGGATCAAGTCTGTCTTCACGTGTGTCTTGCGAATGAACGCCAGTGATCCATATCTGCAGAGAAAAAATGCATTATGAATGTAATCAATACTTGCAAGAGAGAATGCAAAATTAATGAACATCGTGCTCCGTGAGACAGGCGGGACTACTCTGTGATTGATACCTGCAAGCGATAATCCATTATCACAATGTACTTACGATAAACCATAATGACAAGTATACGTTTGCTTAGTTGTTTCTTAGTGATTATTATATGTGCGTGTGCGTGCGTGCGTGGGTGCGTGTGCGTGTGCGTGTGCGTGCGCGTGCGCGTGCGCGTGCGCGTGTGTGTGTGTGCGTGTGTGCGTATGTGCGTGTGTGCGCGCGCGTGTGTGTGTGTGTGTGTTGGTGTGGGTGTGGGTGTGGGTGTGGGTGTGTGCGTGCGTGCTTGTGTGTATGGGTGTGTATGTGTGTGTGTGCTTGCGTGCGTGCGTGAGTGAGTGAGTGTGTGTGTACACTAACACATGTAATACCTACAATTGTAGTTACACAGCTATCCCCCACGTGGAGTAGTTCCCCAAAAAAAGTTCGCTTGTGAAAACGCTATTGTTTCATGCGAATGCGACGAGTTACGATGACCATACGTAACAATAAAGAAAGCAATATGGCGGCCGTGCTTCACGCCAAATATACCTCTTACCATTAATAATAATATGGTAAGTTTTATTGCGCCTAAATCGTAGGAAACCAAGCTCAGAGGCATATCAGTTCAATTTTAACGCTATGCACTTTGCAGTTGCCAACAGCTGGAATAATACACCAGTGAGCTACGGTCGAATGGCAAGAGTGTAAAGTACGTTTGTGAATGACGTCGGAATTTGGAAATATGTTCGACAGATCTATCACTGAGGGAGGCATATTCCTAGAACGTAGGGGCAGTTACATAACATAAACTAATCCCAATGTTAGTATTTGCTGTAGGTAGGGACGAAACGTCAATCAGATCTAGATGATCGTTTGTTTTATAAAAGTATTCAATGAATATATATACGCTTCCTATTCATATATATATATATATATATATATATATATATATATATATATATATATATAGAGAGAGAGAGAGAGAAATAGATATATATATAGAGAGAGACAGACAGACAGACAGACAGACAGACAGACAGACAGACAGACAGACAGACAGACAGATAGACAGACAGACAGACAGAGAGAGACAGACAGACAGACAGACAGAGATAGTGTGAGAGAGAGTAAAGGGACAGCATAAAGAGAGGCATTCAGACAGACACAGAGAGAGAGATAGACAGACTACGGAGTCACCTACTGACTGGCCTTGTCGCCATTTGTCTCGTCGTGCCGGTCTAGCGTCACGCTGGTGATGCCGTGCGCATGCGCCACCCTGGCTGCACGCGAGTCGGAGCACACGAGCAGGAAGTTGGTGATGTTGAAGGGTCTGATGGAAGTGACGTAGAGGTTTACTGCCATTTCGACGTACCCGTAGTCAACTGACGCCAACACGATGAACTTGTCTGCGTCACTCACTTTCGACAATGCATCCTCATACGACGTGAATGTGTCTTGTGTGTCTGACGTCGCTGTACTCCTGTAGAACAACCGTAGTCTCACAATACACCCTCGCTGTTCTCTCACCTGTATGTTACAATAACCTCACCATTACGGTAACACAGGGATGGATCCAATGTTTGTCCTATTTCACTTGTCATTTTAATTGTGAAATGTTGCCACAGCTTATTATAGTTGTGCTTTATACAGTTACAGTGAATTATGATGATGACATAGGCCTGCGAATGACTAGATTTAATATCTAACTATGCGTTATTTCCTCTTGATAATTATTTTCACACCAATGTACTAACTAGCTTAAATTCTGCCGTGTAGCAATGCACAATCAGTATTCACTAACACTACCGTACTGTGTACTTAAATTAGTTTTAGAACCACTTTTCACCGGGTATCGTCGATTATGTTTATGCTAAATGTTCGGACCAGTTGAATACCACTCCACGGTGGCGACGCCTGGCGAATAACTCTCCACTCAACGTAAAGAAAAATATTAACATAACTCTATAGCTATCTTGGTGTTTTATATGCATTGTCAGTTAATAAGTCTGAGGCAACTGCCGGAATGAAACGAATACACTTTGACAGTTGCTATTGAGCATTAAAAATAATGTAAGTATGTAGCATCGATACCAAGACAAATAATTTTATTTTCAAACAGAGCGAAAACCAAAGATTTATAAGTAAAGGTACAAGGTAAGTTCGTATATAGCGCAGCGTCGAGTCCACAGGACAGTTCAACGAGTGCTACAGGAGAGAATAAAACCAGGAAAGCGCCTTTAGTCGCATGTCAACCGGCGCTTGTAGCGTAGATATTCGTGCACTGTCTTTTCCTACATGAAATGAAATGTAACTGGTTAAAGCGTTTTCAAATGATTGATTTAATTACACGTGGGATAAAATTGGAGGTTCCTGTGAAAGTGTTTAAAGTGTGTACCGCAAGGTGTCGCCACCGTCGACAAGAGCTCCGTGGTGTCGTCGCACGAGCAACTGTCTCACGTAGTTGTTCAGGAGGGTTTTCTGTAGTAGGATCAGCGTCACTGCGAGGGTGAGTAACTTGCACACTCGGTGTTTACGACACAACACTGAAACATGCAAAACATATGTTGAGTCCTAGAATAACAACAATTATATTGCATTTATATGTTTTAAAATTGACACGATTAATATGACTTAGAGACCAGCCACCTGTCCACCCAGCCATCCCATGGAGAGAGTTTAGCACTTCGGCAAAGGTTTCCGCTCTATGCCATTTTTATCCGCGCTGTGTGGGCTGGAAATATGAGCCCGCACCCGCCCCGCATACTACAACTCAACCCGTAGCCCGCCCCGTATATTGTGCCAAATCCTGGCCCGAAGCACACTCCGCATCGCAGTAACTTGGCCCGCAAACCAACCCGCTCAGAACATGTTGCCACATCCTGGCCCGCAGCCCGCCCCGCCCTGTAGTTTCTTGGCTCGCTGCCAGCCCCGCAGTGTATTGGCCCGTAGCTCAGCCAATTTGTCAAAGTCAGCCCACCGCCCATAACAGATTGAACAGATGACATAGAATAATTAAAAATGAATCATCTTTGTTCATCGTACGTAATTGATTTACTACATTTCTTTATTTGATTACCTTATTTGCTTAAAATACTATCAATTAATTATGTAAATTAATAAATGGCTCATACATCGTCTGAATCCGAAACGTCGCCTCCGTTTCCCTCATCGCTGTGGTTAATGCCATGGCAACTTCACATCGTTGTGTTGTTGCGCCTTATACATTTTCCTATTCACCGATGTTATCCCCTCGATCTTTTCTTGCATGGTTTTATCTGTCTTGGCTCTGTCTGTCGTGATATACATTTCCAGGAATATGGTTTCAACCTTAGCAGTCTTCAAGCTGAGACTAAGCAGACCTGTCCAAAGCCGTCCCTGGAGAGAGCCAGGCTCTTGGAGTGATTGGTCGAGTGTGTCCTGCAACACCTTCTTCCTGATCTCCGTGGCCGGCGGCTTCTCGCTATCATCGTCATCGAACGTTATCTACACACGTGAAGTCCTCAGCGTATGGGTCTACATCGTGTAGATCATGACCTTTGTGCTTTTCGGTGGCCACAACTTCACTGGGTCTGTTTCCTGCAGTTTTATGTCATCAACGTGAACACTAGTTTATTTTCTTGGCGCGGGAGTAACGTTGTCTGATCAACGTTGGGCAAACTTCGATATCGTGACGTCGTTGCCTCAGTATTTGCCGCCACAGCAATTGCCTTGGTCCTGCTTGCTGCTGGGGCAACAGTTGGCGACAAGGTAAGCGACATTGAGGATCGTATCAGGGCTTTGGAAATGACATAGCGTTGTCTTCTGTAGTCGGTTGACGGTGTAGTGCTTCACGTTTCACGGCGACAGGAGTGTATCTGTAAACCAGTGTTTTGCTAACTGTCTCTTTCGAGCGAGGTCCGTCTCCCAACAAACGCGAGTGACCGGAATTGTATACATCATCCTTGGGATGGGCATCAACGAGGTGTCTGTCCTCAGAAGAATGGCTGCTTGGTTTCGGAGGGCTCTTACACTTCTTCTTCATCTTCAGGCAGTCTCCTTCTCTTTTCACCAACTGGGTCGTTTGACTTGTGTTGAGTAACTCTGTGTTCCCATTCTTCCATCTCTCTTCGTATCCTTGCTCCCGTAACAGCTATGCCTCATGGTTGTACCTCATTATGTTGTAATACAGTAATACAGACGGGTGCCTGGTGCGTGTTTGTGCAAGTGACAAACAGTGTTACCAAAGTAATAACTACTTTTTATACTAGTTGCAGTTGCTTTATTTTAATATAACAATTCAAAATCAAACTGAACGATGTAGCTGAGCTATTTCGGAAATTCAATAGCAATGAACACTTACTGACACTTTTGGGTGGGAAGAGACTAAAGTAGCCAGGTATTTACGATCACAAAATAATAGTACCGTACAATAAATGCAATTACTTACGTCTGTGATACTACGCGGCGATTGGTAAATTCATTGTGACAACGACAACGTCATATTGTTCAAAATAACTCAACCCAATGTGTAGCTAGAATTATAATTTAATGTAATCTGGCTCTCAACATTGGGGACTGTGTATCCATCGTGAATCGGAGAATCACGTTAATGTCGGTCCCGTCTCAATTTGGGACGTAAAGGAACCACTGAGGACGACAAGCACCCTGGCAGTGACCATCCTCAGTGACTCCTGTGTTATCCCAAGATTGGGCTGTTTGGAGTAAAATAACCTGAGACCTGATATAACACTTCAGTGTCGAGCAGTCATTATAGCAAAGGATAAAGCATTTATGGTATAAATACTATGGGTTGTTCGTTAGGATGTATATAACCTCTCAACAAAGTTATTTGTCGCAAATTAACACGAGGCAAACAAGTTTTGAGGCATATTTTGATAGCAAGCGTAAATCACGTGACAGTAGTGCGCCATAATCCGTGACAGTGATTTATAAAAAACGTAATATTTTAAGAAACTCTTCACAGTAATCATCACAGGAGCGTTAACGAACAGCTCGTGGCATTTATACCGAAAATGCTTTGTTGTTTCGCTGGACATTGATGATTTTATGTTTATTGTTCCTGCGCAGAAACGTCAATCGAAACGTTTTTAACGACCGGAAAAATGTAACCGCTACAACACAGCCGAGCGAGCGTCGGTTAAACGAGAATATTATTTTACTTGAAACCAAAATGTACAAATTGACTTAATGTTCAAAATGGTATTCAATTTGCTAGATTGAATGAAGACTAGAAACGAGTTTCACATACATTCATATCTCCATAAAAACACGTGTGTTTATTTATATGTCAAGACGACGTCTACCCTCGTATGGGATAGGTGTGATGTCGTCACTGATCATTTAGTACCTCTACACAGAGGAGAGCGTAACCATAATAAATCCGGTTAGGTTTAGATTCTCGCAGCCGGCCCACATCACACTTATCTGGCCCAGCAGCCCGCCCCACGCCACACCGCAACAAATAACAACATCCAGCCGGCGGGGTTCCGCCCATTCAACTGCACAACTGAGCCCGAGGTGAGCAATCATGACAGTGAGTGATTGGGATTGAATAGTTATGGTGGGGTGCTGCATTAATGCATTCGGGGGAATATCTTACGACTCCAGATGTCTGGCCTACAGGTGTTGTAAGCTAGCCGGACTGCGCATCTGGAGGTAAGATAATGGCTGTTTATTGGCCAGATCACAACATTTTAACATCCATATTTGGACATTCCATTTGTCTGATGGACATACACACAATTACAAAGACTAGGACACGCAAACAAAATGACAGAACTGGTTGGTGGCCGTGATACATTTCTCATGCCTCACTGTACAGTCGTCATGTGGACGTAGCACACTGTTGACTGTAGGCAGCTGTCAGCGTTACTCCGTGTCCTTCCATTTGTCAAAGCACATTATGCTTTACACGTGATTAACTATGTGCCGCAGCGTGGAATAATGCATTTGTCACGTTCATCTCAATAGCTACGCGAACGTTATTCATTATGTTCACTTCAGTATTGTGCTGTCGTCATTTTGTCTTCCGGCACTCAGTTACAGAGCATACAGAACCGAAGCAACGTGGTTTACAAACAGCATTCCAAGTTACGACCAAGTTTGCTACTGCTTCTTGTTAGAGCGTAGCAAACACACTGTTTAGCCGTTAATATACAACTACTGTGCGCAGCACTTACTTGTGCAGGGACAACGGTGCCTGCGAAGATCGCAGGCTGTTCCGATGGCCGGCGTCGCGACTCCCTTGTCGAGATGGTGGCGTGTCGACGGCTACTGTATTCGGACACTCGCTACTGTTCAGTTGTGACATTTGTTGGGTTTGGATTATTGTTGGGGTGTAATGCGGTCTTACCGTGTATATGTATTGTGTAGCGTATATCCGGACTGTTATCCTGTGTGCTCCGCACAACCATATGCAGAGCGAAATCGTGTGCCAGTGTGGTAAAGTATTGACAGTGTCTCACTCACACTACACTCACCTGTCCTCAAGTAGGTCACACGCATTTTCACTGCTGGATACTCAGACTCTTGGTGTGACATACGAACTAGTTGAAACATCCATGCCTGTGTTCTCCCTTGTCTCGTGTAGAAGCCGGGACACTGGATGTGTGAATGACCGAGACTCAGTCAACACATCGTGATAAATCAACGTTAGCTAAGTAGAAGACTGGTAGTGCGGCTGTTGTCTGTGGTGTCGAGTGACCTGTGACTGACCACAACAACTCATAGAGCACACTGGAATGACCACGACATCGTAAAGGCGAAATGAAGGCGTTCAATGTGAGACAAGACGTACATGCTAATGGCTCATTTATGTTACTGTTGTTTCGTGCGTGACACCGTTTTCAAGCGCGGGTGTTTAGATTGTGGTGTTTATTTCGCCGCACGCAGTAATCAGCCATGCTGAGGTTAAGAATAACACATCTAACTAAATTTTTTCTTATCACACTTTCCATATTTTTTATCTTACACGTTCAATTTGTTTGTAAGTAAATATTTAGCTAGTTATTAAGTGTTAATAAACATTGATCTGAAGCAATTTACTAATTTGTGTTATCATTAAGAAACAATTACTTCAATATATTACTATCGTACATTAACTGATGCTGTCTTAGCTGATTATTTGCGCTACGTGTACTATATACGTGTCCGTACTTACCGCTGCAGTAATGTGTCACGTTTCCTTGGAAACAGGTGACACGCAGGTACAATGCGGTCTTCTCCTGGACATTCTATGGCGGTGCTGTTGACAGTGCCAATATAAGGCTGTATGTGGACCGCTGTCCGAGTAGCAGCACAAAGCAGGCGTTGGTCGCATGTGTGTTTGTCCTTGGCAAATAACGCCGGCGTTCCACGTAACAATGTCAGCAGTGTCGAGTCATGACTTGAGAGAGGAGTTCGCCATTGTGACTAGTCAAATCGTAGCGTCGTAATGTCGTCATTGGGGCTTATAGAAATGTATTTCATTCATTCCCGTATTTATTTTATTGCTGTGTAAATATGATGTATTCTGTTCACTGTGATATTCGTAGCGATTATAGAAACAATTATCTCAGCCAACATCAGTTTGCATTTATGTACACATATTTTCGGACACGTTTTGGTGTATGTATAATATACTGCTCCCACGCGGCTGTCGTTATTGTTTTTATTGTTGTTGTTGTGTTGTTGTTGTTGTTGTTGCTGCTGCTGCTGCTGCTGCTGCTGCTGCTACTCATGCTGTTGCTGCTGCTATTCCAGAGTTGGTGTTGCTGCTACAATTGTTTAGGAGCGTGTTCGCTCACTACTAGACACGTTTGACATCCATTCACTCGCTATATGAGTGAGACCGACTAGACACGGTTGACATCCATTCACTCGCTATATGAGTGAGACTGACTAGACACGGTTGACATCCATTCACTCGCTATATGAGTGAGACCGACTAGACACGGTTGACATCCATTCACTCGCTATGTGAGTGAGACCGACTAGACACGGTTGACATCCATTCACTCGCTATGTGAGTGAGACCGACTAGACACGGTTGACATCCATTCACTCGCTATATGAGTGAGACCGACTAGACACGGTTGACATCCATTCACTCGCTATATGAGTGAGACCGACTAGAGACAGTTGTGGTTATTTGTATAGGCGTAGCCTTTTGTATTAGTTGTTTGTATCGGAATATTTGTTTGCCCAATTAGTGACCAGTTGTATCAGCGCTGAGACGTGTCAGTTTTGTGGTCAGTCAAAACTGTGTTGATCTAGCAGACTGGTCAACCAGATGGAAGACACCGGTCGAGTGACAGTGACTGATGAGGCTCCTACCTCGGACGAGTGAATAGAACGGGTCATACTGGGCGGCAGCTTTATTTGCACACTCACACGGTGTCAGTTCTCTGACATGTTACGGCCGTGGCTTTCACCCCGCACTTCGAAATACATTGCTTTTATATATTTTATATATATATATATATATATATATATATATATATATATATATATATATATATATATATTATATTGTATTGTATTGTATTGTGTTGTGTTGTGTGGTGTCGTGTCGTGTGGTGTCGTGTCGTGTGGTGTCGTGTGGTGTCGTGTGGTGTGGTGTGGTGTGGTGTCGTGTGGTGTCGTGTGGTGTCGTGTCGTGTCGTGTCGTGTCGTGTCGTGTGGTGTCGTGTCGTGTCGTGTCGTGTCGTGTCGTGTCGTGTCGTGTCGTGTCGTGTCGTGTCGTGTCGTGTCGTGTCGTGTCGTGTCGTGTCGTGTCGTGTCGTGTCGTGCCGTGCCGTGCCGTGCCGTGCCGTGCCGTGCCGTGCCGTGCCGTGCCGTGCCGTGCCGTGCCGTGCCGTGCCGTGCCGTGCCGTGTCGTGTCGTGTCGTATCATATATATATATATATATATATATATATATATATATATTCACTTTAACTGCCGCCTTTGCCGTTCGTATAGTAAGTGACAAGCTACGATGAATGTAAATGCAGCGAGCGACCAGTACAATTGCCGCTCACCCTACAATGGCACTCATGACGCGTCACGCCTCGTCGAACACAAAGCTCGGCTCGGCTCGGCGTGATAGAGGGGTCATTTTATATGCATCTTTATCTGCTGTGTTTATTGCCTGTAAAACACACACCGCGGGCACGTCTATCTTAACAGGATAAATTGACACCCGACACATTAGTACATTGTGTGGTGTTGAATGTCAGCTGTCGGTTGACGCCACGAGTTCGCCCGGGCTACCGCAACTGTGACATGTGAAGCTGGGCAGTGTTCTGTGTCTACTACATGAGTCACGTCCTTGTACACATCAGCCATATTTCTCTATGTTTAACTGTTCAGAACCCAGCGTATATATATATATATATATATATATATATATATATATATATATATATATATATATATATATATATATACAACGTGAATATCTAAGTAACACATAAACATGACTACAAACAAATAAATATAAACAGTCTAGTCACTTAACATGACGATGTGAAGCGCTGGATGCATCAATAACCAGAATATATTAAATTTTGCTACGCATTTTTACAATCACTGTCGACCTGCATACAGGTAGGTCAATTTGTGAGCAAGTGAACCTGTTGGGTCGACTTCGACTGGTCTACTTGGGTTGTTCGCGTAACCCTAACATGGTATCCAGTTTACGCTGCGCACGCAATCCTAACAAGAGTAATCTAACTGAAGAGCGTTGATCGTGATCACAAAGGTAAACCCTTTATTTAATTTAAATAAAGTAATCAGTTGTTCAGCGTGTAAGTCGTGATGTTCATCTTCTTGGTCTTAAATTGTAATTCATAGAATGTGGTGACTTTAATACATGCATGTGTCGGGTGATGTTTAATCAATTTCTGGTGTAATAGGGGCCTACGTTCCCTATTGGCTGTCACGTCAGCTACTCCAGTGAATCCTCTCCAAACCTCGATTGCCTCGGGTAATGTCCGTGTAGCTTAACCTTTTTATCTATGTCAAGAAGGGTCACGTGAGCAACTGACCTCTTGCATGTTCGATTGGTATTAGTGTTACTCGAAATACTCGTGTAGCTCAATCGAAGTCGGCCTTGTTTTCATCCAACTTTGTTAACATATGGCGCCCTCTTGCGAACATCGAACGTACTCTCTGTCTCTGTCTCTGTCCCTGTCTCTGTCTCTGTCTCTGTCTCTGTCTCTGTCTCTGTCTC
>OZ024867.1:14543499-14545999 GCA_964017155.1 Oasisia sp. SBJ-2009 | reverse complement strand
GTGACAATGATCACGGAAATCATGAATTGTAATCGATTGTTATGGTGGTTGCCATGGCATTAGCGACAAATACTTGTGTTTGGCGATCTTGACTAATAATGAAGAGTGCCATTTTTCACGCAGTACAACCTGTTTAATATAGAGCAAACGTATGCATTTGTTATGATTATGTTCATTTAGACAACTTGTCAGATATAAGTGCTTATCGAAACCATAACGTACAACAATGTAAAATGCAAATCCCGTAAAAGACACATACGGCCTAACATCGTGTCTATTATTTGCACTACGTAAATCGCGATGTATTTTGATTAGTCAAGATAGTGTGATAAACTCAACATTAAATCGGACATTTAAGATAAGAAACCTATAAGGCAAGATATATATGACCTGATATTCCTAGTATTCATCAGTCGGAAGCTACAACTGTTATCCATCGTAAGAATATTATTCTTGTAACCAGTCCCTCATTAGTCTCGCTTAGTCCCCAATAAGCTACAATCACGCGGAGTCACGCCATGTATCGTGACCACTATTCAGCAAAGTGCAAAGGAAACACTTTTGTTAAGTGAAGTGACCGTACGCAACTTTGGAAACGCCATCTATCTTACATTTGTAATAATGAAAACAATACCATAACTAAGCAATATCATAACTAAACAATAGCATAACTAAACAATAATATAACTAATTAATTGTTCTACTTTTAGTCTTTTTATTTTATTTAAGGCATATTTTATTTAGAATTATATGTTGTTGATGTTATAATTCCGAGCGCTTTTGGGTGTTTTTCTTGAACCTGGTTTCTTATTGTGCTCAGGTCGGTATATAGTAGGTTATATGAGATAACAGGCCAACACATATAACACTATTATCACTAGAACTTAGCGAAATAAGTGAATTTAACTGGAATACCAAACTGATAGCTAAGCCACCAGGCAGTACGAAATGTGTAACAGGACCTGGCTGGCATTATACACCTCTTGTAAACTGTAACAGGACCTGGCTGGCATTATACCTCGTGTAAAATGTAAAAGAGGACCTGGCTGGCATTATATATATTGTACATTGTAACAGCACCTGGCTGGTAGTATGCTTCTTGTAAGATTTTAGAGAATTCATATCTCTTGTTAAGTGTAAGAGACACTGGCTGGCATTACACCTCTTGTAAAGTGTAAGAGTGTGTTACAATGTATTTTATGCGCCTCTGAGCGGAAATATCCGGACAAATGGCGCTTTATAATTAAAAATTATTATTAATATTATTAAGAGGACCTGGCTGGCATTACACCTCTTGTAAAATGTAAGAAGACCTTGTTGGAATTATACCTCTTGTAAAGTATAAGAGGACGTGGCTGACATTTGTAAAGTGACTTTTGTAAAGCAAGAGTGTAAAAGAAGCTGCCTGGCATTATACCTCTTGTAACGTCTCCTTTCCTAATCGGGAATTCTACGAATATTGATGTATTATCTACAATTGTTTTACCTTTAACCTGAGTCTTGTTAACATAGCATGTATATGAGTTTTTGCAAGCAAACTGAGATATAGGTATTTGTAAGAAACAAATACATTCTACGTTTTCAATTATAAATAAAACAAATGTAAAAACCAGAGCGCAAACTTAAAGGTTATATGTAACATGATATCGGTGTTTGCTTTAGATATAATTATTGTCCCCAAGTGTCAGTACGTAGTAAATCATATAGTATGTAAACGGTATATTTTTTCAATTCCCTTAACTTGCAATAGCTAATTTAGTATGTCTAGCAACTCAACAGAAACCCGTAGACTCCTGTGACAATTTATTAATACATTTTACATGACAATGGATTACAGATTTTCGGTACATGATGGTATGTTATAATTACTTCTGATACACATACCGACCCCAGCCAGATTTGACGCCATCTGGCACAACAAATTGCAAATATATATTTAACACTTTTTTCCAGTCTTCAACAGCGGAAATTATACGGCAATATATCCAATATTTTCACATATAGTAAATATTTTATATAAATAATATATTTTCAAGTATAACTACAAAACAGTTTTTTAATTGCCTAATTCATTGCACGAGGTTTTACTCTCCGTTGTGCGTCAGGTTTTACGGTCATCTACATTTTCTTCATACACGCGTCCCCGCACACTGCCGTCAGGCCCACACACCGCGCCTTGCACGTCGCCTGCAAGTACATCACGGTAGGTATTAGTGACATGGACACGTAGGCATGTGTTCTAATTTAACAAGCATAAAACGGATATACAAAAATTAATGAACATATACTATGTACATACACACGTATGCACATGCATACACATACACATGCATATACACAAATGCAAACAATTGGGTTTAATGTGATGTGAAGCAACAACATCTTTGATATCAACGTGATTTATGTGGCGTGCCGCGAAGCAGAATATATTTCCTTTGTGGCGCAAAGTACACTTATTAGACAAATACAAGCCTGAAAAACCGTTGCATCAACTGTCCAG
>OZ024867.1:14518499-14538499 GCA_964017155.1 Oasisia sp. SBJ-2009 | reverse complement strand
ACCATGTATTTAGTAGACGTAACTTTACGCTGGTTGAAATATTTACGGTATGCTCCCGAAGTTGAAAATGTACGGTATGCTCCCGACACGCCCACTCTCAACATTATTATTTTTAATGTATGTACACTGGATATCCTTTACATTCATTATAGCTTCCCATTTGCTATAACAACGACAAAGGCACAGCTAGAAAGAAAACAGGATGCTTAGACATATCACAAATACAGGGATTCCCAACCGCGACGTAAGGTGGTCAAAGCTACTGGCGCGAATGCTAAATTGGTCTCATGAAACCGGCCGTACGCTGCATTGTCTATTCGCTGTTAGCTACGACCAGTATACCTCGTAATTGCGCGTAAAGTTACACGGCTTCATGAATCTGGCCCCAGGGCTACATAATTAACCTGCAAGAAGAATTATTGTATTCGCCGTATACGTTTTAAGCAGGTAACTGCACCACGGTAACAATAGTAACTATAATATTTTTGCATTAGCATGTTTAATATTCCAATATGGTATATTTTGGAGAGCAGGGCCCAGTTGCATGAAGCCGTGTAACGTTACGCGCAATTACGCGGTCTACTGGTCGCAGCTAACAGCGAATAGTCAATGCAGCTTGCGGCCGGTTTCATGAGACCAATTTAGCATTGGCGCCACTAGCATTAACCCCCTTACCGTCGCGGTGGGGAATCCCTGTATTTGTGCTGTGTCTGAACATCCTTTTTTTCTTTCTAGCTGTGCCTTTGTCGTTCGTATAGCAAAAGGGAAGCTATGATGAATGTAAAGGATATCCAGTGTATACATTAAAAATAATAATGTTGAGAGTGGGCGTGTCGGGAGCATACCGTACATTTTCAACTTCGGGAGCATACCGTAAATATTTCAACCAGCGTAAAGTTACGCCTACTAAATACATGGTGCAGCTAAGTGCAACTATGGAGCAGACTCATGAAACGCAACTACTGTAACTTTACGACGTCTTAGATTTTCGACGAGTTATCGCCCGCTTCGACGTCGTAAGTAGCCGCTATGAAACTGGCCCCAGGTTTAGAGATCAACAATATGCGCGTACAATTCGCCGTATATCAGCACTGCGTGTCTATAACATCAACATTACAATTGTGTCAGTGGGAGTATTGCTGTTAATTCTGCTTCGTGAGAATGAAAGCGATATTACTGGTAAGTTGAGTGCATATCTTCAAGGTGTAACGTATTATGGGATCCTGTCTACCTGTGTTGTCACGGTGTAGATTGTTATGGGATCCTGTCTACCTGTGTTGTCACGGTGTAGATTGTTATGGGATCCTGTCTACCTATGATGTCATGGTGTAAATTGTTATGGGATCCTGTCTACCTGTGTTATCATGGTGTAGATTGTCATTCCTACTAAAACGCATAACACATCCCGAAAATTCAATGTTCCTGGTTGGACCGACCTGGTCAGGGACTCTCACCAAGCTGCCAGAGAAACCTTTCTCATCTGGCGGTCTGCTGGGAGTGCGAGACATGGTCCTTTGTATGACTTAATGAAAATTAAACGTGCCCAGTTTAAACGCAACAAAAGACATTGCGAAAAAAATGCTGAATCTCAAAGCCGAGCGACTTGCTTCCAATCTGAGTAGTCATGATTCTAAACATTTTGGAAGGGCATCAAACAAGCAAACAATGCCAGGTTACCTAACCCCAGTAATGTTGGACGTGCCTGTGGCGCTGAAAACGTCTTAACTATGTGGCTTCATCATTACCAATCACTGCTAAGCTCTGTACCCGAGTCTACTGTTCACATTCTAAGATTGATATGTATTGTAGCAATATTCAACTTAGCGACAATATGGTTGTTCAAGTTAAAGAACTACAAGAATTGATAATTGCTATGCCTGTTGGTAAAGCCTCTGGCTACGACCATATCAGTAATGGACATTTTAAGTATGCTAACGAAAAACTACATATTCTTATGTCTTTGTTTTATAGTAGTCTGTTAATACATGGTTTTCCCCCTGATACTATGATGACAACAATCATAGCTCCTATCACTACAAATAAATCTGGTGATTTGTCAGACAATAATAACTATAGGTCCATTGCCCTTGCCACAGTAGCTAGCAAACTATTTGAATCACTAATATTATCCAGGACTACCCCATTTCTCATTACATGTGACAATCAATTTGGATTTAAAAGGCATCACTCTACTGAGATGCTCATATTTCTGTTAAAAGAACTTTTTCGAAACTATATTGCTAATGGGTCTTCTATGTATATTACTATGTTGGATGCCTCCAAAGCCTTCGACAAAGTTAACCACAGCAAGCTATTAATTTTGGTAAATTAATTGATCGTGGCTGTCCAGCTTTTATTGTACGCATTCTATGTCACTGGTACGGTACCCAACAATTTACCATCAGATGGTGTCAGGGATTTTCTAGCTTTTTTACTGTTTCCAATGGTGTTAAACAGGGTGTAATCCTTTCCCCCCATCTCTTCAATGTGTACATGGACGACTTAAGTGTTAATCTAAACAAATTACATATTGGTTGTCTTTATGCTGGCACCTAAATCAACCACTTGATGTATGCTGATGACCTCTGTATTTTTTATCCCAGTGTTGCTGGTTTGAGAAAACTTACTATTGTTGTGCCACGTACGGCGAATTGCTCAATAGTACCTATAATGCCAAGAAGTCCTTTTGTATGGTTATAGACAACAAACCCCAGGACAGGAAAAAATGTCATTGTATCCATCTCGATAACCATCCATTACCTTACACTACGAAAGGTAAATATCTTGGTCATAAAATCAACAATAACCTAACTGATGATGACGACATTGCCAGACCAAAAAGATGCCTTTATGCCCAAGCCAATGCATTAGCTCGAACATTTTGTCTTTGTAATATTTCCACCAAAATTATTTTATTTTAAGCATACTGTGATCCTATGTATACTTCTAGTCTTTGGTGCAAATTCCAAAAATATAGCCTCAAAAGCATTACCGTCGCATACAATAATAGCCTCAGAATTGTACTCAACTTATCCTCAAGATGTACTGCAAGTTTTATGTTTGCCACCAACTACATTAAGTCTTTCAATGAAAGCATTCGTTCATCCATATTCAGTCTTTTATGTCGTCTTCGTCAGTCAGATAATATTCTTTTTATTAATTACCTCCATACCGATATTCATTTTAAGAGCCGTATGTACTCATACTGGAGGTCGTTATTGTATACAGGATATTAGTATTGTATTTATTTTTAATCAATTTTTTATATTTATTTTTACAACTTATTTAATTAATTTCCTCATATATTTAGACATCATTTTTTTAACTTTACAATTATATTTTTACGTTGATCTCATCATTGCTTTGATTGTATTATATGTATTGTACTTTTCATATTTTTTTAATTGTATTTTATATATATCTATATATATATATATATATATATATATATATATATATATATATATATATATATATATATATATATATATATGGACGACGTCTTGTCTGAAATAAACTGTATAAATTATTATGGTATCCTGTCTACCTGTGTTGTCATGGTGTAGATTGTTATGAGATCCTGTCTACCTGTGTTGTCATGGTGTAGATTGTTATTGAATCCTGTCTACTTGTGTTGTCATGGTGTAGATTGTTATGGGATCCTGTCTACCTGTGTTGTCACGGTGTAACGTGTTACGGGATCCTGTCTACCTGTGTTGTCACGGTGTAACGTGTTACGGGATCGTGTCTACCTGTGTTGTCACGGTGTAACGTGTTACGGGATCGTGTATACTTGTGTAGTCAGGGTGTAACGTGTTATGGGATCCTGTCTACTTGTGTTGTCAGGGTGTAACGTGTTACGGGATCCTGTCTACCTGTGTTGTCACGGTGTAACGTGTTACGGGATCCTGTCTACTTGTGTTGTCACGGTGTAACGTGTTACGGGATCCTGTCTACTTGTGTTGTCACAGTGTAACGTGTTACGGGATCCTGTCTACGTGTATATTACTACATTACATTTTCAGGAATGTTTTATCTATAGCGCCAGTTATGAATTCGTTAAACTACGTCGACCTAAACATGCATTTTCATGCTTTAATTACGTAATAGTGTTATCTGGCTTATTATGATGTAAAACAGTTGCATGTTGACGGCAACATAAGGTAATAACTAGATAAGTCAGACAAGTTGTACACATCAGGTAAGGTTTAATTATTATATAAATAGCTGTGACTATTAGTGGAGCCACAATGACTGACATACAAAGTCCACCTAAAACAGTGCAGCCTACTCACTCAACGTAGCAAGGTTGGAACTCTTACACCGGAAATTAATAAGCGACCCGATTACCACATGCTTGCTTGTGTCAGTGTTACTACGATATATATATATATATATATATATATATATATATATATATATATATATATATATATATATATATATATAGTATATATATATATATATATAACCAGGGCAGAGAGGAAGAACTTGGATTTCACCTACAAAAACGATAGAGTCGACGCGTTCCCCCCTCAATAGTAACTGACCTCGACTTCGCAGACGATCTCGCCCTAATAACTGAAGAAACAGAGCAGGCACAAGAGGTACTAACACGCTTAGAACAAGAAGCAGGAAAAGTCAGCCTACACTGCAATGCAAAGAAAACAGAAATTCAAACATTCAACCATGATACACCGATAATTGTAAACTCAAGTGACGGAACTAAATTAAAAATCATTGAAAACTTTAAATACTTAGGATCATGGATGGAACGCCCAGACAAAGACTTAAAAGTAAGAAAAGCTCTTGCCTGGAGTGCCTGTCACAAACTAAGAAAGATATGGTCGTCAACACTCTCAAAAAGGATAAAAATCAGACTGTTTATTGATACCGTCGAATCAGTTGCGGAAACGTGGACAATAACACAAACTATGAAAAAGCAACTTGATGGATGTTACACTAGAATGCTACGGATGGCCCTTAATGTCTCATGGAAACAACACATAACCAACATACAACTATATAGTGAATTACCACCAGTATCCACCAAACTGCAACAGAGAAGAATGCGGCTCGCTGGGCATTGTGTCAGACACGAGGATGAAGTCGCCAACAAACTTGTCCTGTGGCAGCCAAACCGGGGAAGACAAAAAATGACTTATGTTGACAACCTGCTGCAAGATACAGGGCTGGGAAACATAAGAGAAATGCAGACAGTCATGATGGACAGAGGGTGCCGGAAGGGCTGTGTATTCGACGCGTGGCGTCTTGAAAGACGACCTAGGTGAGGTATATATATATATATATATATATATATATATATATATATATATATATATATATATATATATATATATATATATATATATAGAATGGCTTTTCGTCTCGTTTAATGGTTGTTAGTAATGGAAAATATTCAACATGTGCCGTTTTACACCCCACAGTACGTCCGATGTGGATGTACAAGAGACCGATATACCAATCACACACTTCACTAGCCAATCGTACCTAAATTTCTTCAAGGGAATACACGTTGTGTAATACTATACCTTCGGTCCGCATTCCGTGACATTTTACAGACATGAAACGAATTTATTTATGTATTGGTGTGTATTGCACAGAAAGCTATTTTACATCCATGTTTGCATATTCGAGACTGAGATCGAATGCACACAAACTGAGTCAAATATGCAACATATACATACATATGTAAATACAACACATCCTGTTGTCGTTTTTGAAAATAAAGTTGTGAGTGGTATTATTTGGTAACATTATGTCGTCTGAATAACGTATTTGACTTATTTGTTGTTTATACTATTATTCAATACTTTTGATTTATTCATTTCATGCTGACAATATCTGATGTCTATTCCACAATGTGCCAGATGAAACGATGATAACACAAATGGGTTGATAGTTTACCCCTTGTGAACGTTACGTCTTTCAAGAGATCGTATGACAAACATGGAGAGTGCGTGCTCTGTGACAGGTCGTGTGTGTCCTGCTGGTGTCCCTGGCGGCCGCCTACAACGACCTGGCGGCGCCCACCCGTCTCCACCGCTGTCTCCACAGCTGCTTCTTCCGCTACCACTCGTGCATCACGCCCTGCTCCCGCACGACGCCAGGGGCAGCACTGGTACAGTATTTGTTCACATTGACACCGACGCCGACGCCGACGCCGACGCCGACGCCGACGCCGACGCCGACGCCGACGCCGACGCCGACGCCGACGCCGACGCCGACGCCGACGCCGACGCCGACGCCGACGCCGACGCCGACGCCGACGCCGACGCCGACATCTATCATATGTGAATGAATGAATGAATGAATGAATGAATGAATGAATGAATGAATGAATGAATGAATGAATGAATGAATGAATGAATGAATGAATGAATGAATGAATGAATGAATGAATGAATGAATGAATGAATGAATGAATGAATGAATGAATGAATGAATGAATGAATGAATGAATGAATTAAAGTTTATTTAACAACAGCAACACAGGAATATACAACATAGTATGAAAAATAATACAATACATAATGGTAACGACAATACAATATAATATCGGTGCTGTTGTTAAAAGGACATAGCAGAAGTCATATGACTTGTAAGGCGCTATGCCCTTCTCAACTAAAATGCGTAATAGTTATAATAACAGTTATAAGATTTAATACAAACCAACAATAATTTTTTTTTCATTGTGTTAATTGTTCATAAATACGAAGAAAGTAACGTGGACTTTAAACTTTTCTTAAATTGTTGTAAACTTGGCAACTGTCTTATATTACTTTCAAGACCGTTCCATACGTGTATTCCTCTGACAGTAATTGACAGTAGTCTATGGGTGGTGTTCGCTTTTTTAACATAAAATAGTTTAGATTGTCTGGTATCATGTTTGTGTACGGCTGCAGTTGGTTCAAAGAACGCTTGTACACGACCTTCTAAACAGTGGTTGTTTGCTTGTGTGTATGTATGTAAGTATGTATGAATATTTTGTATGTATGTATGTATGTATGTATGTGTGAATGTGTGTGTATGTATGTATGTATGTATGTATGTATGCATGTATGTATGTATGCATGCATGTATGTATGTATGTATGTATGTATGTATTTATGCATGTATGTATGTATATTTGTATGCATGTAGGGTTGTATATTTGTATGTGTGTATATTTGTATGCATGTAGGGTTGTATATTTGTATGTATGTATGTATGTATGTATGTATGTATGTATGTATGTATGTATGTATGTATGTATGTATGTATGTATGTATGTTTGTATGTATGTATGTATGTATGTATGTATGTATGTATGTATGTATGTATGTATGTATGTATGTATGTATGTATGTATGTATGTATGTATGTATCTATGTATGTATGTATGTATTGTCTTATTTTATGTATTTAAATTACTTTTATTTGATGAAAACTTCAATTTCAAACAACATATCTCGAAAACATGCCGTTGCTGTTTTTACCATATCCGTGATCTTCGCCGTATCCGCCGGTTTTTATCACTTTCCGTTGCTAAAACCATCGCCACAGCTCTAGTAAGCAGCAGACTCGACTACTGCAATTCCCTCCTTTACAATACCGCAAACAAGGACATAGCAAAACTTCAGCGTGTCCAAAATTGCTTAGCAAGGGTAGTCACGCGTTCTCCTCGTTTTTCTCGCTCGGTGCAGCTTCTAAAATCACTGCATTGGCTACCTGTGCACTATCGCATCATTTTCAAAATTTGTACAGTAGCCTATCAAGCACTCTCATCTACACAACCAGCATATCTAAATTCAATGCTAACTCCAACAAGAAATTTCAGACAGCTACGCTCAACCAGTAGTAACCCTCTTTACATCCCTCGGGTGAAAACGAAAGCCGGGACCCGAGCTTTCTTGGTTGCCGCACCAACGGTGTGGAATTCGCTTCCGGCCAGTGTTAAATTACAAGGTAATATAGTTTCATTTCGCCGACATCTAAAAACCTATCTCTTTAATGCTGCCTATCCTCCTTAGCCTCCTAGCTTTTCCATCCATCCGTTGACGACTCACGCATTGCTTTCGATTATGAGATTGATTAATCCCCTGGTTTTGTCGCGCCACTCAGCTTGATTTTCGAGGATATTAGCGCAAAAGAAGTTACTATTATTATTATTATTATTATTGGCGATGTATGTTTTATATAAATCATATTAATTACTGAAACAAGTTCCCGCGTATATTACTACCAATAATATACATTTGATGTGTCCGTATCTTCAGTTGACGAGTGTCTATGTTCCAACTTACAGGATCGATGCATGTCTCGGTGCGTCGAGATGACAACACGATGCAGCGATTTATTTTTATTAATTTACCGTGATTATGTGATCGTTGCATAATATTATTACTTTTTTATATATAAGCTGCATAATAAAGTAAATTAATCAGAGATAACGTGTTTTCTGTTGCTATTTATAATTCAGTAAGTTACTACACAACGCTGTATCACATCATCAGATTACTCATTATTCGCTTCATGCTTTATTCCCTGGAAGACCTGTTCAGTCAGATACCAACTTGACTTACCAGGAAACCACATAGTCGTGCTGCAATTAATATGCGCGAAGACGAACCTAGGTGCGCGCCCAGGCTGCAGTGTAGAATCTCTGAACAATTCGTTAACTCCAGATTGCACTAGTTCATTCAGCTGTACGTCCCTTCGTACGGTTTTGGACTTATGTATCTTAATAGGTTTCGCGTATTATGTTCCGAATGGTTGGATGCAATTGAACAGGGACGTACATATTGAACTGACGTATCACTCAACAATGGAATGGGTACACTTAATACATTAATTGTTTGAACGACTGGCCCATTTATTGGTGACGATCGTCTAGCGAAAGCCCGGTCCTATAAAGTTTCGACAGATTGATTGATTGATTGAGTTTATTTGGTAAAACATTATATACATGCAAATCAAATTTAAAAAGGAGGCATCCAATCATACACATATTGCATAAAATGGACTTGTTATTTTACACAACCTCTCGGTCTATACGCTGCACATAGTGACACTTGCCTGGCCTCGTTATAACACATTGCATTATTTTCATACCACACGCAAATTTCATAATGTTGGTGTTGAGAATAATTAATTTATAGAGGTAGATGCGTGACCACTTTCAGTAATTTCCTTGGAAAAACTGTTACGGCGGAAATGGGAAATTAGTATTAAAACAGTGATTTCACAGATAATACTGTATGCTTTGCATTGCTATCACATATTGCCATATCCATGGATACATGCTAAGATTCCTGTGCAATAAGAGTATTCAGTTACACGATTGCTACCCAAACATTTAAATTGTTTTTTTTTCTTTTGTAGAAAGCCTGAGTGAACAGGATTTCTTTTTCATGACGCATTTCTTAAGACATTAATACCACGTTGATAATATTATGATACCCGACTGGTTTAGTTTGCATTTTACTTTGCGATTGATACAGTGTTAAACATCCGCTACGTTTAAGCTATCAAAACAATTTTAATACGGCTGTGAAGCAGAATGATTCCCCCACATACCATGATATTTCCGTACTCCTGAGTTTTTTGCTCATAATTTTATAGTGGTTTGTGTTATGCCACCCTTTAGCAATTTCACTGAAAAAAATTGTATTGTGTAAATGGGATTTGTGCTAAAAAGAGTGATTTATCACAGAAAGCTGTGAGACCTGCAATGCTATGACGTATTTTCTATCTCTATGGATGTAGACCTATCCAACAATCACAATGAACGTTCATCCCATGAAATAATAATAATAATAATAGTAACTTCTTTTGCGCTAATATCCTCAAAAATCAAGCTCAGTGGCGCGACAAAACCAGGGGATTAATCAATCTCATAATCGAAAGCAATGCGTGAGTCGTCAACGGATGGATGGAAAAGCTAGGAGGCTAAGGAGGATAGGCAGCATTAAAGAGATAGGTTTTTATATGTCGGCGAAATGAAACTATATTACCTTGTGATTTAACACTGGCCGGAAGCGAATTCCACACCGTTGGTGCGGCAACCGAGAAAGCTCGGGTCCCGGCTTTCGTTTTCACCCGAGGGATGTAAAGAGGGTTACTACTGGTTGAGCGTAGCTGTCTGGAATTTCTTGTTGGAGTTAGCATTGAATTTAGATATGCTGGTTGTGTAGATGAGAGTGCTTGATAGGCTACTGTACAAATTTTGAAAATGATGCGATAGTGCACAGGTAGCCAATGCAGTGATTTTAGAAGCGGCACCGAGCGAGAAAAACGAGGAGAACGCGTGACTACCCTTGCTAAACAATTTTGGACACGCTGAAGTGTTGCTATGTCCTTGTTTGCGGTATTGTAAAGGAGGGAATTGCAGTAGTCGAGTCTGCTGCTTACTAGAGCTGTGGCGATAGTTTTAGCAACGGAAAGTGATAAAAACCGGCGGATACGACGAAGATCACGGATATGGTAAAAACAGCAACGGCATGTTTTCGAGATATGTTGTTTGAAATTGAAGTTTTCATCAAACGTTACACCGAGATTTAAAACTGAGGCGGCTGGTGTGATACTCTGACTCAGAATATGTGTCGGGAAAAAGCCATTGAGTTTTGCCCGCTGCGTTGAGGTACCAATGATGAGAAATTCGGTCTTATCTGCATTTAGTTTTAATTTACTATTTTTCATCCAAAGGGAGACATCTTGGAGACAATCCCTGAGCTGGTTTAGGGAGCGACAAGTATCTGGTGTGGTCAGAGAAACATATATTTGTGTGTCATCTGCATAAAGGTGGTGATCCAGGTTGTGACTCTGGATAACTGAGCTTAATGGTGTTGTGTACAGAGTGAAAAGCAACGGACCCAAAACAGAACCTGGGGGACACCACAAGAGGTGGGCAGCATGTCTGAGAAGCAGTTACCTATTTTAATGGCTTGCCTCTGTCAGTAAGGTATGAAGTAAACCAGCTCAAGGCTGTGCCAGATATCCCGTACCACGTTGATAAGCGTGTAATGAGAATGTCGTGGTCAATGGTGTCGAAAGCGGCGGATAGGTCAAGCAGGGTCAGTGCAGTAACTTTGCCATTATCAATGTTAAGGTTTATATCATTGTGTACTTTTAAAAGAGCAGTTTCTGTTGAGTGAAATTGTTTGTACGCAGACTGTGATGCATTGGTTAAACCATTTATGTTGATGTGAGAAGTAAGTCGATTTGCAACAACCTTTTCGAGTATTTTGGAAATGAAGTTATGGTTAGAAATAGGCCTGTAGCTGTTTAGATCTTCTTTTGATAGAGTTGTCTTCTTAAGAATTGGGTTTATATGTGCACATTTAAAGTCTTCAGGGAATAAGCCGGAACAGAGTGATGCATTTATTATATCAGTTATTGGTTTAATTAAAACGTCAAGGCATGCTTTTAGTAGTATGGTCGGAAGTGGGTCAAGATCACAGGATTTACTTGGGGATGACATGATTATTTTTCTTACTTCAGTAGTTGTGGCTGGTTCAAACGATGTGAGTTGAGAATTTAGTTGTGGAGAGTCGGCATTTATAGTGTCTGAGGTGTGATCTGTGAAGGCTGAATGTATCAGGCTGATTTTGTCTTTAAAATGACTTGAGAAAGAGTTACACAGTGACTTGATTGATGCATGGGTTGGTAGAGAAGGAGCAGGCCGCCTGTGTAAGATCTCATTTAGGCATTTCCATAGCTGTTTTGGTGTAGCAGAGTTATTTGTGACCATGTTTTCGTAATAGTACGACTTTGCTTTTGACATTTGTCTGTTACATAGATGACATTGCCGTGTGTAGCGTGACCTGTCTAAGGATGAACGAGATTTACGCCAAACACGTTCCAGATAGCGACGGCGCCGTTTAGATTGGATTATTTCCGGGGTCATCCAAGGAGCTGGCGGCTTTTGTGACACAGATTTGGATTTAGTGGGTGCATGTTTGTCAAGCAATGTCTTCAGTATTTGACGGTACTGTTTGTATAGGTCTGATACATGTTCTTTAGGATGTGTGACAAGGTCGGATGTAATTATATCAGTCATAAATGATGCAATTTTGATACTGTGAATGGCTCTGTAGAACATGTTGTGTTTGGACACGGCTGGGGCTATAGGAACTTCAAGATCTGCAATTACTGTGTTATGGTCCGATAAGCCATCTACAACTGTGGGTGTCTGAATGTTTTTACAAGAGGAACGAGTTATCAAGATGTCAAGCCAATGTCCATGTATGTGTGTTGGGAAATTTACATGTTGTTTTGTGTCAAATGATGCCGGGATATCATTAAACGTGGTAGTTGTTGCAGATGGTATATCCAGGTGAAGATTAAAATCGCCCACAATGTAAAATTCTGTGTGCATGGTTGCAACATTTTCCAAATGATCCTGGAATTCTTCAAAGAAGTTAGCTGGATGACCTGGAGGGCGATAAATACAAATGAAAACCCCACAGAAGCACGAATTAGATATATTAAGACAAATAGATTCAAATGTGGTATAGTCCGGGCTGGTGTATAGGGTTACATTGAATAGTTTTGAAATAAGGAAACCGACACCTCCGCCTCGTCCAACTGGACGTGGTCGATGGTGGAAGGTATAGCCAGGAGGGGAGATGTCGGCAATACATGCATCTGTGTCATGCGGTCTGAGCCAGGTCTCAGTCACAGCGAGAATGTCTATTGTTTTGGAAATTATAAGATCAGTGAGAGAGGCAGTTTTTTCACGAATTGAACGAATGTTAGTGGTGGCCAGGCGGATGTTATGCCTGACCACAGGTCCAGGATTAAGACTAACATCTCCCGCTAGCAGTAAGATCAAGGCCAATTTAAATGTTGGCCTGGAACGGGGTATAGGTAGTAATTTTCGGTTGAAACACAGATTAAGGCATGTCCCCAATGCCCACATTTTGGGGTCTGGCCTTTTTATGTTGTATCGATACGCGTTTCGTAGTGATTTTGAGTGATTAATTATATGAGTGAACTGGTGTCATTATACTACATGGTGATAAGACAAACACGGAGGTGTCACCGCGAATCAATGTATAATTGTTCACATTTGCACGTGAAAGCGAAACTCAGTATAATTATAACCCCTGACGTCGAGACACGCCGAATGGTATCACAGTGTCCGGCTGAGTCCACAGTCTTTTAACTACCGATGTTGCATCCAATCACAACCTACAACGGCGTCCGTATTCTAAGCGAGTGTATCGATCCATTCCTAAATAGTGTTGTATAGTTAATGGGCAGCAATCATGACACGTTCGTGTGTGTATGGCAACACCAAGCATTCGGTAACGCATGGCTATTTACGTATGTGAATTATTTACATCGATAATCGTCAAACAAATGGAATAGCTGAAGGCGTAATGTGACAATGTCTTCACGATGGATCTCACAGGACGATGTTTACACTCCTATGACAATGGGTGTTATTATCAATGCACGCTACCACAGGAACATCAACGTGTCGCATGGCATCACGGGAACTCTACGTATATCAACAGTATCGCTGCATGAAAGTGCTAAAGTGAAAGGAATGGCGAGCATAGTGTATGTGGCATTCTATTTACAGGACACGTTGAATATGAATGAAATCGTAAGCTGCATGCAGTAAGTACAGGAATACGAACATTGTATCACGACAACCGATTGTCTATGTCAAGTCTGAATTAAATATGTGAAGGCGGCATTTACGAGGTGAACGCGCCAGCAATGTGTGTGCGAATTACAAAGACAGTGTGTTAATTCAGACCGAGTATAACAATACGTTTGCTATTTGTTCCTTAACTAGTTTAGGCATTCGCCAAGCAATACAGTGTCCTACACGACAATGGCTATTGTGATATTGTAACAATTGTTCAGTATGGATGTCGCGAAGCCTCTCATCATCAGTGCAGTGATTCTCACAAACATTTTATTGAACTCTACAGCGATAGCTGTGATCTTGAGATACCCGCAGTTGCGTGAAGATCACACGACGTTGTTCATGTTCTCGCTGACGCTGTCTGATCTGGCCAGTGGCTGCATCACGATGCCCATCAGTGCCGCTGTCTGCTCCAAGGCGACTCCATTAGTGCACAGCATGGTTCCGTACCTCCCGATGATTCACGCCACGCTGTCGTCGTGGTTCACTTTGGTGTCGTGTCACAGTCTCTGCTGGATGACAGTGTGCAAGATGATCACCATAACAAGACCACTGCGGTACGAGCAAATTATTACCCGCAATCGGTGCTACTTTGTCATCGGTTTAACGTGGGTGGCGGGCGTATTCGTTGCAGGATCTGTGAGTTATCTGTCGACCACCTGGGACCTGGACTCCTGTATGTATGCGGTGTCGTTCGTATCGTTAACTTCAAAGGAAATCGTGTTCATAAATTGTGTTATATTTGTCAGTTTGGTAATTCCTGTTTTGGCCATCCATTATGCCACTGTTAAGATTTTGGCCGCAGTCTACCGTGCTCACGTTCAGATCAGTGCTCAGGTAAACTCCATCGAAGGAACAAGTTCGGCCGTTGGAAGTTACTCAACGTTGACTTTACACGCGATTCGCTCTGGCAAAAATATGTTGATTATATGCTTTGTTCTTCTAATTCTAACATTGCCTATTGCTATACCGTTAATATATGTAACAGTACGTAGGGAAAATAACATTCCTAGTTGGTATAAATTCATGGCATTGTGGATTTATATGATTAACTATTCCGCAAATAGTCTACTTTACATAATCCTTTTCCGCGCTGTGCGAAAGAAAACAATTCAAATGTTTTCTCAGCTTTGGGAATTTTATCGATATTGAACATTTTTATGCGACTACGTTCTTGTGTTTCTTAGGGGTCATCATGTAGTTGTGACGGACTATAGTAACACGTCTAACTTCTTGTGTGTCTTATGTAACGTGCATGCTTGTTACAACGTGAGTGTGCCCACGACATTAATTGGAATTGTATATGCATGTACGGCGTCAATAAAGAGTACGTTCCCGTTGTTCTCCAGTCTGTGGTTGCAATCCTTTGTCGCAGTGTGGTTCTGGGATTCGGATTGCGTTTTTGCAGTTACAACGTCGTGATGTGTTCATATTAACGGTGCCTTCGTCGATACACAATTGAGTATGAAGAAGCAAGTAGAACAAACTGCCCGTGCATGCTCATTCCGCCTCCTTGCATAAAATAAGTGTGCCATTTTCTTTTATAAAATCCGACTGAGGAATGTTTTAGCAAATTCTATCGTTACGTAACTAAAGCAGATATTCCTCGGTGGTAAGAATGCAGTAAACATCGCTAGACAAACGAATTAACAAACTGGCTGCCAGACTAATCCCGCGTCATTCACATAGTAAATGGCGTTAGGCCAATTTCGTAAGGTGCCATTTGAAAGCACAGTTTATTTCAAGGTACACGTACACACGTGCAAAGACAAAGCTCCGGAAAGCCTGGCCGCTAGCAAGGATCGAGTGACAGTTAGAGAGCTCAACGATCGATTTGATGCAGTCAATGTGTGGGGAAGCCGTATGTTCACCATCATATGAACAATCATCAGGTGACATTTACAAACATCACATGCCAATGAATCGAGTACAACAGAATTGCTCAAGTTACCAATCAAATGTGGTTTGACACTATCTGAATACATCAAATATCGATGACCTTCCTGTATTGTATTTCCGTAGTGGATACTGCGTCAGTTAATGCAACACTGGGAGTAATTAGTCCATCTTTGGCATCCTGGTATTTTTTCTGTCTCAACAAATCATGGTCCGGGTTTTCGCTGGACAACTTTGAGATGAGTTTGTTGACACAAGGAGGACACACTTTCTTTCGGAGTTGGCGGACAATGTATCCCGCAATGTATGCCAGGACATTGACCTCTTGTGTGCTGAGTGATTCATTCACCTCTGTGAACACGGTGCTCACATACAATATGGAACGGACTTCCGTTGGCAGTTGCTGTACAAGCGTGTCATAGGCTGATTGAGCGACGAGGGATTCTACTGGGTCTTGCATTGGATTTATAGACTGGAGAGACATCAGAAACTCATCAACATCCTCAGTACAAGTGGTGTTGGTACTTGGTGTCATGGCCGCATCAACCATTGTATGTGAATAAATATGGAATAAATGGTCATGTAGTCACGATTTGTGGCATGCAAATGTATTTACAAAGTAAATCAGTATATTTATGACCAAGAAGTGTTAACTGAAAACTATTTCAAAGTTTATAATTCATATTTAGTCATTGGCAGCAAGCCACTTTAGGCATGTAGATGTTACATATCTGTGGGTTACCTGGCTGAAAGCTGATTGGAACTAAATCCCGCTAAGTGTACTGGCGTGTCACGTATTGTTATTCCTAGCATACCACAGATGAAATATTATCATGCATTTTCGTATATATTTATATACTGAAAAATATTCTATCTACACCCCTTCTGCAATCCTAGATCCGCTGAAACATCTGGTATAGATGGTCTATGGATGCAGCATAACGACAATTAAACCATAGTACCCCCATGTACATTCGCAAGGTGATACAATTATCCAAATGTTACTGAATACGCTAAATTTTAATCAAATAACTTTATTTACTCAATAACGAATTCGAGACCCCCCTCCCATAAATGAACTTATTAATGACAAAGTGGCATTCTCAATTTCAACTTAAAGATGCATTTTTGAATAGGTTCGTGGGGTTTTAGATAATTAAGCTGCTCTTAACTGAATAGCAAATTCGCCCTAATATGCAAGAAAGATGTTTTCCCGCAGATGGCTGACTAAATTATTCTATTATCGTCCACATGACCAGGCTAACAAACTTGTTTCGTATTGCTAGTTACCCATTGCTTTAAAGTCTTTAAAATGATTTTTACCTTTCTTGGCCCTTTGGGAATCGGAATAAACTTAACTCAGGACATTTCCATCTTGAATTGTTGCAGTTATTAGCTGCACAAAACTGACCCTCGCTTCGCCACTTTCTCTTTCTGTCATCCATTGCACTGCTGCGACTCTGGCTGCGGCCGTTACATTTCGGCGGATAGATGGCGCTGCGCGCTAATTTGCACAGTGGCGAAAGCAGGAGTGAGACATCCTAGTAAAACTATTAAGATCCTTGCCGCTTGCACAACTCGGCCGGCTGAAAGCCATTTGGCTTCCAATATTTGCACTAATAATTAGCAAATGTCAAAACAGTTCTGTCATATGTCATATTTATTTATTTATTATTTTTATTTATTTAATAAACACAATGTATATATATATATATATATATATATATATATATATATATATATATATATATATATATATATACTTTGCATAGAGCACACGGTTCTTCCAACACGACGCACATACAAAAAAAAAAAAAACAAGCAAACACACACACACACACACACACACACACACACACACACACACATACACACATACACACATTCATCTCAGTGACATGTACTTGATGTATCACGAATAAAGCTAATCAGTTTCTGTTCTTCCCAGTGTATATATGTCGTCACGCTACTGCGAATTTTTCCATACTATTGAAATTAAGTGCAGTGGAATCATATTGGTGTTTGTAAAATATTTATAACATACGTGTTTAAAGCTGAATTATGCTAATATTGTTGGCAAATAATGTAATTTATGGACTGGTAATTATGCTAAATGTTTATACATTATTTGCTTTGATATATCAGTATGTAATTACGTATGTTTAATGCCCGTGTGAGGTGTAAGTAGGTGCGGAAGGGAATACAACTGATATGCGAAGACCTGAGGTTAGGGATTGGAGAGATGAAAATGTTTACAAATAAGCTTACAAGGAGTTGATTATTAAAATTGGTTGCTCGTGGGGAGAGAATATGAGAAGAACTGTTGATGAAGAGAGACAGGCGAGGAAGACGGAGACTGCGTGAAGAAAACTAATACAGTATAGTCCAATACGCACTATACCAGTGAGTGTGCAAGATGTATAGGAACAAAACCGTCGCGAACCTGTTGAACAAAATGCATATATTATTTGATATAACGCACCACATCCATAATTATTCGAGGTACTTCACAACGGAAGAATCCCTTCATTTAGTGTTCGCAACCTTGGCGTTGTATTACATTCCTCCCTCAGCATGACTAGCCACATCAGTACCATTTGCCGAACAGCATATGTGCATCTTCATAACATTAGCCACATCAGGCGATATCTCACAATAGATGCCACTAAAGCACTCGTTCACGCTTTTGTTACATCGAGACTGTAATACGGGAACGCTCTACTAATTGGACTACCCCGTGACCATATTAATAAACTCCAGCGAATTCAAAACATGGCAGCCAGAGTAATCACGTATACATCACGTCGTGATCATATAACGCCAGTTCTAAAAGACCTACACTGGCTGACAGTTAAATGCCGCATCGAGTATAAAATACTTCTCCATGTGTACCGATGTCTGAATGGAACGGCTCCCCTGTATCTGGCAAATCTGCTAAAGAGAGAGAGAGAGTCCAGCACGCACGCGCTGAATAACATTTGCTCGATATTCCGCGTACGAAGCTGGCCAGTTTTGGTGACCGGTCTTTTCGTGTTGAGGGACCTCGCCTGTGGAACGCATTGCCCATTGATATCAAGTGCTGCGGAACGTTGTCGGCATTCAGAAAGTCACTAAAAATGCAAATTTTCAAGGCATATTACTGCTGACATTTTAAATATTCAATGACATTTTAGAAAATTTGTTTCACATATTTCATTTTATCTAATTTTTACACATATGTATTGACGTATATGCCATCGCTTAGTATGTGTTTTGCATGTAAATAGAGTATTAATTAGTTTTATTTATTTATTTATTTTACTCATCCTCGTTAATTCTATGTAATGTTTAATTAACAGTTTTAATATGAATAAATTAACGTTTCTACATTTGTTTTATCTGAAAGCTAATTTTACAGTTGTATTTATTATTATTAATATTAGTTTTAACACATAATAAATAATTTCTTATTTTACTTTACAGCGCTTTGAGCATATTTGGATATTGCGCTTTATAAGTAATAAATATTAGTTTTATTATTATTATTATTACTATTAAAATACATAACAAGTTAATTTTATACAATAAGAAGGATACTAATGTTTTATAATAAGTAATAGGAAACATATATGTCATTATGTAACTAATTACAACTAATTATTAAATAATGTATACATTTTTTAAACAGTTAAGACGCACATAAATAAATAAAATACCTATTACGTAGTAATAATTACCACGTAGTAATAATCAAACTAGCAAATTATTCTATAACAATAATACTCCTAAATGAAAGTATACGTATGGTTAATAGTAACATATAATAATGTAGTAAATATTAAATATTAATAATAATAACAAATACATTTATGTGTATTGGTAATAATAATAAATAATTTAGTAAATTAATTTTCATGTTGAATTACACAAATATGAAATACAAAAGAAATGTGTCTTCAGTCGATGTTTGAGGCGAAACGAAAGTTTCACGAGTTTTTAATAACAGTTAATAATAAAGTGTTCGATATGTACTACGCCGAATGACAGTGTTCAATCAAATGGCATGATGACATCCGGGTGTTGAATACAACTGGCCAATAGGCGCGTTGCAATTCACTGAAAGTACTTATGTAGCACATGTTAACACCGCTCAACCTGAGACATCTGCACAATGTATTATGTTCGAACAACGGACGATCGAATCAGTCATAATTATTTGACTACCGTATATAACTATTTGAAATCGAAATTGTCTAGTCAACGGATTTTTCATCTACGATTCCATTGAAGACGCACAGCGTTACAGTGCAAATGACAGTGAGTCATTATTTCGTGAAAACAACGAATACAAAACAGTTCAAACGATGGAAATATTGATTCAACACGATGTATAGTGGAAACCACAGGGTAGTTTCTGCTTACAAACGTGGACAAGCAAGACTCACTTCACTACAAACAATCG
>OZ024867.1:14503499-14513499 GCA_964017155.1 Oasisia sp. SBJ-2009 | reverse complement strand
CTGGCGCACTATGAAACGACATCACGTCTGGGTATACTGATATTTCATTGTGTGCATGCACACATGATCGATATGCTGATGAACCCGTCTCACCAATTGCCTCGACAAACATGCCCCACGGAGCAACGTGCGGATACGAGACACAACCCCTGGTATGACACTGACATCGATGTCGCCAGGAATAAAAAGCGAAAACAGGCGTATGTTTCGAGAAGAATAAAACTGGAGATTCACTGACAGTTATACGTTTCCAGCCGGCATCAATGTACTGCGCCGATATCCGCACGCAAAACGGATTATTTTCGAAATCGTCTGAGATCGATCGATGGTCAGCACGCACAGCAACAACCTCAATTTCATATGGTCGCCCAAGGATGCGAAATGTGTTTGAAAGAAAAAGACTGACAAACTACTATCAGGTCGGCAGTTTGTCACCGTCTTCGATAGGCCATGAAACGAAATACGTTGTTATTACTGACTGTATCGATGTGTTTGATCGAACAACGAACAAAGAGATCACAGCGATTTGTAGTGCTACTAATAAAAACATGCGTTGATCCCCTGCCTGCTAATCAGCTAACTGACAACATCACCAGTATTGTGCTTGCCATCACACGGATCACAAATGCTTCCCTGGACGAGGGAGTGATGCCGAAGTCGTTGAAGCATGCAATTGTCCGACCACTTTAAAAAAAACATCACTGGACAAAGACATCCTGAGCAGTTAGTTATCCCAAATAATTGAGCAAATGATCGCGCTTAAGACAATGACGCATGTCTATGATCAGCAAATGGTTGAGTGCTTTCAGTCGGCGTTTCGAGAAAAAACGTTCGACTGAAACTGCGCTGTTATATGTTACAAGTGCCGTCAAACAGCTGTGGACAAAAAAGGAACCATCTTGTTTCTCGTTAGTTGTATTGCCGCCTTCGATACGATCAACCAGAACATCTTGATTAGGCTGTTACGTTTGCGTTACGGCTTTGTTGGCGAAGCACTGGACATCGTGTCGAGTACAGCTACTCTAACGACCGGTCGACTTAATTACTGCTTCATCGAGACGATGCCGACACTGATGTTTCCGACCACCGCGGTGACGTGGCAGGACGCGAAGACGTTGCTAAAGTAAAGATGGATGCGGGATACGACGTCAGTGGCTAGTTTGCCAGTGTCACAGACATCGGTATATGGCGGAGTAACATAGCATACAAACATCGTGGATGTCCGTACAACGATGTGCAGACCTCAAGACTTCAACTGCGAAGATGCTCAAAAATGTGTGTCGTGGAACATTCCGTGAAATATTTTTCGGCAAATGTGACACTCTCGCCAGGTTCAAACGACTACTGAAGACCCATTTCTGTAGTATTGCATATTAGTGTAATTCGACACGAACATTAATGTTTTACGACATTATTTGTTACTAATGCCAATACATATACACTTATTTATTAGTATTATTGGTACGTAATTATTATTATTATTTTTAATATATAAAAATTATTTATTACTATTAACCACACGTGTACAGTCATTTATCAGTATCATTGTTGTGTTATTCACTAGATTAATTGTTACGTATTGTTATGACTAATATTGTTTATATAAAAACGCTACACTATTTAATATTGTATTATTTTTGGTAATTTATATACCTATATATATCCTTTTTATAGTTATTTCAAAACATTACTATTCGTCTTATTGTATACACATAACATTATCTTGTTTATGTTTTTTTTTTTATAGAAATATGTTGTGAAACGCCACAAACAATTATGGATGTTGCGCAATACCAAATAAAAAAAATATTATTAGGAGAGATGTTAGCCATTTGTTAATGTAATTTAAGAAATATTGTAATTGTTACCTGTAGACATAAAAAAACCCGCATAGCAATATTAAATATTTGTGTAAGTTATGATAATTATATTGCCCGGAATTGCCTTAAATTCATGTTGTGCTTTGCTGACAGGAATCAGATGAATGTTCTAACGACGCCATAACAATGACAGGACGACCCTGACAACGCTAGCTAATCAACGACGTGCAGATACTTACGAGATCTCCGCTGTCGTTATGTTGTAAATAAGCGCACTAATGGTCAAGCCGCCCGAGTACAGCGTGAGTTCTTCTCGTAGCCGGATTTTATTTAAATGTCAACATATTTCTCATTTCTAATACTCACGTATTTGTATTGATTATATTATATCAAAATATAACATATTTACGATGGATGTGTTATTTCATGCATATCTTATGCTAAATGACCCAGTACATAGTATAACGTAATATTTTACCATGCTATCACAGTCAATCACAATCAGAGACAATAAATCCAGCGTACAATAGGTGATGCTACGATAAATCAAAATGTGCGTAGCATCGTCGACCGCCCGAAACAGTTTTGTTCATTCAGATACACTTACGTGAAATATCCTTGATTCACAGTTTTCACGACTAACAAAACGAATCGCAAACGTCGCGCGCCATTCGCAACATTCTCCTGCGAACACTTCGAAATAGGAACATGTATAATATGCCGTTAACAGAAGAGTTACACATCACGATCCACACGGATGCAAACTGGAATGACTCCGACATTTCAATATTCAGAACCAAGCTGACAAGTATAAATATAATCATTGGTACTGTCAAGATGAGTGCAGCCGCGCATATCAACAATATGTTTCTTCCAGCTCGAATCGACTGGAGAGTGATGGCAGTGGGACTGCTCAGCACGACGCCCGTGTGTCCGCCGATGGAGTTCACCTGGGCTGTGATCTGAAGGTTCGTCTTCACAATAACGAGTAGTATCCGACCGGAAGCGTACACCGTGACGATAAGCGGGACAGCGACGCCGAGCGACAATCCGATTTTTGTCGACAACGGAGCGTGCGGATAATACGAGTTCGTTGTTATGCAGAACGTCTGATTCCACTTGACATCCAGACGAAACCCAACTGCTGTCAGAATGATGCCAAATAACCACAAACATAATATGATCACGTAGCACCGTCTCGGTGACAGCAGTTGCTCGTATCGGAAAGGCATCAGTATGGCGACCATCTTTGACAAGGTCACCCAGCAGAGACTGTAGAGGGAAACCATTACAAACAGCCGGGAAAAGAACCGGTGCATCTTGAGGATGAAGTTAACGTTGCCGGAGTTGTTCATGCAGAAGTAGGCACTGAGCGGCATCGTCGTGAACCCGTTGCACAGGTCAGAGACAGTCAGCGACAACATGAATAGCGTGGAGCGATCTTCTCGGAGCTGAGGATACCGGATGATAACGATTGTCACGAGACTGTTGACCAATATGTCCACAACGGTCACTACACTGATGACTGTAGTCTTAAATGTGATGGTAATGTTGTCTGCCATCGTGTCCCCGCGTTCTCTCGACAGCGCGGTTGTGCCAAACGATACGTAATTATATTCAGTTAGACTTCTTCACACGTAGCTCGTGTAGACAACTTACGTGATTGGATGTCTGCCGCATTGTAACTGGTTTCTACGTGACATGGATTGGCTGATGTTGATCCGTACGAGTCCTCTTCTGGTTTGACTACACATTCCTGCCTCTTGTGCCATCTCTCTCTTTTAACTTATATTTGAACTATGCGCATGCGTCAGAGTTTGACACAATCTAAACCATGATAGAAATGGTGCAGTTAATCGGGTGGTTTCGCATAGTTGATTTTGCCTCGAACGACTGGACTAATGGAGCGTTAACTGTGGGAGACTATTCCATATATCAGTGCTTCATTCATACATGATTTGTTTAATGCTTAATCTTTCTTTAAATATTGTTATATATTATATATATATATATATATATATATATATATATATATATATAACAATATTGTTATATATTATATATATAACAATATTCTTAAAAATATGTTTGGCGTAAAACACGCTCATCACTTGATAGGTCACGTTATTCTAAACAGTGTCATCTTTGCAATAGACAAATGGCAAAAGCTAAATCTGAATATTTAACTAACATGGTTTCAAGTAACTCTGAAATTTCTCACCAGTTATGGAGTTGCATTAATAAAATCCTACACAGACGGGCTGCCCCTTCTCTGCCAAAACATAATTCATTATGTTCTCTATGTGATCTATTTTCAGGTTATTTTAAGGATAAAATTACCCGTATACAGTCTTCCTTTCCTGTTCATATGTTAAACAAAGTAGAAGTTCAGCCTCCACCGATAAGTTCTCTACTTTCTTCTTTTACTCCAGCTACTGCTGAGGAAGTAAGGCAAATTATTATGTCTTCTCCAAATAAATGTTGTGATCTAGATCCAATGCCAACTGTATTGTTGAAAGCATGCATTGACACCTTACTTGGTACTATAACAAATATTGTAAATGTGTCACTGAGGACAGGTATTTTTCCTGATGATTTTGAACAGGCGCATGTAAATCCATTACTTAAAAAGACAACTTTGTCGAAAGATAACTTGAAAAATTATAGACCTGTTTCTAATTTGAGCTTCATATCTAAAATTCTTGAAAAGGTTGTAGCAAAACGCCTTGGATCTCACATTACTTCAAATAATTTGTCAAATGTATTCCAATCTGCATATAAGAAACTTCATTCTACAGAGACTGCTCTCTTAAAAGTGCATAACGACATCACTCTAAATATGGACAATGGTAGAGTTACTGCACTCACCTTACTTGATTTGTCAGCTGCTTTTGATACGATTAATCATTCTATTCTAATGGATCGTTTGTCTGTGTGGTATGGTGTGTCTGGTATAGCGTTAAGCTGGTTTAGATCATATCTGAGTGGTAGACACCAGAGAGTTAAGATTGGGGATTGTTTTTCGTCACCACTTAATATTTCGTGTGGTGTTCCTCAGGGGTCAGTTTTGGGACCATTACTTTTTACACTGTATACTACTCCATTGAGTCTAGTGATTAATAGGCATCATTTGAGCCATCATCTTTATGCAGATGATACTCAAATTTATATATCATTATCCACTTCAGATGCAAGTAGTTCTTTACAGCAGCTTAGAACTTGTATTGATGACATTTTTTGCTGGATGACTGAGAGTAGATTGAAGCTGAATGCTGATAAAACTGAGTTTCTTATTATTGGTACACACCGGCAGCGTGACAAAATTAAGACTCTTTTTCCTATACCCTTACTTAATCAGCATGTTATGCCTGCAGTTTCGACTAGGAATTTGGGAGTAATTTTTGATGATAAATTAAATTTTAGAGAACACATTTCTCAAATTTGTCGAACATGTTTTTACCACATTCGTGATTTGCGGCGTATTCGTCGATATTTGCCTGTTTCTGTTGCAAAGATTATTGCAACTGCATTAGTTACTAGTAGATTAGACTATTGTAATTCACTTTTTCATAATATTGCTATTAAGGATATCTCAAAACTACAACGTGTTCAAAATTGCTTAGCAAGGGTGGTGACTAGGTCTCCACGCTTTACTCCTTCTAAGCCGCTTCTAAAGTCTCTGCATTGGCTGCCTGTCCAATATCGTATAATGTTTAAGATGTGTACCATTACTTACCAGGCACTTTCTTCTAAGCAGCCATCGTATTTACATACTTTGCTTACTCCTATAAGAAAACCTATTCAACTTCGGTCATCTACTTCTGATTTACTCTTTGTACCAAAGGTCAATACTAATATGGGGACCAGGGCTTTTGCTGTGGGTGCGCCTACTCTATGGAATATGCTTCCTTCTAGCGTGAAATCAGTTGAAAATATTGCTAAATTCCGTCGTCATTTAAAAACATATCTGTACAATCTGGCCTATCCACCATAGCTCCCTGGCGCATCAATCAATCTGATGACAACTTGATTTGTTTACCGACTATGAGATCGATTAATCCTTTTTGTTTTGATGCGCCTCTGAGCTTGGTTTCTAAGGATATAGGCGCAATAGAAGTTGACTAATTATTATTATTTATTTATATATCCCCTAAGTCAACGAAATGAGAAACTCAAAAAATCATTTTATTTTTTGGTCGAAGCTGAAAATGTTCAAAGATGGTAATATATTTAATTAAATAAAGACTCCATACCTGGTTTGCAAATTCAATATGTACTCGGACAAGATACTTACAATGGTAGAATAATTTCTTTTAAATTTAATATGTTCAAAAGTGCATCGAATTAGAATAGGCTTTATTACATATGTTGCATCTACGTACCTTAAAGTTTGGTGATGAGTCGGAAATTACTATAATATTTTGTTGGGTCTGTTTTAGTAATTACTAATCGTGTAGCGATAATTTCTTGTGAATGATTAGCTAATTCGCATGACGCAACATTTACCGGGATGGCATGTCAAAAGTGATGTATCTGTCCATCTTTCGGCTGAGTTGACATTATGGTGTAGGTTATTGCAGTTCACTTTGGTAAAAATAGAATGTGTGTGTGTGTGTGTGTGTGTGTGTGTGTGTTTGTGTGTGTGTGTGTGTGTGTGTGTGTTTGTGTGTGTGTGTGTGTGTGTGTGTGTGTGTGTGTGTGTGTGTGTATGTGTGTGAGGGAGAGAGACAGACAGACAGTCAGACAGACAGTCAGACAGACAGACAGACAGACAGACAGACAGACATACAGACATACAGACAGACAGACATACATACAGAAAAAGATAAAGAGAGAGAGAGAAACTGATATATAACAGCAATGTTATATACATTTGTTTTATTATTATTATTATTATTATTACTATATGTTTTTAAGTATTGTATTATATATGTCTTTCGTTTTAACCAGTCTCGTCTTCTAAACCTTCCATTCCTTCATTATCCATTCATTTTCTCTCCTGCATTGCTTATGACCTCGTTTGTGAAAACCATCACACACGTGTTGTTGTCGTGTCATTGTCTCCAAGCTTGGTGCGTTGGCTTCGCACACAAGAACAGCTTCTCCTAGGCTTATGCGTTAAGCGTATGTTTCTCATTACACCTCTGACGTCCCTCCTGAACATGGCGCCTCGCTTCATTCTGCAGCCATTTCAGTATCTGCGTTGCAAATTACGCGTCACGTATATTAAAAATCATTGCATACACTTTCTACGGTATTTAATGGATTTATTTTGGGAGCCCTTTTTCACATATTACCTACTGCACCACTGAGTGTGACAGACACGTTTATTCTTAGTGGCCACTTGATTGATCATCATACCCTGTCAGGTACACACGTTCAGAGTTGTAATTACGTGATAAATCCTTACCTATTCATCTCCTCATGCTCCAAGCTGCACGACGTTGATTAGAATGCAAATGGTAGATGTAGACATTGTAGATGCCTAAACAACTCGTTAATAACGTAAGAATCTCGTTAATAACGTAACTTATTTACCATTCTGGCTTAGAACTGCCTCCGTTGTGTCAAGTAATGTTATGTAAATCATAACAAATTATCCGTATAGATATACATAGGTGGCGTGTATTTAATTATTATAATAATGGTTTAATTATGTTATATAATGTTGTTTTTTGAAATGTGTTGTTTAGCGACGCATTTGACTGCTATATATACTGTTCTTTAATAAGCAACTGCATTTCCTATCTTACTTGGACTTCTAGTTGTCAGTTCGTACTAATTAATGCCGTGCAGACGTTATTTATCACAGCGTTCCTCGCAACAAAACACACGTTTTTAGATTAACGTGTGCATGTCTAGGAGCAATATCGCGAAAATGAGCCATCAGGTATCGCGGTGTGACGGCGCCCGCCATTGCAGACAACTCAACAGCTCCGTCTTTAAGACATGTTGATTACGAGGTGTTTCTAAAATATAATATATATTATGAAATACTTTGTCCGTACCAAGTACATGTACAGCTTTATAATATATTATGTTGACAGAGTCTTGTGTGGTCATTATGCTACATATAATGTGCGCAAAATGCGTTGTTATGATGTTGTGTACAATGTGAATAATATAAATAAATATATAAGGTTATTAAATTGGCAAATGAAATGCTAATACGTGCTTAAGCAAATTGTATTTTTATATTTAAATGTCCGTTTTCTTCCTGGACGCACACGCTACATTTCAAGATGTTTCTAGGACGCTCAGTTTAGATACACTTATACAGGGTTCTCAACAGACACCATCTTTCTATTTGTCTTGGTACTCAAAAAGATAACTTTAATTTATTTGTATTGCTCAGATAGGGAAGGGTACATTGTTGATTGTGCGTGTCCGTCTGGGCAGGATCCACTGTCATCTATATTGTCACATTATGACGTGTTGTTAGCTTTAACGCTGGATAAGTCAGTAGTCAGACAAAGACTTGTTTGCACTTTTTCGTAAATTCAGAAGAATTAGCTATAACGCACGCAATATATGTCAATTGATGAATTGACCTTTCAAATGCATAACAAAATTTTAATAAACCATGTCACATATGCAGATAAATAGCAGGCCTGAAATATCGAGAATATAATGTTCACTGTATAGAACACTGGGCACATCAGTGGTAACTTGCATTCTCGCATGTTATGGTGAAGACGGTTTGTCATGCAAACCTAGTCCTAGCAGATGTTCTACGAAAAGTATTAAATTATACCTGCGTCAAACTAATCATGTAGTTCGTCATTCGCAACTGCGTTATCTGTCAGACCAGCGCAATGATATTAGCTGATGGATAAACGACTTCCGGGACTCTCAGTGTAATGACCCGCAGCACGGGCAGCTGAACGACGTTGTGTAGTCACATATGTCCTCGACAGCCTACACGTTGCACCTGGGACGAGTCATCAGTGCATTCTATATATTGCACGTGAGACGAGCCATCACTGCATTCTATATATTGCACCTGGGACGAGCCAAAATACATCCTACACATTGCACGTGAGACGAGCCATCACTACATCCTATACATTGCCCGTGAGACGGGACATCACTACATTCTATATATTGCACGTGAGACGAGCCATCAATACATCCTATACATTGCACGTAAGACGAGCCATTACTACAGCCTACACATTGCACCGGGGACGAGCCATCACTACATCCTATACATTGCACGTGAGACGAGCCATCACTACATCCTATACATTGCACGTGAGACGAGCCATCACTACATCCTATACATTGCACGTAAGTCGTGCCATCACTACATCCTATACATTGCACGTGAGACGGGACATTACTACAGCCTACACATTGCACGTAAGACGAGCCATCAATACATCCTACACATTGCACGTAAGACGAGCCATTACTACATCCTACACATTGCACGTAAGACGAGCCATCAATACATCCTATACATTGCACGTGAGACGGGACATCACTACAACCTACACATTGCACGTAACACGAGACATCACTACAACGTACACATTGCACGTAACAAGATACATCACTACAACCTTCACATTGCACGTAACATGAGACATCACTACAACGTACACATTGCACGTAACATGATACATCACTACAACCTACACATTGCACGTAATATGAGCCATCGCTACAACCTACACATTGCACATAACATTATACATTATTACAACCTACACATTGCACGTAACATGAGACATCACTACAACCTACACGTTGCACGTAACACGATACATCACTACAACCTACACATTGCACGTAACATGAGACATCACTACAACCTCCACATTGCACGTAACATGAGACATCACTAGAACCTACACATTGCACGTAACATGAGCCATCACTACAACCTACACATTGCACATAACATGATACATCACTACAACCTACACATTGCACATAACATGAGACATCACTACAACCTACACATTGCACGTAACATGAGCCATCACAGTTGGTTGATATGTTATAATATTATAACTGATGTATCCCTGCCAACCATTATACAGTGAGTGATTTTACAGGTTGAACTTAAATTTTTAATTGATCAAATCGATCAGCCACGGGGACTACTCGTAGGCACTGACCTTACTCACGGCAATATGTCCCCTGGCACGCGAGATGGTCGCATAAAATTATGT
>OZ024867.1:14428499-14498499 GCA_964017155.1 Oasisia sp. SBJ-2009 | reverse complement strand
GGGCTCCAGACACATGGCCAGAGCCGGACACAAGACCACCTGGACTCCAGACACATGGCCAGAGCCGGACACAAGACCACCTGGACTCCAGACACAAGACCACCTGGACTCCAGACACACGGCCAGACCCGGACACAAGACCACATGGACTCCAGGCACATGGCCAGAGCCAGACACAAGACCACCTGAACTCCAGACACATGGCCAGAGCCAGGCACAAGACCACCTGGACTCCAGACACATGGCCAGAGCCGGACACAAGACCACCTGGACTCCAGACACATGGCCAGAGCCGGACACAAGACCACCTGGACTCCAGACATATGTCCAGAGCTGGACACAAGACCACCTGGACTTCAGACACATGGCCAGAGCCAGACACAAGACCACCTGGACTTCAGACACATGGCCAGAGCTGGACACAAGACCACCTGGACTCCAGACACAAGACCACCTGGACTCCAGACACAAGACCACCTGGACTTCATACACATGGCCAGAGCCGGACACAAGACCACCTGGACTCCAGACACATGGCCAGACCCGGACACAAGAACACCTGGACTCCAGATCAGTAACTCATACCTGAGTCACTCGCCGTGGGTCGAATGGGGTTCGTTTCAAAACAGTTCTTACACAGCAACATCAATTTTGTTCTTTATACACAAACAACGACGGTTGTTAGGAGTAGGTTATCTTAAACTGTGATTCTTTCTAAGGTAAACAGTAGCGTGATATATTGTGTATGAATATAACGGAAAAGTTTATTAGAAATTGATGGTTTCGCTGAATAAAATACCTGGAAATATTGAGTGTAGAGAAGCAGCATTCGTGTGACATGGCACGTGACCCCGTGGTCTCTACGGGCGGGTCATGTGACATTGGTCACTACGGGAAGTTCACGTAACGTGGCACATGCATACGTGAGCACACACTCATTGTGTAGTTTCATCGAAATATGTCACTGCATGCAATACTGTGTTGTATAAATACGCCATTTAATCAATATAAGAACACACAAAGAAGTTGATTATAGGTGCACGGAATGAAGTCGTCATCAGCCAGACAAGAGGGTGTTATTTTATGAGAAATTCGGTTATTTGCAGGATGTACACGAGAAGCAAACGTTTTAGTTTAATATTTGATGAACGTACCAGACAGTTAGTTACCAGTAGAAGTCATATTGGCAAAGTACACGTCTACAATCTCTTGCAGTATATAAATTATATTAGATAACATGTCGGGAACAGAAGGTATGATGCTAGACTACGATAAATTACAGCCGAAAACAGATTATAGTATAATAATATATAGTATGCATTAATTCACAACAGCTGTATGTAATATATACATGTATGTAAGATACTCATTACCGGAAAAAGCTTATGTGAAGTGTGTTGTATTTGGGAGCGTACGTCTATCCCCCTTTGAACAGCCTATAGTATATCCATGTTGGCGGACAGCGTTGGTGCTTAGTAAAGTTAAGACATTTTAAATATGCATGGTAAAACGGCACAGATTTGTATCACCCTAAAAGCCGCTACTGGTGTGATCGTCTCTAATAAATAATGTTTGGATAATAAAGAGAAACAGTGTCTGTGACTCTATATCGCCTTCTCTTCTCCGCTTGCTCTACGTAGCGCACAAACGCTTCGTCATTTGCATTAATGGCTCACATACAGTCGTGGAGCAGTTAAAATAAAGGTGACACTCGAAGGTTTTATTTCTCATTTAATATTACGTTTTTATGACTACAACATACATGTTGAATGTACACCACGTGCACATTTTTGTTTACTTAAGCTTGGAACAATATTCGCTACTTGAAAATAATTATTTCCCCCTGCAACACGTTCAAATGGTAAACAAAATATCCAATTTGAAAACAAAACTAATTGGCAACAATGTTGAGGCGAGCAGAGTTGAGCACAATACCCTTTGATGTTTAATTTTCTCACCTAGACAGCCGATTTCTTATTATAAATTACTGCTCGGTCAATTCTGGCCAGTAACAAACCAAAGTAGCAACATGTCGATCTTACACAGTCCTCACTGTGTCGATTTCACACCCAGTCGGAGCAATTAACACACCAATGTAGCAACATGTCGATCTTACACTGCCAACAATCTGTCGATTTTACATACAGTCGGAGCAATTAACAAACCAAAGCAGCAACATATTGATCTTTCACAGTCATCAGTGTATTGATTTCACATACAGTCGGAGCAATTAACACACCAAAGTAGCAACGTGTCGATCTTTTATACATTCATGGAGCAATTAATAATAATAATTGTAAAACGTCTATAGTATAGACCAACCAAGTTGCGCCGTGTAACGGTACCTTAACATCTGCATTGCGTCAAGGCATCGATTATAAACAGTTTAGGTTTAAGGGTAGTTTATGTATAATATACGTATATTATACGCCAAGGTAAATGTTATTAAGCAAATTGTATGTAGCGACACCGTGGAGTAGTTTCACCGGGCAGAGTCAATGGCCACCTCACGGAGCCTGGGTAACCGAGGCTACATAACGATCAACCGGCGATACTACCGCCACCTGGTGGCTAGCATTCTGATAGTCAGATTCTTTTACCTGGTATATCATATTAGTTTTGTTCATGTCAAGTCAAAATTTGCTGAATAATTAATTGCTAAGTGGTCCAGCTTAGCAAAAGGTTGTCTAATAACCTTCACACATGTCTAAGTCTACTATGAATGCTAGTTATTTCAGTTACTCTACATTTTATGTGTTTTATTTTTTCATGCAGTCGTTTATAATACATGTAAGAAATGTCAATATGCATTCTAGTTATTAGTTTCATTTTTTTGTGCGAGTCACATTTGTCCTTACACAATATGTAAGCTTCATCCACTTCTCCATATAAACTTCTTTAACGTAATTTGACGATAAAATGTTGCAATATACTAAAGAATACATACATAATTACTCAGTGAACACCAATACGTCACTATTGATATAATATTATAGGCGTGAATGAGCCCCAATATAATTACACCAGTTTTTATATAAAAAATGCTTTTAATTTCATAGCTATTTGCTTGCGTAAATCTAATCACATAGCCTGTGTAATGCGTGGATTCGGGGGGTAGATGCAACTTTGTGACACGATACCTACATCTAGATATTACGCAGTTGCGTCAAAATTAGGATGTGTGGCCCCCCTATTTAATAATAGCAATGATACATTTGTTCTGATATGACGCGATCTCCAAGGAAATGTTAATCAATGTGCTCACAATGTCCCCTGCACGTACTGCTGTGGAGATTTGTATTGCTTCGCTTTTATCCACGACAGTTATCTGGGATGACTTCCAGTATGTCATCACCGTCTACAGTCACCGTGTCTTCGTGTGCAAGAGGCGGCCCGACCCTGTGGCGTAATGGACTCGTCCTCTCACCTACCTGCCCAACCTTCTGCCAGAATGGACTTGTCATGGCAAATTATTCAAGACGCTTTGTGTGTCTGCACATGACTTAATTGAAGTTAATTGTATATATAGTAGTCTTAATTGTGAGCTTATTATTATTGGTGGATGACAAACATATTACGACTGCCAAAATCAATATGGTTGGTCAACAATCAATGTGCAGACATTGCAACAAATGCACATAAGTAAATGTTTAACATTATTTCTGTGAAGTTGGGTGTTCTTTTGTGAGGACACTGGGCAGTGACAGAGTGACCATTGTATTGGGACACGTGACTGCTTTGGGAAACCCTGACTGGACCACTCATTCTTGTGTAGAAAATACACATGCATCAGTTTTTGATGACGTGGTCAACTCTACTGGCCAGTGTCTAATGCACCAGTGACTATTTCACTCGCAAGACTGAGTGAGTGAGGGACTGAGTGATGGAGTCAGTGGATGAGTGAATGAGTCAGTCGATGTGTGAATGACTGATTTGTTAAGTTTGAGAGGGTGAGTAAGTAAGGGGTGGAATGAGTTCATCAACTTCCAGGAGAGATATAGTGGGGCACTCTACCTTCCCAGATGACACAAAAGGGGGCATTCCACCATCCCAGATTTGACACAAAGGGGGGCACACCACCCTGCCAGACGTGGCACAAAAGCGTTTTTGTAAACTTCCTGCAATCCATGGGGTCAGGTGTGGTACTGATGTGTTAATAAATTAACCCATATACTCACACTCTACAGGGCTGCCATAGCTGTATAATAACACAAGAACTCGTTAACACAGATTCAGGTCAATCATCATGGTGACAATTTATTAATGTCACAACGTCAATGTAGTCAACATGGTCGACAATGTTTCACCTACACTTTATGTAAGTTGCTACACAAAATTCTCAACAATGCGCAAAGTACTAATTGTCACAAATATTTTCCACAATGAACACGTCTGTGCCTAGAGTCAGTGGCGATGTATTACTTTAGTATGTCACTTTACATTAAATGGAGGGTGCCAGCTCTTCTGCCCAGAATTGGGAGACCAGTAATTTGTAATAGGAAGTCTGCTGTCTAGAACGTGGGAAAGTTAAACATCAAAGAGTATTGTGGTTTACTCTGATTGCCTTGGCGTTATTGCCAATCAACGTTGTTTTGAAATTGGATGTTGTGTTTGCCATTTGAACATGTTGCAGGTGGAATCTTTCAAACTGTGAACATTGTTCGGAGATTAATAAAGTAACTCAAGCCAAATTGGCAGGCAGTACACGTTCAACATGGATGCTGTACTCATACAAACATAATACTAAATGAAAAATGTAACCTAGGAGCTGGCACCCTGCTTTAATAAATCACAATCAACAAATGCATTGTTCTGCGGCATTGTTGATATGATATGATGAAGACCTGATAATTTCCTTTCGCAGTGCAATCTTGCTAAGACATCTTGAATAAACGTGTAATAAACGCGTGCCCTATGTGCAACGTTGCCAATTACATGGTGCTACTTCTGTGTAACATTTTAATACATGCTTTATACAACAAAAAGCAAAATTCAAACCATTTCCCATTACTAACAGTTAACAAGGTAACTTCAAATACAGTGCAATATCCAATCCTCAGGATTGCTTACAGTGGTTCACTCTATTCCCTGACACGCGTGTCAAACATGATCTCAGCTTCTCTGGAACCATCCATGCAACCACGCTGTAATTAATGAACAAAGACTATTTGTACACAAACATCCACCACTGTTTGTAACCAGGTACTCATTCATAAGGACGAGTGAAATGCTCCAATGAACAGTGATAAAAGTAGCCCAAGGCTTCCACAACATCACAGGGTTCTAACCCGGGTTCTCTTAGTCGAGGCTGAAGTTCTAGCCACTGTGCCACGGCTGTACTGCAGCTGATAATGTACGTTAACAATAACATAGTTGGCGAGTTTGAGTAACGAGTGCATATGTAAGCTAACTGATAACAGTTGTTCAACTGCGTGCTTAGACAACACTATTGTGTTCATGCAATAGCTTATCGCTGTATGTTTGCAGTAATTCAATGTAGACCGGCCCAAATCCACATTGATATCGCAGCTACACTAGACGCTATCTATTCAAAGCATTTAATCCTACACAAAGTAGAAGACCTGTGTCAAAACATGAATCAATTCAAAAACAATGTTCCACTACGCATGAATGTTGCTAGAGGATTTGATTAAATTCATAATAGTACATCAAGTGTAAGATACCTTTCCGAAACTCACCACCATCTTCCATACACAAGGGATGGGAACTTACCACAAACTGTATAACACCATCAGACCAATCATTGTTAACCCCAAAATAAAAAACCGACAAAAAGAACAAGTTACGTGTAATCTATGAGATAACTTTCCAGGACTGTCAACAAACCTATGTGGTGGGAACAAGCAGAGCCTTAGAAGCACGTCTCAAAGAACATGCAGTCAAGAGGGACCACTCACAGCAGTTATTGGAGCACATAGAGTAAACGAAGGCCTCAACATCACGGTCAAAAGAAGAAAAATCAGTGAGGCGATCGAAATCAATGAGATTCAACATTCCGGGTACAACCTTCCTGTGAACTTCATGGAATTGCTGTCATGTGACAACCAACAACAGAGTCACGTGACGACCGAGTAATCAGCATTCGAATGCTGACAAAGATGTCGAGAGAACACCGAAAGCTCTGTAGGAGAATCGCAAGGATTTTTTGCGATTCAGAAAGGTACCTTACACTTGATGTACTACAATGTTACACTCCGTTATGTGCAGCAGCTAAGATATCGTTGTCTCTGTCAAACACAGCCATCGCAGCAGTGTTACAACACATATGATATTCTGAATGCATTTTCCATTTGACTGAGATAATTAATAATTGTAATGTTTCATCTCACCCAGAAGGTACACATCTCAGCCACAGATGCATCTGATCAGGTGACATTCTCCTCACATGGAGTGGAATGAAGACAGTACACGTGCAAAACAAGCAAACAAACAAACAAACACGCTAAACCAAGTACAACCGGTATATTAAACCATGAACACCATTGCATTAACAAAAAGCTTTGAATATTCAACTTTCAATACGTGAGTTTCATTGAAGACGACACTCACATGAAACTAAACCTGTTCAGTGATATACATAGATCAGTGCTGCAATTGCTTGCTCTAGTCATAACTCCGACGTCATGATATTCACCACAATGTACTGTGTACGTGGATTTGTGTGCTCAAATACCGTGCTTCTAGCAGTTACAAAGAACTATTCAACTGAAAATGACATGTAGAGGCTACCTATCTATACAAATGGAGAGCACTGTTTCACCAGGGGTTTAGTCAGAGAAATGTCTGTCTATATTCCAGACTGGCTGATTATGGCCATGTGGGGTAATTCCAACAGATAAAATGGTGGAGTGGAAAGGGATCAGCTGATAGAGATTAACTAACAATAGATTAACTAATAGTTCAAAATCTAGTGACGGATAATAACGAATATCTTTGGCACAACTTGTAGCGAAACCAATGAAGTGGGTCAGTGTTTAAGTAAAAGCAAAACATACAAAGATATGGCGATTAAAAAGTCTACTAGTGAATAATGGTTGTGATAGACTTGAATTGTTAAATCACATGCTGTTGACATGTGAAAACTGCATAATTTTGATTGATTAAAGTCTGGCATACGTATTTCTGGCTAAGGGCCTGTCAGATGCATATGTACAATGTTACAACACATATTCTTAATGCATTTTCTACTTGACTGAGATAATACTTGTAGTGTATCATCTCACCCAAAAGGTACACAACTCAGCCACAAATGCATCTGATCAGCCGGTGACATTCTCCTCACATGCAGTGGAATGAAGACAGTACACGTGCAAAACAAACAAACAAACAAACACACAAACAAACAACAAAACAAATAAACATGCTAAGCCAAGTACCAATATGTCAGGTAAACCGTAAGTACCATTACATTGCAGTACAGTTGAGTACTCGTACAATATGACAAACACTTTTGAATGTAAGAAACGCAACATGTGATAGTTTCTTTGAAGACGACACTAAACTCTCACATGAAACTAATCCTTATGTCAGATACAATTACATAGATCAGTGATTCGGTTGCTTGTCTGGTCATAACTCTGACGTCATAACATTCACCACAATGTACTGTGGACATGATTTGTGTGCTCAAATGCTTCTAAGATGGTGGAGTGGAAAGGAATCAGCTGGCACAGATTAACTAACAATAGATCAACTAATAGTTCAAAATCTAGTGATGGACAATAATGAATATCTTTGGCACAACTTGTAGCGAAACCAATGAAGTGGGTCATTGTTAATTAAATAAAAACAGAAATGAGACTGATAGGGCGACCAAAAAGTAAACTGGTGAATAATGGCTGTTTAGATACTTGGCGTTCACATGTGAAAAATGCATAATTTTGATTGATTAAAGTCTGGCAAAACATTGTTATGGCTAAGGGCCTGTCAGGTGCATATGTACGTCACACTCAACACTACATCTAACAATAAAGCATGGAAGGCTCTCTGATGTTGGGTGTCATCTTGCATGAGTACAAGGCTACTGTCCACTATTTAACAAGGCTCTCTGATGTTGGGTGTCATCTTGCATGAGCACCCACCTAGTGAAGGCTACTGTCCACTATCTGACAGTGCATGTTCTCACAATGTCTATATTCGACACATCGTGTCACTGTGTGTGTAAACACAACACGTCCAAGACGAGGCAGCGGGTTGACACGTCATTGACAGCGCAAACACCGAGTGTCCTTGGTGAGTCATCACATGTCATCAACGTCTTGACACAAAACGTCCAGGATGCCGTGACATCTTGTTCACAAGGTCCTTCAAGGTCCTGTCAAACAACACAACACAATAACTATTAACCTTCACACATTACTAACATATCAAGACAGTGTTAGACTGGAACATCTTATGTGTCAGAATGGTGTGGGTTGGGAGGTCCCAGTGTTTAGAGGCAGACACATTTAGAACGATTGTTCATGTTTTGAACAACGCCAAGAGTGGTGTAGTTTGGAGATTAAAAAAAAATGAAACAAAATAGTCAGCAAAACTCCCTTAGAAACAACTCTCAAAACACGAAAAATCAATCTCACTTCAGTGATATCCAGCAATACCTCCCAGATGAACCATGAACAATTCGCTATCCCCAACTATTAACACCCCCTTTAGAACTATACAGAGCTGCATGGAGCACATGTCCCACATAAATACGACATTATGATGTACATCAAATGACATTTATGTGGGCAGTGTGACCGACTCCTAAATTCAAGTGTTACCGTAAAGTAAGTCACGTGATCGTAGGGTATAAAAGGAGCTCCGCGCCATTTTAGCTTCCCACTTGAATTCAGCACGAGAACAAGGTAGAACACTTATCGCTTACATTGTTGAACTGTTTTATTACTTGAAATATATTATTATATCCTGCGTTAATTGTGATTAGATTGTATACTAATCTCTTGTTCCCACCCACCTACCCCGTCTACACCTGGGGGATTCAATTATGTTTGATGTTAAATTACATCACTGATGCTTGATGAGCAGGATATACAATGCGGTGTTCTATGTCATAATTCTGTGTTTGATCATTTTAGGGATTACTGTATACAAAGAAGGGGTTTTGGGGCGCTATGACGCTTTCCCCTTCTGCATAAGGATTTGGTTACAGGGTTCTTCCCCCTGCCTGTGGTTGGTTTCCCTCACCTTTGCTTGTAGTCAAATGTTTAGAATTATATAGGCTAAGGCTCAATTTGTATATTGTATTCTATTATGTATATATGTTATTTTCAATGTTGGCTTAATACAAAGCTCTGGTACAAACAAACATCTGACTTGTCATTTTCAGCAAACTAGCCATGATTCCGAGTCATTAAAGGGGAAGTGAAACACAACTATAACATTTCATATACCTAAATGTACACTATATAAGTATACATTAATGGTGACAGAAGCATATTCACTTATCAGACAAACTGGAAAAAAATATTTTTTCAGTGCCTAAAGTCGTCGACATTGAACACTGCGTATCGCCATCTTTATTCCAAACCGAGTGGTTTGATTACCTCCTATCTAGCCCATGCAAATTTTTTTTTTTTTTTTCGGTTTTCTTCGTTATTAGACATTTCTGCGCAAAAACAAAGATATGGTACCTTATTATACACGAAAGGGGTCCTATGTGTCAACAAATAATATTTATTTGCATTCGAAATAAAAAGGTGGAATTAAATGTCAACGATTTTTAACCAATGAAAATATTCCTTATTCCCGACAGCAGAATTGACAGACTTCAAGGGGCGGGGTAGTCTCGCTTAACCGACTGTCGGTCGGCTGCGGAACTACGCCGAGAAGACAGTCTGGTGACATTTGCCGGCTTTTGTTTGGTATCCGCGTGATCTATAAAATGCTGCCACCTCACGGATACTGCCGTAATATTTTTTTTTTATAAACAACTGAAAATTTGTATTTCTATTTATTTTGGGTTAATATAAGTTTAATTTTTAATAGTTTTTATAATACAGCATTATTTAATCAAAAGGTTTCCTTATTTAATTTGTATGCTATCCGTGTCGGGCTAGACAATGCTGCCACCTCACGGATACTGGTTAATCCTGCCGTAATTCTTATTTTATAAACAACGGTAAATTTGAATTTTTACTTACTGTTGTGTTACTATAAGTTCAATGGTGAATACTTTTCAAATGATATTATTATCTTGTAAAACTATATCGTTATTAAAATTTTTATTTCATAGTTGGCCTGAGAGCCAATCAGCGTCTCTACCCTATTCTGGGGTAAGGCTGCCCGGATGTAGAAACTTAAGAATATATACTGTCCCAGGCGTAGTTGAGGGGGCCTAAAAGTGCTGCCACCTCACGGAGTCTGGGTAACCGAGGCTAGGGGCGGGGCTACCGAACGGCAGGTCAACCGGGACTATTTTTTACTTTTGTTTACAAATATGTCGGAAGTGTTTTGCATTACAGTCAGAGGAAACGCTAGTTGCTAGTGATCTTGGATAAATCACAGTAGAAATGGATCCGACAGAGGAAGCATCTGTAGCATAAGTGAGAGGTTGACACACGTGCTTCAACAAGCGTGCGAGCCGAGGTACGAGGCGTTAAACCCGGCCCGCCGAGACGGCGACAGACTCAGTCTCAGAGGTTCGCCATTTTTATGGAATCGATGATCTTGGACTTTGGGATCAACGGTGCTGAAGTCTGAACAGTGTGAATAATTATGATGTTTGTGTGGATACTGCGTCCCAATGTCGACGGACATGTTGTTGAGAGATGGCTTGCCCGACCGTGCTGACATATGCCTGCATGAGTCATGACTAACCACGAAAACTGTCGATGTTGGGAGTATCGGACTGCTGTCGATGTGCGATTTGCCTGGAGACTCGTTCGTTCGACCAATATAGCTAGTAGGTAAGTACTTACTAATACGTAGTTCAACATGTATCGAAAAATAATTTAACAATTCAAACCTAAATAGAGCAATTATACTTGTATGGCTACACATATTAAATTTTAAAAAATCTATCTTCAAATTCGTAATGTAAATCTTTGTTACAAACTTACTTTTTGTTTTTTACCAGATGTTACATGATCATGATGATGTGTGCATCCTTTTAATATATAATTATTTAATTCCCAATTTAAAAGTGCTAATACAATTTGTTAAATTTATGTAAAATAATGTCATTTGGATATGTGTGCCGCTGTGCAATTTATAATAGTCTGAATAATAAATAGATTTGTAATAAGGAATTCAATTCAATGTGCAATTCACATGAGAATATTGAAGTGAAGTATTAATGTATTGTATTCAATGTATTGGATATGTGCGGGTGTGTACGTCATGACATATGTAGTCTTACAATCATAAAATTCATGTGTTTACAAAATACTGTAACAAAATTACATAACAATCGTTTGTTTGTGAAATGCTGTGAGCATTTTATTACAGTATTTCATAAACAAATCAACCAAAGCGTTGACTTTGCAATGTGATATTGATGAATTACACAGTTTTGCCATTTACTAATTAATTATAAGATAATGATTGTTTACTATTACTATAAATCAATTGTCAGAATGTATCGGTTAGCTGCATATCATGACTGCACATGTTCAATGGGATGCTTCCAAGCGGCAGCAGACATGTTATGCCAGTCAGGGTGTTTTGCAGGTGCAAAAAAGGGAAATTATTTGTTTCTTGTAAACAACAACACTTTCTCTGTTTCTCATTAGTGTCAGAACTGCTTGATTCATCATCAGTGATATCGCTGTCACCCGCTACGACATATTCTGCATAACTCTCTTCAGTCTTTTCCTTCTGACTGTTGCAGACAGAATGATCTGAAGATGGCGACAGTGACACTGGGACATCCGAAGTGTCATCCACATTGATAGGACTGCCATGGTCGAAGAAGGAATGCAGGACTGCGACAACAACTTCGCATACCCATGGTCATGATGAATATTCAATGGAACAACAATATCATCTATATTAATTACTGCATCGATAAAGTATCCCATTGGCGACATAATCACTGGCTCTGTTTGAGTTTGACACTACGAGTTAATGGCATTGCAATGTGACATCCATACTGCCATGAGGGACAATGTCATATGGTGCACTGAATCCTTTGAAAGTTGTGCTCTGTATTTGTGAATCCTCCATCTGAAAGAATGATACATAGGTAAGATGGTATGTATCTTCTGTGATATACATATAAATAATATTGTTTTGTCATCTTTTGTTTTCTCGTTGCAATACCTACATCATGAAAAATTAAAACAGAATAAATCAACTTGTAATTGGCATTTCGGAAAGTGTCCAGGATATAATTTTGTGTAGATGCATCTGTGGATATTGTAACTGTGCATGAGAAATCTAAATTTGATTGAATTATTCCACAGGCCCTGTATGGTCCTCCAGGATCCCCCAAACTATTTTCCCCCAAATGTTAAACAAATCTACTTTTGCATGGCTGTTGCATGTGGTGGAGCTGCTGTACACAAGAAATCTGTATTTTATTGCATCATTCTAAGGGCCTCCAAAACAAAAAGTAATGCTGGTGATTTGGTTTTTGAGAAGGTCCCTTGAAATCACATCTCAAACCCCATATCAGTTTTGTGCATTGGGTATCTGCTTTGTGGCTTGTCTGCTACTGCTAGCCAGGATCACTGGTCAACTTTATCTCAATGGGACCAGTGGACAGTGAGCTGACCAGGGTGTTGTGTTTCAACCAGGGAACATTCATGCAATAAATAGAACATTGCCTTTTCAATGGTGCATTCTGTGCAGATTCCATTATGTGACTAACCTTCCTGGCATATTTTAATATGTATGTATTCCGAGTCATTCAGACATTCTTTTCATTCTTGCTGGGAAATACAAGACACTACTAAGATTGTGATCTTATTGCCTAATTTGCACTAGGCTGTTAATGGCAATTAGTAACAGCAGACCTCTGTTGTACTTTGATAATGATATTTACAACCCTTGCATATAACAAAGCAGGCTATGTGCTAATGTAAGGTTCCAAATGTTTTTCACCCATGTAACTATTAATTTTAATCATGGGATCAGTGATATTACTAGCTGCTGTCTGGCGACTATTCTGTCCCCAACTAAAAAAAGGTGTGCTTGTTTGTCACTTGGAAAGCAAAACTGCAGATTCTTAAAGGTGAGATCCACATTTGGGTGCATAATGTTTTGCGGGATAAAAACCGTCGTCTTTGATTATTTATAAATGTATTAATCTGTGATTTTTTAAATATCGGATACTAGTGATATTCTACGGATATTTTATGATGACACTCTTAATATGCCTAAATTAAAATACTAAATGTGTTCCCAAGTAATATTTCCAACTGACTTGTGTTATGATGGGTAGTGTCATTGGATAGACACATTAACATACATAATAGTGACATTATGTTAAGTGTGATTGATTCTGTAGCATGTTTTATTGTTGTTATACTCATTATTTTATAGAAGTTGTGAGTTGCACACATGTACAGATGTTACCAGAAATAAATACAATGATACCATAATCACAATGACAATAATATTTCATTAACCTGCATGGCTGCTGCTTGCGCCAATCTGGTGTCCAATAGCTTCTGCTTCTTGGCTGATTTTGCCAATGAGAAATCAGTAGAGCCAAAGGTGTATGCGGAAAAATCGATCACAGATGGAACCGCATCTTTGACCAAGAATTATGTTTTTTTTTACCAAGTGTCCTTGTTCATCATAGGTGTCTTTTGTTTTGTAATCGCCATCCACAAAATGATCACTGCAGACTCTCGCTGATTTAGCAGATGGGGGAGACCCCAACTTCAGTTTCTGCAGCCATCTTTTCTGTTGCGATTCATTTGTTGGAAGTCTATGGAAAGTTTTTTCCTTACACCTATAGTACCAGTTTGTACATTCTGGAGCCATGCAGTGCACTCCATGCTTTTTCTTTTCTTTATATCCATTCTTGTCGGACATTTTCCCAGGTGATGCTGCTGCTTCAGTCATATTGAATCAATGAGTGGGACAGTGTATTCAGGCTAGATGCCCACATGGGGAAGAGGGGATTGTACTAGCCCTCCACCCCCCCCCTCCACCCCCCACAGTGGCATCCCCCATTGCCAGTGGTGGTAGTTGTGTAATCATGTAATTACAAGGTGATAAGGGTTTGTATGTGTGGATTTTAGACCCTATGGTTGTTGTGATACTTCTATAATTACATTATGAACACAATGTTATAGTCTTGCAAATTGTGTGTTGTATTTATTTTTCATGACTGAGATGCAGTCACCACAGAGTTAGATGATTAATCTTTCCCTTATGGTTGAGGGTAGTGATCTGGACATTTTCCCCTGGGTTCCCAACACAGAGAGTGGTGTAGTGGCTGTAGCCTCCACATTAGTCATTAGGGGAAGAGTTGTGACCTGGAAATGAGTTTCACCTGAGGTCAATACCCCAGGTGGATTATCCGACAAAAAATAAATACGGTTATTTCCTGTGTAGCTGACACAAACAGGATCTGGCACCTTTCCACATGTGAGAATCTCAGTTATATAATATAGCTTAGATAATAGCCTATAGGAACATGCTCCAATGCCATTAATTTTTGGAAATTAACAGTTTTAAAACAGTACAGTCATGAATGACCAAACAATGTATGTTGGCTTAATTAAGCACCAAAACAATTTTTAATAATGTTACTAATATAACAAAAAAGGGACATTTTCATATTCATTGAAGAACTTATTGAAAATATTGCCAGTGAGCATTCTGGTAACAGAAAATGTTGAAAACACTGTTGAAAGCACTCATAATATGTCACTGTTTTGTGGTTTTGCCCTGCCAGCTTTAGTTATTCATTAGGGTGTACATACAATAAATAACAGTAAAAGAAATCACAGAAAAAAATTATAGTTTTCCCTAGGAAAGTCACAGGAAATAAGGTCACAAAATAATGTTATTCAGACACTGTCTTGTTAATACAAAGGTTTGGTCTTGCATACACGAGCACCATAAAATCTTTTCAATCTTTGACAATAGAAGAAATAAGATAGCAAAATAATGTCATTGTGGCACAGATCGCTATAGACTGCCTTTTTTACACAATCGTAGCAATGATGACAGACCTAGCTAACAACCAAGTTGATTTGGGTTCTCCCTTTAACACCAGTATCACCATTCACCAGACTGCCCTGTCTTGCTGAGTGATGTTTGAACAACTCCCAAGGAGACCTACTTAATTATTTGGGATACCTGGCTTAGACAAAGGGCTTGCTTATCTGAGCCAGACCTTCTCTAACCCACAAAGGATATTCAATTACCCAATGTGGTAAGCTGGGGTGCCATTTCCTTCCCGCAAGCAAATATTTCTTATCACTTTGCACCACCACTGAGGCACTGGCACAATAGCAGGCCTTAGCAGTTGCCATCTAGCAGAGCTGGTTACAACACGGCAAGGGGCATGGAAGCCAAGATCAAAAGACAGGCAGGCCACAGCAAAAGAGGCCTGTTGTTGCTTATTGCAGCAAGGTCCAGAGGTCAGAGGTGACAACTGATTACCTGTTAGTAGTAAAGCGCTTTGGTCCTAACGACTGGACACTGAGCTATATAAAAACTTGCCTTTAGTGGATATTAGCTTAACTTGTATGATCAGTGTTGTCATGGTGAATGACTACAGTGACTTCCAACATAATTATTTCAGTCTGACTGAAAAAAATTGGTTGATTGAATTTCAAGTAATTAAATGGTTACAAAAAGCAAGGTGAATATAAAATATAACTAGCCATATATTAATTTATATACCCAATTAAAAGTATTTTAATCAATAAAATAATGAAATTGAGTTAATAAAATTAATTAAGAAAATTCAATAAGGATTAGTTATTTTTAATTATTCCATGTTATCTGTTCAATCTGTTATAGGCTGATTTTTGAATGAAAAATTATGCGGGCCGAACTGCGGGGCGGGCTGCGGGCTATGGTGTGGCAATATTTGTGCCGTTTCGTTTCAATAAACATATATTTAACTGATTCTACATACTTAATACATTCCTGTCATGACTGATTGACTGTTGTTGACGAGTGTTGTTTTGCAAAACGTCTTACGTATGTAGCCGACATTTAAAAAATATTATTTTGAAAAAGGTTATTTCCCCCACCGGCGACTGCTGATGTCGATATAATATATACTCGTAGACGTAGGAACTCTAACTCTATCTACCAACCGTGGCACAATGCCGCTGGTTGCTAGGACTAGGTACAGCTTGCCGGCGTAGAAACGTCAACGAGTGTTCTAGACTAAATCTGTGGATTATATAAATTGCAAATGATATACAACTATCCACACATATATGTACTTTATTATGTTCACATTTCTCATTATATTTAAACTTCGCTAAGATCACATTCGTGTATTATGCAGACAGTGAAATACAACCGTAGGACTAAATTGTCGTCGTAACGATACATGACTGAACTCGTGAGTGCCGAGTCGCCTTGGTAACAACAAGCTGTCATTTCCTACGCGCCGAATCGCCTTCCAAATAAGGAAATCATGTCCGGTTTTCCTATCGAGTTCGATGAACTTTACTTCGTCGCTGCGTACTTATTTGCAAGCAAATCGATCAAACACGGACCTGTTGCTCTGATCGAAACTTGTGTTTTGATGTTCAGTGTCTCTTTGTGTTCGTCACGTTTGCAATTAGGCTTGCATTCGGCGTTTGAAAGTGACCACCGCAGACTCTTGTCGAACTTGCCGCCGACGGACACGCCAACTTCATCATGTTTAACCTGCTTTTTCTGCAGGAATCCTTTCGTGGAAGTATGTGAAAGTTGCTTGCTAACAATCATAATATATCTATTAGCCATACAGTGCATTAAATAGTTTAATTATGTTTGTTTTAATGCGTTTGGCCCGTTTTTGTGAGAGCTATGCTGCGTTGCCTATTGACTCGCGGCTTCCGCGATTGTAAACAACGCGGCAATCAAACCGGAAACGCCGCTCAGAAGCCCTAGGGAATATGGCAGCGCCCTGTGTTGAAAGTAACTCAGTTTAAAAAATTATTAAAAATATACCGTGACGCTGTGCTTGTCAAATCATAGTGACAAGTGCTGTAAATTATATGTTCTTATGTTTGGGCTGTGGTTGTTCAGCCGCTTCAGTCCCCCTTTAAGTCCACACTATCATTATCAGCAGGAGCACTGTCCCACAAAAAGTTTATTATCACCAGCGTAATTTACATACAATGATCTTCACTGGCTATATCCAACAAAATACATTGCTAATGTTATAAAAACAAGCCTTCTAAGTTGTTACTTGGAAATTCCATGACATAAGTAAAAAAAACAATATGACAATAATCCACGATTAGCGCTATTGTAATGCTAATGCATCTGCCTAAAAGGCACTAACATAGAACATGTGCCTCCACATAGCGGATACTTATGTATAAAAATGACCTGAATAGCAGACACTGTCAATGTCACCATAGGGGCTTGTCACACACCGTGTAGCCATTGAAGGGGCTTATCGTTCTGAAATGGTTAAACTTGACTTTCACGTAAATATGGACAAAACATAAAATGTAAAACAATGGTTTTACTGTGTGGACATTTGTGACCCGCCACAACAAAATGCGACGCCATTCTCGAAAATAATGGTGGCGTGTTTTATTGCATATTTGGATAGAGCAGATGGATAGATGAGACAGAAATAATTATACCTCAATGTTAGTTATAGTCACATTATTTCCAGAGATACACTTATTTGAATATCGAAAATGCAAAATGTACTAATTTGAAAAAAAACGGCTTTAAAGTTTTCAGTCGTTTACTTATGATGATTTCACTTCTTGCAGGCATGTTCTGCTCCAGATGGACCTATTTAAATACATAATAATTATGATTGTGTATATCTATGCTCGAAGTCTACAACCCATATTTAAAATTTAGTATGGATAGCACCAATACAACACTTTAGAGGCAGGCATGACCATATCAAATCTAGTCTGAGACGTGAGTGAAACGTCAGATGCAAACATAGGAAGTGGCAGCAGTCAGCGTATTTGAAAATTTTACGCAGCGAGTTTTCATAAAACAATCAAACCAGTCAATACATTACATACTCAATACATTATTATTAAATTAATAATTATATTAGATTGCTTTACATATTGTGGCATATCACTGGCATTGAGGGAAATTGTATAACACCGCCGGATTTTGGCGTAAAACTAAAGTGCCAAAAATACCCCGCCGCTGTCATGCATGAAATATTCGATTGCCACGTCCCTAAGACTCAAATAATATATATTGAAATAGTTCGTTTTAACAGTGAGTTGTCAAACGAAAACGAGCGTGAAAAAAGACCGGAAGTTTATCGTAAATGACAGCTGACCAATCAGAGAGCTAATTTCTGTCACGAGGCGACGCTTAGCCTTCACAAAAGTCCCATTAACATGCACATTTATGGAAAGTCTTTAATGAAAATGTTGTCATTGCTTAGAATTAAAATCCAGCTTTCCGATGGTACCAAACATAGCGCCATCGGACACAATTTACTTGGATTATTCTTGAAGAGAATGTGGATAATTCGTTGTGTCAGATACAATCACAATCTTTAAACGACGTTTGATAGGTGTCAAAACACACCCAGATAAACACTTTTAAACTTTAATCATGACATTTAGACAACTTACATATGTTAGAGTATACTATTTAGGAACGATTGCCGCTGGAAAGTCATTTTCGAAAACAAATCAGTTCCGTAATGTTTTGCCTCGTATATCGTTATAAGCTCAAGCGACAAGCGTCTCATTTTGGCGTGGCAAGTCACATTTATATAGCCATTTTTTTAAAGGTTGTATGTACATTTTGATGGAACTTAGATGACTATAATTATTAAATCTAGTCAACATAAGTAACAATATTATGTCTATGAAAGGGCGTCTGGACCCCCTGGACCCGTCTGGATCTGTCCATGCCGACTGGATATATTCACTACTTTTGAGAACGTCAATTGACCTACTAAAACAGTAGATCGCTGGTTGGTTTTGAAACCGTCCCTCTATTTACACACGACTTGAAACGGTTCATCAACGTCTTTGGCCAGAATAAAATAATCCAGGTCAGAATGACAGATTAATGTGACATCAAACGTAACAAATGTCGTCATCCTAAACTGACGAACATAAATCACACACATTCTATGCCGATGTGAATATTATATGTTACTCGCATATATTTATCAGGGTGGAACATAAGGGTGGCAGTGACAGGGTGTGTTAGATATTTACCCCTGGACTTTAGGGTGAACCGTATAAAGTTGATGACGTGGCTATATGACGTTGTTACCGTGGAGATGTGTGACAAGAGGTTGAGGTGTGAGTGAGTTACACTCACCTGTGATGTGGAGTCAATCATCGTCTGTTTTGTTCGAGAATCTGTTTTTCTTCAGGACCTTCACCTGATGCACTATTTGTTGGGCTCTGACCAGTGACCAGTGACCTGTCCCGTAGCGTCTCGCGTCCTCACATAGACGGAGTGTTTGTAGACTGGCGTCCAGCTCCCCTTCCATCAAGGTCACGTCCACTCCCCAGAACCTGTCCCGGGCCAGGACAGGCCGCCCGTGTAGACGTGTCACCCCCAATGTCAAGTTAGCCACCAAACGCTGATACCACACGATGTCGTCAGGGTGGTCCAAGTCCTCCTCCAGTGGTCTTTGCCAGTCCAGGCTACAACAGGACACAACAACTTGACACAACAACTTGACACAACAACTTGACACACCTCTCACCTCTCTCTTCTTGTGCTATCCACGTCACATGTACGTGTCACAATGACGTCACCGTCAACAAAGTGTGTTGTACTCACGTTACTAAGTGCACCCGCTCCTGTCCCCGAGGTGTGTCCAAGTTGACCGTCATTCGCAAGAACTCAATGCCGGACTCAGACAGCCAGTTGTTATTGAGCCTACAAACAAGGGTTGTGTCACATGACATGTCCACTCACGTGACACCACACACCCCAACAACAGTTGACATCACAGCTGTTTGTTGAGACCTGGTTTTCATGGTCCTGGGATAGTTCATTGTGAAAACTCTGTCACATCGCGAGAAACAATATGTTATTTTATGTTGACAGAATTATTTATTTAGAATAATTCTTCACACACAACAATATTAATATTGTGACATATGACAACACTTGATAGGGACAATAAACACTGTCATCTTGTCGTGACAAGTAGAAACACTGGTGACACTGAAGTAGAAACAGTTTGACAGGTTTTCTAGAAAGTAGTTTCCCGAAGTCTGGCAACAGATGTAAAAATAACAATGTATCAATTTTGAATGCAGCAACATTTTATGATCACATTTCAGGAGGGGGCATTTGGTGGGGTGGACACAGTGGAGGGGCACCTGGGAAAGGGTAATTATGTGACATCATGAGAACATGGTGACATACCCTACGTGAATTACCCCAAATAAAGACGTCTCACCATAGAAACACGAGACGGTGTAAGCTGCAGACGGTCTCAGTCACTCTCATTGCGCCGGTGTCAGTGATGAAATTGGACCCTAAACTGTCACGAGAAAAAGACAACAACGCTGTCAAATGGTTACGGTGTAGGCTGTATAGCAGGCTGACAAGTGACGAAAACATGACACACATAATTTATATTACTAAAAGGGTCAATTTAGTTTTTAAATGACTGATTTGAACGAGCAGTTGTGAGTACGTGTGAGTGTACATACGTCTGTCACAGAGAGTATTTGTACAGTTGCTGTAGACTTCAATACTTACGCCATCACCTTTAACCCTTTCAGGGTCACCAGCGCAGACGACAGTAGAAAGACATCTCTGTCGTCTAGACCACATGCTTGCAGACTGTTGAGACACAAACACAACTGTTTATTTACTGTACACAACAGTGACATTGGCGTGCTGTGTCATCAGTAAATCACACAAGTTAATCAATAACACCCTGTCTGAACAGAGTACCCCTCTGATTATTATTACAAAACAGTTTTATACTTTTGGCTGAACCTGATTTGATAAGCGTCAATCAGACATCATTAAAACATAACAAACGACACCACAAATAAGATTTCAGTTGCTGCAACATGAGACATTATCACTTCAATGTGTTGTATTCAACATGCCTGATATGTTCCAAGTGGACGAGTTCCTTCAGACTGCTCGTTAGAACGGTCGTCACATCCCGGCCGTGAAGGGCATCATTGTCGTCGAGACTAAACAAAAGGAATGCATTTGTAAATTACTCAAGCAAGAGTACAACCCATCACCGAATGTAACAAAATAAATGAAACATTGTCTTGTGATAGCTGTCACACTGAAATATTGATCACCTCAAATTGCAAAACATGACTGAAATATGTATCCATACAAATATAACAGGCCTCATTTTGTAACAGTAGTGATCATATAGAAAAGGTAACTTCAAAAGAAACCTCAGCATTTAAAAAAGCATTACTAAGGCTAGAGAAATTATTCTTGTTAAACATGTCTATTACTATTATTAATTGAGTAGAAATATTTGTAGGTATCTGCCAGTCATGATGAAAAATACCTCAGTTCTGTCAGTTGGGTCCAAAGTCTTAAAGCAGCCACCAGGCTTGTTCCGTGGATATTGCAGTCAAACAAGCTGAAATATAGAAAATAGTGTACTATAGATGATAAATATTTACATCAGAATTGAACTTGGTGTTTGAGAAACATTACAAATGTATTAAATGAACGACATGCGAACAACAGAAGATACGAGTCTGCAGAATGAGGTGGGGTGAGAGGCAGTGGGATTGGGAGAGGGACTGAGATAAGGATGTGGGATCGGAGGGAGACAGTCAGTCAGAGGTTGAAACAGAGAAGCGGAGAGGCAGTGGCATTGGAAGGTAGGAATGGGGGATTGGGGGAAGACAGATTCAGAGAGAGAGAGAGAGAGTCAGGGGTGGAGAGGCTGTGGGATTGATATATATCACGTGTGCTTGGGGAGGTGGACTGGAACAGTCCGTCATGCAACTGATCTATATGTAGGTAAATGGATAACACGCCTGTTGCCATGCCAAATTTAATGGGCAGATAATACAGGTATATATTGTATTTCTTCTATACATGCTATTAGACATGAGGGATTCAAATAGAAATTAAGAATGCGACGAATATTCGATTCGTATTCGAATCTTCGATCATTTTTCAGTTAGTTGATTCGATATCCGAAAATGTGCAGCTATATCAATGAATATCGCTAGAATATTTTCATTCATGAATGTCCTCTGCCGTAAAGTCGGTCCCGGGTGACCTTTTACTTTCTGACATAAGTATGAAAAAGACAATAACCGTGAAACTACAACTCACATATCTGATATGTATACGTACACACATTAGGTTACAAAATAACTCGCGAAAGTGTCATTGCCTTCCATGGCGTAGCTTACCATAAAAGCAGTATTGTGTCAATGGGACTTTTGTTAGCAGTGTCAGGTTGAGGGTACGGTTTGGGTAAGATTAGGATTAGTTAAAGTCAGTTTGGGCTTCATTATGGTTACAGTTACTGTAGAGTTAGCATAAAACCATAATTTGCGAGTCATTTATTTATCGATGTTATGGTAAGTGTCGACCTCCGTGCTGCCGTAGATCATGTCGAGTGTGTTTTCTTAATTTTATTCTTTAAACAAATGTACATTATTTTATTTTGTAATCTAATGTGTATATTTATACATAAGATATGTGAGGATAAGTTTGGTAGCTGTAAGAAGTCGTTTTCATGGGTAGGACAGAGAGTAAACAAACAAATCGAATAAAGTTAAACCTATCAACTATGACTACTATATCCACAACCACAAACTATCTCTAGCCATAGACCATATCCCCAAATCGAAGGAAGAGAAACCCAGACAAAGGGCAACCAATAATGGAGAACGCATACACAACACCGCAACACACCTAGGCGTAAACATCAATAGCAAACTTTCCTGGAATCATCATGTAGATGCAATCACAAAGAACGCAAATAGCACCCTCGCATTTCTTAGACGCAATACCAGCAACTGCCCAAGACCAGTCAAATCATACTCCTATGAAACCTTTGTCAGACCCACACTAGAATATGCCTCCACTGTCTGGGATCCAACTACCAAACACAATATAAATAAAATGGAAATGGTGCAGAGGCGTGCAGCCAGACACGTACACAGTGACTGGCGGCGCCACAGAAGCCCAACTGAAATGATGAACCAATTGCAATGGCAGACCTTACAACACCGCAGACACACAGCTAGACTCACTATGATGTACAAAATCCAACACAACTTAATAGACATCCCTCTCAACAAACACACACAGCCAGCGCGTACCCACTGTGCCACAGAACATCTAGCCGCTGGGCGTAGAGGGCACCCCTTACAACTCAGGGTTCAACGCTCCCGACTACAAGCATACCAACACTCATTCTTCATAAGCACTATAGAACCCTGGAACAAACTCACAGTGCAAACAATAAATGCTCCCTCCATAGAGGCTTTCAAACAGTGCCTTGAGCCTGACAGCTCTATACTCTACTACAGACCTTAAGGCATAACTAATCGGAACTACAGTTTTTAACATGCACTTTTTTAATATATATTATTAAAAAAAAAATTATAAACATCACCATTATTATTACTACAGTTTTTAATCAGCACTTGAACATGCGCACACTATCCACGAAGTCGTCATAATTGACGGTAGTGGATTACCGGAAGAAGAAGATGTCTTGATATTCAGACTTAGGGAAAAACACAGGCTAACTGGCTAAATCCTATAAACATCTGTACTCATTGTCTCTGTGAGCCCCACATCAGCTCCAGCTTAATATTTGAAATTGTACACTGTAATCTGCTAGGATCCTCTGACAGGAAGCCATGTTTCTCAGAATCAGTAGACCAGAGTAGACATGTACTTTCTCTCAGACATTTTATTACTAAAACACTGGTGGTAACTGCAGAGGAAGACCGGTTGACAACTGGTGGCATTTCTTTTCCGAACAATTGAAGAAGATGGCAAGATGAAGAAAACCCAATGCCTACAATGTCAGGCACTTGTGAGTGCAAAGGCTGACTGACCGAGGACTCATCTTAGCAAGCACTGCCCTTCAATATTAACCAAAGTTAGCACGTTTTTGTTTAATTCGCATGGTAACGTACGAAAAAAATGGTTAATAATAACTACATCGAGTACAGTCTGCATAACACACGCCATTACACTGCAGATACATCATAGCACTGAATCTACAGGTATGCCTGCCGTACTGTACTCATGTCACACAAAACAATTGTTTCAAAATATCAAATGGCACAATTATTAAGGTTCTACATTCGTATGGGTCACACCAGGAAGTCTGTGTTCTGACCCCTTTTGCGTCATGTAATATTCTCGGATTGCCATTTTCCCAGTGTCCAATGCGCAATCACCGTAGCAACGGGAGCTCGGTGAATGCTAGGACTGAGTCCGTGGCTAGCGGTATACGACAAAAGTGAAGGATCATGCCGAAACAAAGCATTGCGGCTGGGTGCACTAACCACAATAACATAATTTGGCCCCTACCAATAACAGAGACAAGGGACACAATCTGCCTGCCATCTACAACCAAATTTTCCCGCCAAAATATGAACCAACACACGTGACACCAATAGCTGACATCGACAATTATGCTCCAAAGTAAATTAAATCATACATACAATAATACATATCATCTGTTCTGTATGCTCGCTGACTAAGTGTTGGTGAAATACTATATTCAAATTGCTAGTACTTGTATATCGCTCTCTATATAATATTGGCACATTAATTTTGCTTTTCAACCCTATATGTCTACGATGACATTTTGATAAATCAAACAACATTTAATGCCTACCCATAATACGAATATATTTGCAACTTAATGATTTAAATAGAAATAGAAATATATATATATATATAATATATATATATATATATATATATATATATATATATATATATATATATATATATATATATATATAATATATATATATATATATATATACATGAGAATGAAGATTGTACCAATAATATGGTTTTTGATGGAATAATGATGATATATATTACTGCTAATTATATAGATTTCCTCCAGGAATTTAACCTTTTCATGCAAGTAATTGAGTTTAATAATAATACAAGTAATAACATCCCACTTGGTTTTTTTTCAGATCAAATGTACAGGTTTGACTGCATAAGTACATTTAGGGGTCTGCACAACGTAGCTTTAAAAATATATGTGACACCTTCATAACAAATAGCTGTTTTGGCCTTCTCTTGGTGTAATATGTTCAATTATGTTTCATCATAATAGGATTGATATGAAAAGTGTGCACAGGTGTATGAATTTCTAATTACTATAAAAAAGTTTACTATAATGAACTTTATACTTACATCAACTTTGTGAAGTCATCCATATTTGGCATCACATAGACAAATGCCTGCAGCTCGACTGGACTCATTCTTGAACATTCAAGTTTCAGTTCTCTGACATCATTCCCGAAAATGTCCTTGGCATAATTCAGGACAAAGTCTTTGATCACAGCCCACAGATCAGGCTGACGTGATTCGTACACGAGCTTCAGCAGTAGGAGGACAGTTCTATTGAGATCGCGCCTTCTGTTTTCATAATCCTGCTTAACTATAAGCCTGAGCAAATTGGCAGCCGTCACAGTTGTCTGGAGCCCTAGAGACTTCAAAAGATATCTATTTGCTGGATCACTGACTAGTCCTGAAAGAAACAATAAAACTGTATCGAGCTGTCCAACATTTGGCGTGTCTGCCATCTGCCTTTCAATGTCGTCAATGTTTGAAACAAGACCGATGGCTGCTAAGAACTCCTGCATAATGAAATGCACAAAGCAGTGCAACTCAGTGTCTTCTCTGGACACCGGTCCTTGCACCTTGTTATTAAACACCACCAACAGACCGAGCAGTCTTGCGGTGGACTTTGACAAACCCCACCTCTTCAAATCGTCTTCTGAGAAAAAAAGTTTATTTGGCAGACGACTCATGCCTTCCTTTGCAAGTTTGGAATGGTCGAGAAGTGGATCTTTGAGATGAGCAATTACATCGTATTCAGAAGGTACGTTTCCTTTGATGTCCGGGTGATGTTCGACTGCAAAAGCGAGCACACTTGTAGTCAGCAATTGTGTGATTGTTTTTGGCAAATACATACGGTCATGTCCATTCCGGATCAATTTTGCGATTCGGCATAGAAGATTGCAGAACATAGGCACATAGCAGAAACTACCGATGTTGTTGTTGTCGTCGTCGATGTAGTTTCGTATGAGTTGTTCTAGACTGTCATTCTCTGTGTCATTCCCTGCGCAAAACATGGACACATACCGATCAACCCTCGAATCATCGAAGCCGTACATCTCGGCTTTCCGGTCGAACACACGGTATTCGTTTACTGCACCAGGCCGTGCAGTGCTCCCGGCATGGTTTTCCCACAGATGATGGACCCTACCAACTTGGCAACTTTCACTTCTGTGTCGTAAAGAATGGGCTCCGACTCCAACTCAGATGTGTAAAGTCCGGACTCACAGTCTTCAAAAATGAAGAGGCTCTGTGACATGTTCGCGAAATATTGGCGAACAATATCAGCGCATGGCTTCTGGATTCCTTGGTGCAGAAAGAGAAGGTCAGCCAAGGAACATCTTCGTTGTCTGAGAAGTGAAAGCTCTCGCATCGAAAAGAAGAAGAGGTTCTCAATGGATGGGAACCGACCGACCACCCACATGCTGAGCAAGGACAATGTAGCCATTGTCTTGCCAATGCCTCCCGGGCCGTATAGTAACACCGTCTGTGGGATCTTCCCGGTCAACGGATCTGGAGAAAGTAACTCTTCAACACTGATTTGTCTGTTGTGTTCAACGTCGTGTACATATGGTTCCACGTATATGTCACTGAGGTTGTTGACTGTGATGTTTTCGTTATATCTCTTTTCCCTCAGATATGTATCGATCTTTTCTTTGTGAACATTTCGGAACAGTTGCTTCAGATGCTGCAGCTCTTCTGAAAATACGAAATATTTCGTAAATCAAACATAACTACATTATTCTAGCCGTTTATGTGGATTGCTGTATTTAATAATTATTACTGGTGCATTAGTAGCATTGCTGAAACACGGTCGTAATTAATGTTACTTATTCACCAAAAACAAATGGAATGGCTATGTTCCTTGAGAACGCTGCTATATTTCCTTTGTTTGTCGCTAAAGAGCCGTGTACAACCAACCCTCCGTCGCTGTACCTGTGTTTAATATTGGCAGGCCTGACAAATAGTATTAGTGATTTTCATGAATATTGCAGACTTATCTTTGGAGAGCATTATAATTTGTATTTACTAACTGATTAACACTGTAGCGAGTTAGCCTAATGAAAGACACATTAAATCTGACATATACATTTTGCTCAATCTCGTTAGGTTTTTACAAAGCAGACACACGGTATTATTACTTTCTTGAATGTTGCAGAATTTGAATCAAACTCCAGGCTGTTAGAGGTCAGACAGTTAGTACCACCTGTCACCATTACTTTAGTATATTTGCTCACACATACATTTTACTGAACCAGGTTAGGTTTTGACAAAATAATTGCCGTGTTCATTTTGTTATTCATATCATGTTTAAAAAAATCTATCCTCTTTGGTGCACCACATAAATTAAAAACTACATTCATAATCATTATTTGGTTTGATTATATGACATCAGGTTTGTGATACTGTTGTAATATGTAATTTAATGAACTACTAGATGCTTTATGTCCAAGTCTCGTAATATTCGATACAAATTGTTATTATGAAATGAATATGTGAAGATTCCTATCTCGAAGCTCAACAGTTCCTATTTAATTATGCATCAAGCAGTGATAACAATCACAAGGTAAAGTAACCACGAAATAATAATGGGCATAAACATAAGATAGGACAACATATTGCCATCAGGCTCATTTATATTCTACAACTCTCAATTATGCAGTTACACAAATGAAAACGCTGGTGGATGATGCATATTTAAGTTTTAATAACTACCACATGCGTGCCCAGTTAATCACATTTATTATTGTCAGTCACAGCTTGTCACACAGTATACTGCTTTGATATTTGTCCAACTAAACATACTGTATATGTTGACACAATACCATTGATGAGTTGTTGATTTTCTTCAGCACTCATTTCCATGGCGGAAAGTCGGGAAGGGACTTGATCTTGCTGGATATGTGGTTGCAGCTGGTCTGCTGAACAAAAACAATTGGCTGTTGTAAATGGCCAATATTTGAAGATTGTATTTACTATGCACTAGCAAAATTAGCCAACAACAACAAAAATGAAAGTAGAACGACAACTGACAGTAGTACGCAAACGGAGCTCTCAAACAAGTCTTTAAATTCCTAAATGTGATGGTTTATGTAAACATAGGTATTCTTGCTTATTTTATTTGCTTTATATAGATATTTCAGTTGCATCATTGTAGGCAAGTTCATGTAAAGTTATCATTACTCAAATGACAGCAACATCTGTTTGTGTTTGCTGCTGACCCAAGACATTATCTGACTGTATTTCACCGATATCATGCATTAACTGAAAAGGGCTTACCACAGAATGAATGATATAATAAACCTATAAAGACTTGTGACTTACTTTTACAATAAAACAACAAACAGACCCTGACCAATAGAACAGTAACACATATTACCTAAGCTCTGATCACGCGCAATTGCAGCTGGCAATTCCAGTGAAGCAATCCAGTCAAACAGTTCCCTGTGCTGCTCTGTTGATAAACCACGTCACACATCAATAAGCTAGTAACATTAGAGAATTCCGCAGAATGTTTCAGTTGCCACAGTACAGAGGATGAAACTACAGCCACCACGTAAACGTTACGTTATTTGGATGGCTACGATACACACAATGGACACTGGTTAGTAAATACAGAATAAGCACAGCCATGGTTGACATATGTTCCCCACACAGGTAAATACCGGGCGACAATTACGGTGCGAGGATAAAACCCCAACCACTTACTGGACAAAACACAACGGAAGTGGAATGTGCCTACCTTTGAACTAACGCTTTCAAGAAAGTATTAACTGCTTTCATCTGTGGTCCTACATACCAAAATCCATATCTAAAATCAGTTGGGTTTTGTCCAAAATTTGCAATAAGCGGTTGGAGTTGTTGTCCCCTGTGGTTTTGTTCACTGGCGTTTTGTCCTGGATTCGTAATTACTTGTAAATCCTGTCCTGAGAAATAAGTCCTAATAAATAAATACATACCATTCTAACTGCAAAAGTACTCTTAAAAGGGTTATTTTTGTTAAAATAAAATTGCAATACAATGTATTGGACTATCAACAGAATTATATATGCTTACACAGACAGTCTTTTTAAGCAATCATAATTATAGTCTTTGTCATAGTAAAACACCCCAGAATAATTATATTTGGATGGGGCACTATATAACAAATTAGTTATTATTAATAGGTTGACTCAACTGGGTGAACAAGTTGCACACATATGTCATTGTCAATTGGTGTTCTTCCTTTGCCAAATATGATGCTAGCTGAGCAGTCATCATCAGTGCTTCAGTAGCAGAATGTGTGTCTAGCAGACTACTATGACATGTTCAAATACTCAGCTAGAACTGATCTGGAGCTCACAGAGACAATGACTACAGCTGTTTGCAGGTTCTTAGCCAGTGGACCAGTATTTGTTCTTTTGCTAAATGTCAAGGCATGGTGTGGTTGGCTAATCAATGTTTGCTGAGTGGGTACAGTAGAGCCTGCCAATGTCCAGAACTCAACCTTTGTTCCTTAAACAGATTGCAAACTGACACATGCCAGTACAAGACTGTAGTCACCATATGGCATTATCAGTACTGATCAATTTTCTATGAAACACCTCGTTGATCTGATGCTTTAAATAAATACAAGGATACCCCTGAACTAGCAACTAGTCAACCGGCTTGCTTTAGATGATCAGTAACTAAATTGTAATTGGACTAGAGGTAATTACAGGAACTAGCCAGTGGATATATCAATTATTAACTTATTCCCACATGTGTCACTAAATACAATTTTCCGGCAAATACTAGGTTATTCCCACTGCCCTGTCTAAATTCAGTATTTCTCATAAACGTGCCTACCCTGATCGCAGCACTCACACCAAAAGCAAGTTCCGACCCTTTAAGAACAGTCCATATTAATATTAACACAAACCTTGCAATTCATCTATTCTTGTGTCTTTGCTCTCTACACAGGCTTCCAAGGAGTCAATCTTTACTTGCAAAGCTCTGTTGAAATCAGTCAGAGTGATCTCCTCCGTGGGCAACTAAAATAACCAAACCTAAATTTTGGTACATGACCATGAACGTTGTTCTGGACAGGTAAAAAACACGGAACAAAAACGATCTTCCAAAATCACTAATATTGTCAGTTATGCCTTGAAAATAAGTGTCTCACACGTGTTTGTATTTTGTTTTAGGTCATAATACACATCCCGACTGGATTGTACGTAAGTTAATAAGACATGGGATCGAATACATTTCTACTTGTATTTGAAAACATCTGAATACATTAAAACAAATTGTATTTGAGGTTTAGGAATTAGACGTATTTGTATTTAAATACTTTCCTAAAGTATTTGACATTTCCAAATAATTTCAAATACATTTTCAAATATATTGTTAGTACCAACATTTCTGTTTCATGATCACATGTAATGCCTGCCAAACGGATTACCATCATTGTAAATCACCTTTCACCAAACCAATTGTTTTCAACCTTCAAAATATCTATTGATTGCAACTTTAATGTGCCTCACCCAACAGTGCTAATTACTGAAGATTACATTTGACAGCAGGTGTCTCCCATGGCATTGACAGTAACCACAACTTTTGTTTGCTCAGAGTCAGAGGATATGACAGTGACCATAGGTCCATATCCCCTTTATTCTTCAGTAAAAAAAAACAGAGCATGGCCTTTACCTCTCTGGATAGAAGTCTTTGAGTCAGTTGTCACTGTGATGTAGTTAGCAATAACAACATTCTCTTGCACTGGTCTGACTGTTTATGAGCAAAACTCTAATTGTGTCTATAAACTAGATGTCCCAATATTTATGTTTGTTTCCCTATATAATTATATACTGAAAGTGAGAACTATTTGAAATATTTGTAATTGTATTACCTGGCTCATGCAGTCAATCTTCTGTTTCCGCAAGATCTGCTCAAGGTCAAGGACTTGCGGGTCGCTCATTTGTAGCGGATGTTCTTCAATCTATTATAGAAAATAATTAAATTATTCAGATGTCATATCATAAAAATTATTCACCTATTCTTCAATGTGTCTTCCAACTATTTCATCAAAGGAGGAAACTGTGGTTTTTTCCCAATAATAATAATATACTTCTTTTATGCCAATATCCTCGAAGATCAAGTTCAGTGGCACGACAAAAACCAAGGGATTAAGTAAACTCGTAATCGTAAGACAATATATGAGTCGACAATGGATGTATGAAGATGCTAGAAAGCTAATGAGGATAGGCTGCATTAAAGAGATAGGTTTCTCGACGTCGGCGGAATGAAACGTATGGATGAACACATTTGTTACTCTTAAAACTTAAGGATGATCTTACTGTGTTATTCTATGTAAAATGGCACCGTACCAAATATAAATTATTATGCTATTTTGTAATCATCCATCTTTAAGAGACATAAGAACTATCAAGTCATTGTTTTAATCCGTCGTTTTTTGAGGTATAATTGAAAAGGTTACACATTTTGAACAGTTTGACTATCATTCGAATAAGTTCCTGTAGCTGATTTTTTTTTTAAATTGAAGATTGCTTGTTCTACTTAACAACCAAACAACCACATACATTTGTAAATTCTACATCAAAGTACATTAATTAACAACCTAACAAACACATACATTTGTAAACTCTACATCAAAGTACATTAATTAACAACCAATCAAACACATATATTTGTAAACTCTACATCAAAGTGCATTAATTAACAACCTAACAAACACATACATTTGTAAACTCTACATCAAAGTACATTAATTAACAACCTCACAAACACATACATTTGTAAACTCTACATCAAAGTACATTAATTAACAACCTCACAAACACATACATTTGTAAACTCTACATCAAAGTACATTAATTAACAACCACACAAACACATACATTTGTAACCTCTACATCAAAGTACATTAATTAACAACCAATCAAACACATACATTTGTAATCTCTACATCAAAGTACATTAATTAACAACCAATCAAACACATACATTTGTAACCTCTACATCAAAGTACATTAATTAACAACCAATCAAACACATACATTTGTAACCTCTACATCAAAGTACATTAATTAACAACCAATCAAACACATACATTTGTAACCTCTACATCAAAGTACATTAATTAACAACCAATCAAACACATACATTTGTAACCTCTACATCAAAGTACATTAATTAACAACCGAACAAAACACATACATTTGTAAACTCTACATCAAAGTACATTAATTAACAACCGAACAAAACACATACATTTGTAAACTCTACATCAAAGTACATTAATTAACAACCGAACAAAACACATACATTTGTAACCTCTACATCAAAGTACATTAATTAACAACCTCACAAACACACACATTTGTAACCTCTACATCAAAGTACATTAATTAACAACCTCACAAACACATACATTTGTAAACTCTACATCAAAGTACATTAATTAACAACCGAACAAAACACACACATTTGTAAACTCTACATCAAAGTACATTAATTAACAACCAAACAACCACATACATTTGTAAACTCTACATCAAAGTACATTAATTAACAACCACACAAACACATACATTTGTAAACTCTACATCAAAGTACATTAATTAACAACCACACAAACACATACATTTGTAAACTCTACATCAAAGTACATTAATTAACAACCGAACAAAACACATACATTTGTAACCTCTACATCAAAGTACATTAATTAACAACCTAACAAACACATTCATTTGTAAACTCTACATCAAAGTACATTAATTAACAACCTAACAAACACATTCATTTGTAAACTCTACATCAAAGTACATTAATTAACAACCTAACAAACACATACATTTGTAAACTCTACATCAATGTACATTAATTAACAACCTAACAAACACATTCATTTGTAAACTCTACATCAAAGTACATTAATTAACAACCTAACAAACACATTCATTTGTAAACTCTACATCAAAGTACATTAATTAACAACCTAACAAACACATTCATTTGTAAACTCTACATCAAAGTACATTAATTAACAACCTAACAAACACATACATTTGTAAACTCTACATCAAAGTACATTAATTAACAACCTAACAAACACATTCATTTGTAAACTCTACATCAAAGTACATTAATTAACAACCTCACAAACACATACATTTGTAAACTCTAAATCAAAGTACATTAATTAACAACCTAACAAACACATACATTTGTAAACTCTACATCAAAGTACATTAATTAACAACCTAACAAACACATACATTTGTAAACTCTAAATCAAAGTACATTAATTAACAACCTAACAAACACATTCATTTGTAAACTCTACATCAAAGTACATTAATTAACAACCTCACAAACACATACATTTGTAAACTTTATATATATCAAAGTACAATAAATATAAAAATTATATTTGGCACTGACAAAAACTGTTCAATGTATGTTACTTCATATCAGCTTTTGTCTTATCCCAGTTCAGTTTTGTTTTACCTGGTGAAGTTGCTGCACGGCTTGAGTGGCGTGGGCGTCGTTCTTCAGCTCGGTCGGATCTTCCAGTAAAGTCACCATTGCCTTGATGTGATCCTTCAACTCGGTGGTAGTTAGTTTGAAATCAGCGGACTGGAAGAGATTCTTTTGAATGTATATCACCTGCAGAAAGACAATCATATAAAGCATGTCTAGCTTTAGTATAATCAGAAATATTGCATGTAATGTAGCATATGCCATTTTATCTACGTTGCGATAGGTATAGTTTTGACTTTGTTTTTAAGTTTTATGTCTATATCAAGGAAAAAGCATAAACAATGTGATGCAAAAAAAATTCTCCAATGAATTGAGCAACCAGTACATCTACATATATACAAAAGTTGTAGAACTGAGATATAATATATGCATTGGTTTGGTTCTGTGATGTTTGTGAATACTAAAACAAAGGCACATACTTGGTTAAGAGTCAGTAAACCATACACAAAATATTGCTTACAAACAATGCTAATGAAACAATTTCTGTCCAACATTTGGACTTTGCTATTTGGTTGCAATGTCACGCTGTAATAGTATCCTGTCACGAGATCAGCATGAAGATATGCCCAAGTTTTTATGGCTGCACAAACATAATTATTGCAACAATAATACGTGGCTACTTACATTAACAAACGACTGTCTGTTGGCGATGGAGGAGGTAAACAGTTGACAGTTGGTCACCAACTGTAGCAACGCGATGGTGTCCCCTCCTCCGGCTCTGAACGATTTGTGACCTTCACCCATAAAGACTTTTCCAATCTGCCACGGCTCGCTGTCCCACACAGAGGCATCTGAGTTTACCCAACTTGCCTCTGTTCCACGAGTGAGCTGGGAGCGAATATCTTGTTCCCAATCCCGACGCCGTGCGAGACAAGATGGGCACAAACCTTGCTCCCTGGCAAATATACGTGTCATGCATATGTTGAACTAACGTCAATATCATGGTCAACGTTGCACGTCATGTGGTAGGATGTTGGATATAACACATGATTAACATGATTAACAGTATATAACAGGTAATGTGTTAATAGTAGCTTCAAAGCGTAGTAGTCCCATAGACTAGTTCTAATGCCCAGCATGAAGTAATCTGTCATATTTTTGTATAGGTTATAAGCTATTTGCATTCACACAGGCAGTCATTTCAGTCAGCTTAGTGATACAGACAGTGGTGGATGTTTGTGTACAAATAGTTACTTGTAGACAAAGGGAACCATTTTATAAAGTGCACTCCGCGTACTCTTATCAAAAAGTGGACCACAAGAATAAAATAAATGCAAGTAAAATATGGTTGCACACATCCAATTAAACACTAACATCATGGATAAGTCACATTTTGCACATAATGATAATAAAATAAACAGACAGTGGCTGCAACAACACAACACATGTCTTTAAGGAGTTACGTACTGACAAGGTCCATCGCACGGCTGACGTGGGAACTTCTGGTGCAGCGATAGGTGGAAGTTTCTGATCGCGACATCGCAGAAGGGATAAATGCCTTCTGTCGTGCAGATCAGAGCCTGGCCCGCTTTCAGCCAGTTCACGTAGCTGCTGTCCTGGAAGCGGCTTGGCTCAGCCATGCTTCCTAAGGCTTCAGTATCTGCACAATAATAAAATAAATGTAGAAATGTATGCTATATATATATATATGTATATATATATATATATATATATATATATATATATATATATATATATATATATATATATATAATGGTATGTTTGCATTTATGCACCTATATCTAGGCAATAACATCATTATATTAAATAATAAATCCTTGTGCCAAATATAGTTAAAAGCAGGTTTTTTCACAGGTGTACTATATTTAACAGACGTTATATTATTATTATTTTGAAAACATACACACATAATTATATATGCATATATAAATATATATATATATATATATATATATATATATATTAATGTAGAATACTATTAACATAATATACTAACACAAGTTTGCACCTGCATTGCAGGTATATTTTCCCAAATTGTGGGTCATTACCTTTCTAGTTATCATGTTGTTTTCTCGGTGATTTGACATCTGGTTGTTCCCTGAGGAACAGCGGTGTCCGACGCCTTGCCATGGCGCCGACGACAAACTCTGTCTCCAATAACATCTATCCCATGTTGACTGAAATAACGCACATGAATTGACAATATATGCCAAAGGAAATTATATATATATATATATATATATATATATATACACTGAATATACATATATATATATATATATATATATATATATATATATATATATATATATATATATATATATGACGAAAATAAAAGAGGGTGGCACAAGAAGAGAAAATACAAACCAGAAGAAGGTAGTACAAGAAGAGAAAATACAGAGCAGAAGAGGGTGGCACAAGAAGAAGAAAATACCAAGCAATTTACCTGATTCGTGGACCTTTGTTAGTATGTTGTTACATCTTTGTGTGTCTGTGGACCAGTAGAGATGTCCTCTACATCTTGTCACATATGACAGACACAGTTGGGACACAGGATCTTATCACAGGAGGTTCTGCATTTGCCAGTTACATGGATGTAGGATGTGTTGGCAGAATTGTGGCTATCCGGTCATAGTGAAATCCATCTACATCTCCCTATGAGGGGACAACTGATACATCTTCTATCTACAAAATAACAAAGTCAGCAATTACATCAAACACGGAAGAAAGAGAATTACTGTACACATGTGTCAAGGATGTGTCATGCACCGGACTGACCAGTCTTCTTGAACAACAGCATACATTCATATATATATATATATATATATATATATATATATATATATATATATATATATATATATATATATATATATATATATATATATATTATGTATATATATATATATATATATATATATATACATATATACATATACATATATATTACATATATATATATATATACTCCTAAAGGCAGCTTATGTCGACCGATTATGCATATAGGACCGACTTATGTAGACCGCTGTTTTATGTGGACCAAAAGTGGTCTACATAAAGATTCGACGTGTTAGTTCACAACTAACACAGTTGAATTGATCAGTACCATTGCTTGTGCACACAGTTCATATGACAGTGAAATATTGTGCGTAATTAATTTTTAAATGCACAACATCTTAAGTGATTTTGAGCATGTTTTCTCCAGCGCCGTGCATATTTTTTTAGTATATTGTGTGCCGGGTTATATGTACCGGGTCAAAGTTCTTATAAATCTATATTTATGATATATACTGAACGAAGGGTTGGAGTTTCGTGTTCAGTGTATGATATGCTTCTTAGTGATGCAAAAGGCGATATTATTATGTGTAAATTAGTCAAACTTGCATTTTGTCTTTAAAAAATGTTGGTCTTTGTTGTTATCACATCGATACAGTCCGTGATCAAACGTAACTTGGGCTTCGACTTAGTTTACATTTCTCAACACTCTTTTACTGTTTACTAAATTCGGCGTCTACCGCAAAAAACGCTAAATAAATATGTGCAGTTTCCGGCGTTGCTCCGGTCTACATAAATCGGCATCTATGCATACGCGGTTTTATGTAGAACGATTTTTTGGAATATACCTTATTTATTGAAATATCTTGATGAACTTTCATTATGTGTTAAACATTAGTATCAGAAACAATGTTCCAGTTTTACATCTTTGGAAAATGTATTAAATAAAAAAATACGTCTGGTCTACATAAGCCGGTCCTCTAGGCACTGGTCGACATAAGCTGCTTTTAGGCTTACATATATTATATATATATATATATATATATATATATATATATATATATATATATATATATATATATATATATATATATATATATTCGTGTGTATGTTTTCAAAATAATAATATAACGTCTGTTAAATATAGTACACCTGTGAAGAAATTATCAAAATGTTATAGATGTGTTCCTCTGTATTTAGCACAACGATTTATTCTTTAATATAATGTTGTTATTGCCTAGATATAGAAGCATAAATGCAAACATACTATTATATATAACATTCATTTCTACACCTATATTTTATTATCATGCAGACTATGCCCTTACAGTAAATACCATTCAATGAACAATTTGAATGGTCCTAGGGTGTATTATGGCCAGGTTTATTTGAATGGTATCTGGATGGTATTTGAATATTTTAAATGTTCTTACATTTGACACTACAACTTATTTCCTGAAGATTTTAAATGTGCACATGTAAACCCAGTTCTTAAGAAGACAACTCTGCCAAAAGAAGAACTAAACAGCTATAGGCCTATTTCCAACCTTAGCTTCATTTCATAAATACTTGAAAAGGTTGTAGCAAATCGTCTTAGTTCTCACATCTACATAACTGGTCTAACCAATGCGTCACAGTCTGCGTACAACCAATTTCACTCTACAGAAACTGCCCTTTTAAAGGTACACAATGACATAAACCTTAACATTGATAATGGCAAAGTTACTGCACTGACCCTGCTTGAGCTATCCGTCGCTTTCGACACCATTGACCACAACATTCTCATTACACGCTTATCAACGTGGTACGGGATATCTGGCACAGCCCTGAGCTGGTTTACTTCATACCTCACTGATAGACAGCAAGCCATTAAAATAGGTAACTGCTTCTCAGACATGCTGCCCACCTCTTGTGGTGTCCCCCAGGGTTCTGTCTTGGGGCCGTTGTTTTTCACTCTGTATACAACACCACTAAGCTCTGTTATCCAGAGTCACAACGTGGATCATCACCTTTATGCAGATGGCACACAAATCTATGTTTCTTTGCCTACACCAGATACTTGCCGCTCCCTAAACCAGATCAGGGATTGTCTCCAAGTCCAAGATGTCTCTCTTTGGATGAAAAACAGTAAATTAAAACTAAATGCAGATAAGACAGAATTTCTCATCATTGGTATATTGGTATATATCTCAGCGTACAAAACTCGATGGCTTTTTCCCCGACACTTATTCTGAGTCAGAGTATCACACCAGCCGCCTCAGTTTTAAATCTCGGCTTGATGAAAACTTCAATTTCAAACAACATATGTCGAAAACATGCCGTTGTTGTTTTTACCATATCCGTGATCTTCGCCGTATCTGCCGGTTTTTATCACTTTCCGTTGCTAAAACCATCGCAACAGCTCTAGTAAGCAGGCTTGACTACTGCAATTACCTCCTTTACAATACCGCAAGCAATGACATAGCAAAACTTCAGCGTGTCCAAAATTGTTTAGCAAGGGTAGTCAGTCACGCGTTCTCCTCGTTTTCTCGCTCAGTGCCGCTTCTAAAATCATTGCATTGGCTCCCTGTGCACTATCGCATCATTTTTAACATTTGAACAATAGCCTATCAAGCACTCTCATCTACACAACCAGCATATCTAAATTCAATGCTAATTCCAACAAGAAATTCCCGACAGCTTACGCTCAACTAGTAGTAACCCTCTTTACATCCCTCGGGTGAAAACGAAAGCTGGGACCCGAGCTTTCTCGGTTGCCGCACCAACGGTGTGGAACTCGCTTCCTGCCAATGTTAAATCACAAGGTAATATAGTTTCATTCCGCCAACATCTAAAAACGTATCTCTTTAATGCTGCCTATCCTCCTTAGCCTCCTAGCTTCTTCATCCATCCGTTGACGACTCGCGCTTTGCTTTCGATTATGAGATTGATTAATCCCCTGGTTTTGTCGCGCTACTGAGCTTGATTTTCGAGGATATTGGCGCAAAAGAAGTTATTATTATTATTATTATTATTATTACAAACTGAGTCCTACTGAAATACCATTGAATGGATCCTACTCTAATAATTAAGGGAATGGATCCGATTCTATAAATTAAGGGAGTGGATCCTACTCTGATAATTAAGGGAGTAGATCCTACTCTAATAATTAAGGGAGTGGATCCTACTCTAATGATTAAGGGAGTGGATCCTACTCTAATGATTAAGGGAGTAGATCCTACTCTAATAATTAAGGGAGTGGATCCTACTCTAATGATTAAGGGAGTGGATCCTACTCTAATAATTAAGGGAATGAATCCTACTCTAATAATTACGGGAGTAGATCCTACTGTAATAATTAAGGGAGTGGATCCTACTGTAATAATTAAGGGAGTGGATCCTGCACTAATAATCAAGGGAGTGGATCCTACTTTAGTAATTAAGGGAGTGGATCCTACTCTAAGTGTAACCCTGGTGGATACTGAGAGTCGCCAGAGGGCACTGTAGTATAAGGCCACGCCCAGCTGGTCGAGCTGGACAACTGCTGAGGCGCAGTTTGCCCTGGGCCAGCGACTGGTCAACAACTACATCTAGCGACCGGTCAACACTTGTACCCAGTAACCCAGTATATAACCAGCGGCCTGGTAAGATTGGTTTGTTATATTTATATATTCGTTTTATGTATGTATTAGATTCTTGTTACACATGATATTGCATGTAAGTATATTGGTTTGAATCATGAGGCTATATTCGTTATTCGTTATACTTTATACAGTAGTAAAATAGGCGTGGCCGTTTAGGGCGTGGCAATCCAATTCTGCGCTCATGTAACGAACGTAAGACAATCGTGTCTAACTATTATTGCGCTGTATACTGTGTGCATTGTTGCAACTATGTAAATCGCGTTTCTAGACTATATTACTTTTATATATTACCACTTTGGTTGTTCGATTGCAGATATACGGGTTTGCCAGCAATAGGCGCCGGCTCCGCCAAGTGGTGTGAGAGCGAGTTATTCGAGGGTGTGTATTACGTTAATTGTTTGTTCATTATAACCAACAAGTATTCCATTATTGTTGTTAGTGCTTTATATCTAGTGCTTAATTATAACGTGTACAAGTTAGATTGTTCTATATTATCAATACTGTTACTACAGGTGTAATAATGTCTAGTGATGTAATAATGTATTGATTTATAGAACACAAGAATATATGGTGTATATAATATGTTGATATATACGTACTTGGAATTGTACTATATTTCTGTATTGTACGATATTATATATCTATTACAGAGCGTGCCGCCCTCTGGGAGCGTATTCTTTATCAATAAACGCATTGAATACCAAACGACCGTTGTTCGACTTGCTTACATAATAATTAAAGGAATGGATACTACTCTAATAATTAAGGGAGTGGGTCCTAATAATAATTAAGGGAGCGGATCCTATTATAATAATTAAGGGTATGGATCCTACTCTAATAATTAAGGGAACTGATCCTACTATAATAATTAAGGGAATGGATCATATGCTACTCAAAATGGCACGTTTTTTTACGTATTTAATGTGATTGTGATTGCGACTGTCAATAGACAAACGTAATAATGTATTGGGTCTCTTCGCGCATAAGCCTCATGCGAATTTATTGTTGGCCTTTAAGGCCAACAATAGATACGCCCATGTTTGCTATCCATCTACACCTGTCAAGGTTCTGTCCCTCACTTCCCATGTCTTCTCACCATACTTATGTAAGTCACTTCCAGCCCGACTATTTATAACTATTAAGTCCATATTTTTCCACCATATCCTTCTGCAATTTCTTGAACAACATCGCTACAGGCACACCAACACGTACACAACCCCGCGTTGCTTGTACAACATCGCTACAGATACACCAACACGTACACAACCCACTTACTTGTACAACATCGCAACAAACACACCAACACGTACACAGCCCCCATTTCTTGCACAACATCGCCACATATACACCAACACGTCCACAGCTCCCTTGCTTGAACAACATCACTACAGACACATCAACACGTACACAACTTCCTTGCTTGCGCAATATCGCTACACATACACCAACACGTACACAGCCGCCATGCTTGTACAACATCGCTACAGATACACCAACACGTACACAACCCACTTACTTGTACAACCTCGCTACAGACGCACCAACACATACACAGCCCCCCAGAACTTGATCACGATATCTAAAGTTGTAAAGTTGTTAGACTGATTGATGTAACCATCAATAATTTCGGTACATTTATATGAACAGCTGTTATATGCGCTGACATTTTTGCACCATGTTTACACACAAAAATCACCTGATTCACTGAATAGACGCACAGTTGAATATGCGTATGAAAAGCTGCCTCGGAAATGACAACACGTTCACAGACCCCTTGTCTGTACAATATCGCTACAGATACACCAACACGTACGCAGCCCCCTTGCTTATACAACATCGCTACAGACGCACCAATACGTACACATCTCCTCTTTCTTGTACAACATCGCTACAGATACGCCAACACGTACACAGCCCACTTTCTTGTACTACATAGCCACATATCCACCAATGTGCACACAACACCAATGCTTGTACAACATCGCTACAGATACGCCAACACGTACACAGCCCCCCTTCTTGTACAACATAGCCACAGATACACCAATGTGCACACAACCCTCCATGCTTGTACAACATCGCTACAGACACACAAACACGTACACAACCCCTCTTTCTTGTACGACATCGCCTCAGACACACCAACACGTACACTGACCCCCTTTCTTGTATAACATCGCCTAAGACACACCAGCACGTACACAGCCCCCATTTCTTGCACAACATCGCTACAGACACACCAACACGTACACTGGCCCCCTTTCTTGTATAACATCGCCTCAGACACACCAACATGTACACAGCCCCCCTTGGTTGTACAACTTCGCTACACACACCAACATGTACACAGTCCCCCTTTCTTGTACAACATCGCTACAGACACACCAACATGTACACAGCCCCCTTTGGTTGTACAACTTCGCTACAGACACATCAACACATACACAATCCCCCTAGCTTGAACAACATCGCCACAGCAACACCAACACGTACACAACCCACATTTATTGTACATCATCGCTACAATTAAGTTTGGCCGAAATTGCCGCGGATAATCCACAACTCAGATATGTCACTACTTAAATGATAAACTGCGACTTTTCCTATATCTGTACGTCATATTTTCATGTTTGCAATTGATCACGACATATAAAGTTTTACACTTTTAGACTGTTTTGTGTAATCATCAATATTTTTAGGTACAGTTATGTGAACAGCTGTTATATGGTCCGACATTTGTGCACCATGTTTACACACAAACATGATTCACTGAAGTCGATGGTCACGCTTGAACGCACACGCACAAAGGTAGCCCAGATACAGCTCGGCTCAGAGCTCGACGCACAGTTGAATAACTGTCTGAGAAGTTGCCTCGGAAATGATATCGTCACCCGTTGTATTGCTATGACAACTGAAGTTTGCAACTGTCATTCTGGTTGAACCTATAAGTAACACTTCTGTCTCCGGCTACGTAGCAGTGCATCGTTATTTTAATTTGATAAAATTACTGTACTGTTGCAGTATTGTACTACTGTAGACTTCTTTAAACATGACAAACACATTCTTCGGTTGAAGGTGGGGTCACGTCAGCATTGGGGTGCACAGCCTATCCAGACCAATCCACTATTATAAAAGAGGGGCCTAGTATTGCACCCTTGCCTAACCCCGATTGTATAACAGCAGACACAGCAAAACATAGCATGCTGCTTTATGCAATACACATACCCTAACCCCTGTTTTGTAATTGTGGACTGGTCTGGATAGGCTGTGTGCCCCAAAGCTGACATGATACTCTTAGATCATGAGTCAAAGTAAAGTAAAAATACACCTGAGCAAGAGTGGACAGTTGATCATACTGACATTAGCCGCATTACCTTTTGCTACAATAAATAGATGCTGTGCAATCTGAAGACAGTAAACGTACCCTCACAAAGTGAACCACCCAAAGCGTCTGGCCTATAGACTGGTCCACATACTTTACATGGATGCACGATTAGAACTACATAGAAACAGAAAATAAACTTGCTCTGCAACCCCCCACCCCTAACGGAGAGTTTACGTGACACGAGTTATATGTGTACCAACGTATGGAATGTACATTAAACTTGATCACTCTGACATCAGTAAGGCGTGTGTCCACATTTAAGCAAAACACGTCTTGTTGAACATCGCCAACCGTTCGTTGATAATACACATGGGAGGGAGGGAGGGAGGGAGCGTGCGTGTAGGCGCGCGCGTGTGTGTGCGTGTATGCATGCACGTGTAGCTTTATGTGGTGCCTGATTGTGTGACCATGTATGACCGCGGGAGCGGGCGTGTATATGTATGCGCGCATGCGTCTGTATATGTTTGTGCGCGCGCACGGGGGCGGCGTTTATATGTACGCATGAAAATATACTTTTGTGAACATAAAAGAGTACTTAGGGTAGGGTGGAGCACTAGTGGGGTAACACGAATAACTCCGCCCATTCTCCCTTAAGGGGGCTCCATGCCCCCACCCTACCCTACATGTGCGTTTGGGGGGGGGGCGTGTGCGTGTTCGTACGTGTGCGTGTAGTTTTATGTGGTGTCTGATTATGTGAGCATGTATTAGCGCAGGAGCGGGCGTGTATATGTATGCGCGCTTGTGTGTGTTTGTGTGTGTGTGTGTGTGTGTGTGTGTGTGTGTGTGTATGTGTATGCGCGCATGTGTGTTTGTGTGTGTATGTGTGTGTATGCGCGCATGTGTGTGTGTGTGTGTGTGTGTGTTTGTGTTTGTGTTTGTGTGTTTGTGTGTTTGTGTGTGTGTGTGTGTGTGTGTGTGTGCGCACGCGGTCCGTGTTTATGTGTACGCGTGAAAATGTACTTTTTGTGAACATAAGAGAGTACGTACATGTGAGTATATAGTGTGTGTGTGTCTGTGGGAGGCGAGTGTATTCGCGCGGGTGTATATTATATGAAAATGTGCATTTTGAGAACGTGAAGCCGTACATAAATGCGCGTACTTTGGGTGCGAGTGTGTGTGTGTGGTTTGTGTATGTGTGGCGTGTGTACGCACGCGCGCAACGGGGATATGTGTGAACGCATGCAAGTGTGCGAACGTGAAGGCGTGCGAATACTAATGCTTGTGTGCGTGCGAGTGAGTGTGCGCACGACTGAATTTTTGTGTTTTTTTGTGCGTCCGAGAGTTCGTGCGTGAGTGGGTGCCTGTGCGTATGTGCGCGTGCGCGAATATGTGTAAACGTGAGGTATTGCCTCTGGCAACTTCTACGTGATAGCGTCAGTTCAGACACTTGCTAAACGGCTGGTACACGCTGCAAACATGAACGCTATTTATAACGCCGCTGTCTCGCTCTGTGAACATGTAGGTTGAGACACCGACCAACAGTTTGATAAAGGCGGACAACAAAGATCCATTGATATCTTCCCTCGTCTCCAGTGGAGTAGACCTCACATGAAGGTTGTCCATTACAGGTGCACTTTTACGGTGGAAATACAGAGAGGCGAAATAATAACAACAAAATAATTAGCAAAATTTTGTTTTTTGGTTTAAAGCAATTACATTAGAATGTGTGTGTGTGTGTGTGTGTGTGCGCGCGCGCGTGCGTGCGTGTGTGTGCGCACACGCGCGTGTGCTGATGTGTGATGTGTATGCCCGAACACGCATGCGTTTTTAAGGCTGCGTGTGAGTGTGCGTGCTTGCGTACATCACAATGCGTGCGTGCGTATCAGTACAAGTGTGCTTGAGTCGGTGGGGTGCACAGTGCTGCCCTCTTGTGAGACATTGGTGCTCTACATTGCAGACAATTGCTGGCCGATGTGCCACTTCATTGTCGATTATTCGACCTGCACAAGGACCCGCGGGCAACATGCGCCACCGACGCCTGACGTATTTAGGGTAAAAATAAACGCTACGTCACACTCTGTGAGCATGTAGGTTTTGGCAAAATGGTAACAGTTTGACACAGGTCGGTTAACAAAGTTCTAAGGCTGGCCTATTTAGGCTCCCTCTCACCCGGGTGACTTGGCGGTCCCAACATCACGCGAAGGTTGTCCCTTGTAGGAACATGTTGTAGGAGAAATACGGCTGACATTTTACATCAGTTTACCAGAAATTGCATCCAGTTTCAAACAATGTGAGAATATGTCAGTCATTATACAACACTTGCCACCTAGCGTTGTATGTCACGCTCCACTGCACACGTACCCTGTTGACAAACGCAATCAATGGGCGCCAGTCGGCACAAGCTGTGTCGTTGCTGGACTGTGTATGACGGATATATCACAGTTACAGATCTTTGACAGTCACCATGAGCACGAACTAGGGACTATTCTATGTGGTAAATAAAGTCAACTGAAGGTGACCGCAACGTCCTTAGTTATACAACTGCCTGTGATAGGTAATTGAAGTAGTACAGTGTCACATACAAGTCAGAAAGTGTACGTAATTGTATATTGTAACTATCTACAGTAGCTGTACAATAGAAACATACGGAATAATATGCATAATGTACGAGTGAATACGTGTGTGTGTGTGTGTGTGTGTGTGTGTGCGTGCGTGCGTGCGTGCGTGCGTGCGTGCGTGCGTGTGTGTGTGTGAGAGGTGTGTGTGTATGTGTGTGTATGTGAGGTGTGTGTGGGTGTTTATGTATGTGACTGTTTCTGTATGTATGTGTGTGTGTGTGCGTGCGTGCGGGCGTGTGTGAGTGTTTGAAAACGGTTGCATGCGTGGAAAATGCTGCCCTCTGGTGAGAATTGTGACAGTCAACATTTCAACAATCACTACATAACATGCACTACATGGACCGAGGTAATGCACACTGCGGCCGCTCGACTCTGAATTCTTCCACAACTCTCACGCAAGTCTGGGGGTGTGTCTACGTGGTATATATATATATATATATATATATATATATATATATATATATATATATATATATATATATATAGGTTATAATTAAAACAATAGAAATTGTGTAATAACTAATGAGCGACATAAGTTAGTGATAGGAGGGCGAGTGTGAGACAATGTGTATGTGTGTGAATGTGTATGTATGTGCGTGTGGGTGTATGTTTAGGCGGGTGGGAGTTTATACATTTGGGCGTGTGGGAATGTGGTATCTGTGGGCATTTGGGATAATGTGTAGTTGCATGTTTCGGCATGTGTCTGTGTGGGCTTATGGCAGTGTGCATGTGTGGGCATGTGCAGGCTGTACGGTGTGTGTGTGTGGGCTTATGGGCGTGTTCATGTGTGGGCATGTGTATGTGTGGGCTTTGGGGTGTATATATGTGGGTGTGTGCATGTGTGGGCTTATGGGAGTGTATATAAACTATATATGTGGGCGTGTGCATGTGTGGCCTTATGGGAGTGTGTATGTGTGGGTGTGTGCATGTGTTAGCTTATGGGAGTGTATACGTGTGGGCATGTGCATGTGTGGCCTTATGGGAGTGTGTAAGTGTTTGTTTGACGTCATTGCCAGTTTAAGTGTTTGACAACTGATTGCTAATTAAGTTTGGCCCAAATACAATACAATACAATACAATACAATAAAACTTTATTGTCCCGAACCGGGAAATTCATTTTGCAGCGTTCGTCGTCATAAAAATATAAAATACAGGGTAGAGAAATTAAAAAAAAGCTAATAAATTCATTATTAAAACAGTAAGTAAACATCAATCATAATAAAATACAAAATAAATCTATAATATAATTTTAAAATTAAAGTTAAATTGTAATTGTGGTCTTCCTTTTTACACATAAAAAAATAAAAAATAAATAAAATAAATAAAATACAACATACACACATAACGCCAGAGGTGATTATCGTTTTGAATTTAGGAGTCGTACTGACATTGGCATGAATGAATCTCGCTTTCTATTTGTTTTGGATGTTATTGTTCTGAACCTTCTGGACGAGGGCAGAAGGACGTATTCGTTATATAGGATGTGTGTGCTGTCGTTAATTATTTTATTGGCTTTACGGAGAACCTGCTTTTCGTACAAAGCAGTGACAGAGGTTTGTTTGAGGCCGGTTATTTTGCTACTAATATTTACAACGCGCTGCAATTTATTCTTGTCTTTCTGGCTAACGTTCCCAAACCAACATATAAAAGAAAATGTCAAAACACTCTGTATACAAGATTTGTAAAACATGGATAAAATGGTGTTATCAATATTAAAAGATCGAAGTTTTCTAAGGCAGTAAAGACGCTGCTGGCATTTCTTGTACGTGACACTGCAGTGGCGGTCCTATTTCAACTTATTGTCAATTGTTGTGCCGAGGTATTTATACTCGTCAACTACCTCTACCTTGTTATCGTGGATGACAGTATCAGACTGGGATGGAGGGTATTTCCTAAAATCAATGCACATGTCTTTGGTTTTTGTTGCATTCAGACACAAATACGATCTATCACACCATGCAACAAAGTCGTTTAACACAGGACCATGGCCAACTTCATCGTTAGACAACAGACTGAGTAAAGCTGTATCATCTGAGAATTTAATAAAGTACCTATTCGGACGGATGCTCCTGCAGTCATTTGTGTATAAAATGAATAAAAGAGGGGATAAGACACATCCTTGGGGTGAGCCAGTGGAAACAACCTTCACGCTAGAAGTTATGTTATTCACTCGAACCTGTTGGGGTCTCCCCACCAAAAAATCAAGCACCCATAGCGCCAATTCAGATTCAAGCTTAAATTCCGAAATTAATTTCTTAAACAACAAGTGAGGCTGCAGCGTATTGAAGGCAGAACTCATATCCAGATAGAGAACTCTGGCATGGGTTTTGGCGTCCTCAAGATGACAAAGTACATAATTTATTAGAGTAGCGACTGCATCCTCCACCCCTCTCCCAGGCCGATATGCAAATTGCAGGGGATCTAAAAGATGGTCTGTATGGGTCATGATCATGGTTTTAATGATTTTTTCAAAACTCTTCATTACGTGCGACGTCAACGCTACTGGACGAAAATCGTTAGGACTAGCAGGACGAGATTTCTTGGGGACAGGCACGACAATAGACGTTTTCCACAAGGTAGGGACTTTATGTAAGCTAAGGGAGGCCTGAAAGATGGAGTGGAAGATACCGGACAACTGAGTGGCACAATTCTTCAACACCTGACCAGAAATACCATCAGGTCCAGGGCTTTTCCGCACATTTGTGCACTGGAATACCCTCAACACGTCTTTTTCATCAATATGTAGGTTACAATCTGTCTTAGTGGAGCTTATGATATCATCAATGACAGAACGAAAATCGTGATTATCAAAACGAGAATAGAAAGAATTCATATCCTCTGCAAACGCCCCGTCATCTTTACCCAGGGCGATAAGCGTTTGGAATTATATCCATTTTGCTTCTTCATGTCACTCATGGTCTTAATGCCATCCCATACTGTTCTCATATCACCTGTTTTAAACTTAAGTTCTATTTTTTGTTTGTAATTCTCTCTTGCTTTCCTAATTTCTGATTTCACCGCCCTTTGAACATCCTTCCGTTCAGCTAAATTTCCCAGAAAATAAACCCTTTTCTTTTCGTTCAAAACTTTCTTTAGATGTTTAGAAACCCATGGTTTGTTATTCGGGAACACTTTGGACTTCTTCACAGGTATAACAGTGTCAACACAGAAAGAAACGTAACTGGTTACAACATCGGTAAGTTCATCCAGGCTATCACAAGAATCCCGAAAAACATCCCAGTTCGTACAATCAAAGCAACCTTGTAGTCTGGCTACGCTGTCTTCATTCCACACCTTGACCGGTCTTTCAACACACTTTGCACGCTTCAGGACACATTTATAAATGGGTACCAAGTGTACAGTGTTGTGATCGGAGTCACCAATCGGCGGCTTGGCAATGGACCGATACGCAGTGGGCACCGAACCGTAGCACAAGTCAATTGTTTTGTTCATTCGGGTTGGGCACGTAATGTACTGGTGGTAAGTTGGCAGACAATTCTCGAGTTTACACTGGTTGAAATCACCCAATATGAACTTGGGTGCATCGGTAGACAAAGCGTCCAGTTTCTGTGTTACGTCACAGATATGCTGGGCGGCGCGATCCACGTTGGCTCTGGGGTGTATGTACACAACAGTCACAAACAATTGTGGAAATTCGCGGGGGAGATACAGTGGCCGTAGTGACACTGACAACAGTTCAATGTCCGGGGTGCAGAGCTGTTCACGCACAATGACGGTCTTGCACCAACGCTCGTTGACATATAAACAAACACCCCCACCTTTCGCCTTTCCGGTCGTCTGCTTATCGCGATCAAGCCGGTGGGGCATCCAAATCCCTTGATGAATGTCCCACGATCGCCAACATTTTGGTCGAACCAAGTCTCGGTGAAAGCCATAAGGCAAGCATCTCTGTATTCGTTGAAAAAGGTTGCGTTGGCACGTAATTCATCCATCTTAAGGCCTTTCAGACAACGGACATTGGCCAAGATCATCGATGGCAAAGGGGGCTTGTGTTTCATCTTACGTAGTCTTTGTCGCACACCACCTTTCCTTCCTCGTTTACGCAACGGTTTGGTGTTGTTTCTCGTCATGCCAGGCGGAAAGTCAATGTTAGATAAATAATCAGAGTCATGATGTACACGGTTGTTTAAAGCCAGTAAATACTCACGGCTTAGACTTAGTCCGCCATGATGGGCGTTTCCTCGCTGGGCGTAGCACACTTGAATTAACGTTGACATCACAATAAAAAGTCCAAGAATCAGGTACTTGCTGTCATCCATTGCACGGATCACTCATTCACAAACTCAAACTAAAATATATAGGCGGCGCCCACAAAATAGGCAGAATAATACTAAAAATATAGCGACGAACGAACAGCTGCTGGTCGCCACAGAGTAGCGCCCTCTCGATTTGCCGCGGATAACCCAGAACTCAGATATGCCACTACTTAAAGGATAAATTGCGACTTTTGCTATCTCTGTACTTCATATTTTACATGTTTGCAATTTATCGCGATATCTAAAGTTGTAAACTTGTTAGACTGATTGATGTTACTATAAATATTGTTTAGGTATAGTTATATAAACAGCTGTTATATGGGCTGACATTTTTGCACCATGTTTACAAACAAACATCAGCTGATTCACTGAATACACAACGGTCATGCTTGAATGCACACGCACGCACTCACGCACGCACGCACGCACACACACACAAAGGTAGCCCAGAGACAGCTCAGCTCAGTGCAAGACGCACAGTTGAATAGCTGTCTGAAAAGCTGCCTCAAAAATGATATTGTCGCCCGTTGTATTCATGTGATAACTGAAATTTCCAACTGTGACTCGTTGAACCTATAAGTAACACTTCTGTCGCTGACTACATAGTAGTGCATCGTGAGTTTTAATTTTATAAAGTTACTGTAGTATTGCGGTATTGTACTATTGTGTTACGATCATAGTTAATTAGTCAATTATTCATCCATTTACCTGGTATTTGAATAAATTCTTTATTTTAATTAATACATTGTTATTATTTTAAAACACTGTATAGTTATATTTAGTTATGTATGTATTCTAACTCTGAGGGAACATAATTGTTTTTAATTATTTTATCAGCAGGAATGATTGCATATTTAATCAACGTAGTAGTGTAAGTTGAGGTTATTACCACTGTGAAGCACCATACAATAATTATTTGGATGGGCACTATATAATATACTATTATCATTATTGTGCTAGTGTGATGTGTTACTGTACTATTATGCTAGTGTGATGTGTTACTGTACTATTATGCTAGTATGATGTGTTACTGTACTATTATGCTAGTGTGATGTGTTACTGTACTATTATGCTAGTGTGATGTGTTACTGTACTATCAAGCTATTGTGATGTTGCATTATTATACTATTGTGTTAGTGTGACGTCAGTTTAATGTGACGTCACACGCTGGGGCCAGTTTCACAGTGAAAATAATTTCAGATGATGATCTAAACAAATCACGCCTATTGTTTGAAGAAACACGTTAATATGTAAATCCACCGCATTGCGTAACTGCATAATTATAACTATGTTTACAATATTTTCAATGACATCTAAAGTATTAAACCTGTTAGACTTATTTATATTATTAAGCATATTAGCTAGGTGTTGTTCTATAAACAGCTGTTATATGGGGGTGACATTTTTGCAGCATGTTTACAAACTGAATACACGATGGTCATGCTTGAGTGCAGACACACAAAGGTAGCCTAGAGACAGCTCACCTCAGTGCATAAAGCACAGTTGAATAGTTGTCTGAGAAGCTGCCTCGGAAATGATATTGTCGCCCATTGTATTCATACAAAACTCTCAGGTAGCTGGCTACGAAGCAATGAATTTGTGCATTGTGAATTTTAATTTTAGCCTGTAGAAAACGGCGTTAAATAAAGAATTAATCTATGCACAAGAGATGCCACCAAAAGTTTCTAGTGAGGATAGACGTTGATCGATGACACTGAATATAGCAGTGGAATCAAGTCACTGCTGATATTCTTCTTCCGTTGACGTACATTGGCAGTGTCTGAAAACTGGTCCGTCATCAGACATAGAGGTGGTGGAGAAGGAAAGGATCGGATCATTGCTGTCTTAAAGTGGATCTGTCCAGTGTTTTAAAAAGGATCTGTCACTATAGTCTTACCACACAGGATGCATTGATAACAATGACAATGTATTATAAAACACAACCTTTATTGTAGCATAATTACATAAAATTAATCATCATTAAACTACCTCAATGACATGACCTACTTTCTGGAGACGATGACGAAAATGGCCGATGACGGCTGTGTACTTTTTGCCTGTGTGACGGTGACCTTGACCGATGTTTCAGTGGCCTTGACTGTACTGTCTCTGTCGCGTTCCCTCTGGGGCCACCTGGTGTCAAACATGTAGTTTTGGTTGGCATCGCGGAACTCGTTCCTTGGGTTGGGGAAGGGTTTTGGAAATGATAGGGAGAAGTGACTGGGGATATTTGAAGGAGAAAAGTTATGGGGAAGTGACAGGGAGGAGTGATGGGAGGAGTGATGGGGAAGTGATGGAGAAATGACAGGGAGGAGTGATGGGAGAAGTGATGGTAGAAGTGATGGGGAAGAGACAGGGAGGAGTGATGGGAGAAGTGATGGTAGAAGTGATGGGGAAGAGACAGGGAGGAGTGATGGGAGAAGTGATGGGGAAGTGACAGGGAGGAGTGATGGGAGAAGTGATGGGGAAGTGACAGGGAGGAGTGATGGGAGAAGTGATGGTAGAAGTGATGGGGAAGAGACAGGGAGGAGTGATGGGAGAAGTGATGGGGAAGAGACAGGGAGGAGTGATGGGAGAAGTGATGGGGAAGTGACAGGGAGGAGTGATGGGAGAAGTGATGGTAGAAGTGATGTGGAAGAGACAGGGAGGAGTGATGGGAGAAGTGATGGGGAAGTGACAGGGAGGAGTGATGGGAGAAGTGATGGGGAAGTGACAGGGGGGAGTGATGGGAGAAGTGATGGTAGAAGTGATGGGGAAGAGACAGGGAGGAGTGATGGGAGAAGTGATGGTAGAAGTGATGGGGAAGAGACAGGGAGGAGTGATGGGAGAAGTGATGGGGAAGTGACAGGGAGGAGTGATGGGAGAAGTGATGGGGAAGTGACAGGGAGGAGTGATGGTAGAAGTGATGGTAGAAGTGATGGGGAAGAGACAGGGAGGAGTGATGGGAGAAGTGATGGGGAAGAGACAGGGAGGAGTGATGGGAGAAATGATGGGGAAGAGACAGGGAGGAGTGATGGGAGAAATGATGGGGAAATGACAGGGAGGAGTGATGGGAGAAGTGATGGGGAAGAGACAGGGAGGAGTGATGGTAGAAGTGATGGTAGAAGTGATGGGGAAGAGACAGGGAGGAGTGATGGGAGAAGTGATGGGGAAGAGACAGGGAGGAGTGATGGGAGAAATGATGGGGAAGAGACAGGGAGGAGTGATGGGAGAAGTGATGGGGAAGAGACAGGGAGGAGTGATGGGAGAAGTGATGGGGAAGTGACAGGGAGGAGTGATGGGAGAAGTGATGGGGAAGTGACAGGGAGGAGGGATGGGAGAAGTGATGGGGAAGTGACAGGGAGGAGGGATGGGAGAAGTGATGGGGAAATGACAGGGAGGAGGGATGGGAGAAGTGATGGTAGAAGTGATGGGGAAGAGACAGGGAGGAGTGATGGGAGAAGTGATGGGGAAGAGACAGGGAGGAGTGATGGGAGAAGTGATGGGGAAGTGATAGGGAGGAGTGATGGGAGAAGTGATGGGGAAGTGACAGGGAGGAGGGATGGGAGAAGTGATGGGGAAGTGACAGGGAGGAGGGATGGGAGAAGTGATGGGGAAATGACAGGGAGGAGGGATGGGAGAAGTGATGGTAGAAGTGATGGGGAAGAGACAGGGAGGAGTGATGGGAGAAGTGATGGGGAAGTGACAGGGAGGAGGGATGGGAGAAGTGATGGGAGAAGTGATGGGGAAGAGACAGGGAGGAGTGATGGGAGAAGTGATGGGGAAGTGACAGGGAGGAGTGATGGTAGAAGTGATGGTAGAAGTGATGGGGAAGAGACAGGGAGGAGTGATGGGAGAAATGATGGGGAAATGACAGGGAGGAGTGATGGGAGAAGTGATGGGGAAGAGACAGGGAGGAGTGATGGGAGAAGTGATGGGGAAGTGACAGGGAGGAGGGATGGGAGAAGTGATGGGGAAGTGACAGGGAGGAGGGATGGGAGAAGTGATGGTAGAAGTGATGGTAGAAGTGATGGTAGAAGTGATGGGAGAAGTGATGGGGAAATGACAGGGAGGAGTGATGGGAGAAGTGATGGGGAAGAGACAGGGAGGAGTGATGGGAGAAATGATGGGGAAATGACAGGGAGGAGTGATGGGAGAAGTGATGGGGAAGAGACAGGGAGGAGTGATGGGAGAAGTGATGGGGAAATGACAGGGAGGAGTGATGGTAGAAGTGATGGAGAAATGACAGGGAGGAGTGATGGGGAAGAGACAGGGAGGAGTGATGGGAGAAGTGATGGGAGAAGTGATGGGGAAATGACAGGGAGGAGTGATGGGAGAAGTGATGGGGAAATGACAGGGAGGAGTGATGGGAGAAGTGATGGGGAAATGACAGGGAGGAGTGATGGGAGAAGTGATGGAGAAATGACAGGGAGGAGTGATGGGAGAAGTGATGGGGAAATGACAGGGAGGAGTGATGGGAGAAGTGATGGGGAAATGACAGGGAGGAGTGATGGGAGAAGTGATGGGGAAGAGACAGGGAGGAGTGATGGGAGAAGTGATGGGGAAATGACAGGGAGGAGTGATGGAGAAGTGATGGAGAAATGACAGGGAGGAGTGATGGGAGAAGTGATGGGGAAGAGACAGGAGGAGTGATGGGAGAAGTGATGGGGAAATGACAGGGAGGAGTGATGGGAGAAGTGATGGGGAAGAGACAGGGAGGAGTGATGGGAGAAGTGATGGGGAAATGACAGGGAGGAGTGATGGGAGAAGTGATGGGGAAATGACAGGGAGGAGTGATGGGAGAAGTGATGGGGAAATGACAGGGAGGAGTGATGGGAGAAGTGATGGGGAAATGACAGGGAGGAGTGATGGGAGAAGTGATGGGGAAATGACAGGGAGGAGTGATGGGAGAAGTGATGGGGAAGAGACAGGGAGGAGTGATGGGAGAAGTGATGGGGAAATGACAGGGAGGAGTGATGGGAGAAGTGATGGGGAAATGACAGGGAGGAGTGATGGGAGAAGTGATGGAGAAATGACAGGGAGGAGTGATGGGAGAAGTGATGGGGAAATGACAGGGAGGAGTGATGGGAGAAGTGATGGGGAAATGACAGGGAGGAGTGATGGGAGAAGTGATGGGGAAGAGACAGGGAGGAGTGATGGGAGAAGTGATGGGGAAATGACAGGGAGGAGTGATGGGAGAAGTGATGGAGAAATGACAGGGAGGAGTGATGGGAGAAGTGATGGGGAAGAGACAGGGAGGAGTGATGGGAGAAGTGATGGGGAAATGACAGGGAGGAGTGATGGGAGAAGTGATGGGGAAGAGACAGGGAGGAGTGATGGGAGAAGTGATGGGGAAATGACAGGGAGGAGTGATGGGAGAAGTGATGGAGAAATGACAGGGAGGAGTGATGGGAGAAGTGATGGGGAAATGACAGGGAGGAGTGATGGGAGAAGTAATGGGGAAATGACAGGGAGGAGTGATGGGAGAAGTGATGGGGAAGAGACAGGGAGGAGTGATGGGAGAAGTGATGGGGAAATGACAGGGAGGAGTGATGGGAGAAGTGATGGGGAAGAGACAGGGAGGAGTGATGGGAGAAGTGATGGGGAAATGACAGGGAGGAGTGATGGGAGAAGTGATGGGGAAATGACAGGGAGGAGTGATGGGAGAAGTGATGGGGAAATGACAGGGAGGAGTGATGGGAGAAGTGATGGGGAAGAGACAGGGAGGAGTGATGGGAGAAATGATGGGGAAGAGACAGGGAGGAGTGATGGGAGAAGTGATGGGGAAATGACAGGGAGGAGTGATGGGAGAAATTATGGGGAAATGACAGGAGGAGTGATGGGAGAAGTGATGGGGAAGAGACAGGGAGGAGTGATGGGAGAAGTGATGGGGAAGAGACAGGGAGGAGTGATGGGAGAAATGATGGGGAAATGACAGGGAGGAGTGATGGGAGAAGTGATGGGGAAGAGACAGGGAGGAGTGATGGGAGAAATGATGGGGAAATGACAGGGAGGAGTGATGGGAGAAGTGATGGGGAAGAGACAGGGAGGAGTGATGGGAGAAATGATGGGGAAATGACAGGGAGGAGTGATGGGAGAAGTGATGGGGAAATGACAGGGAGGAGTGATGGGAGAAGTGATGGGGAAGAGACAGGGATGAGTGATGGGAGAAATGATGGGGAAATGACAGGGAGGAGTGATGGGAGAAATGATGGGGAAATGACAGGGAGGAGTGATGGGAGAAGTGATGGGGAAGAGACAGGGAGGAGTGATGGGAGAAGTGATGGTAGAAGTGATGGTAGAAGTGATGGTAGAAGTGATGGTAGAAGTGATGGGAGAAGTGATGGGGAAGAGACAGGGAGGAGTGATGGGAGAAACGATGGGGAAATGACAGGGAGGAGTGATGGGAGAAGTGATGGGGAAGAGACAGGGAGGAGTGATGGGAGAAATGATGGGGAAATGACAGGGAGGAGTGATGGGAGAAGTGATGGGGAAGAGACAGGGAGGAGTGATGGGAGAAGTGATGGGAGAAGTGATGGTAGAAGTGATGGTAGAAGTGATGGTAGAAGTGATGGGAGAAGTGATGGGAGAAGTGATGGGGAAGAGACAGGGAGGAGTGATGGGAGAAGTGATGGTAGAAGTGATGGTAGAAGTGATGGTAGAAGTGATGGGAGAAGTGATGGGGAAGAGACAGGGAGGAGTGATGGGAGAAGTGATGGTAGAAGTGATGGTAGAAGTGATGGGGAAGAGACAGGGAGGAGTGATGGTAGAAGTGATGGGGAAATGACAGGGAGGAGTGATGGGAGAAGTGATGGGGAAGAGACAGGGAGGAGTGATGGGAGAAATGATGGGGAAGAGACAGGGAGGAGGGATGGTAGAAGTGATGGGGAAGAGACAGGGAGGAGTGATGGGAGAAATGACGGGGAAGAGACAGGGAGGAGTGATGGTAGAAGTGATGGGGAAGAGACAGGGAGGAGTGATGGGAGAAATGACGGGGAAGAGACAGGGAGGAGTGATGGTAGAAGTGATGGGGAAGAGACAGGGAGGAGTGATGGGAGAAATGACGGGGAAGAGACAGGGAGGAGTGATGGTAGAAGTGATGGGGAAATGACAGGGAGGAGTGATGGGAGAAGTGATGGGGAAGAGACAGGGAGGAGTGATGGGGGAAGTGATGGGGAAGACACAGGGAGGAGTGATGGGAGAAATGATGGGGAAGAGACAGGGAGGAGTGATGGGAGAAATGATGGGGAAGAGACAGGGAGGAGTGATGGGAGAAATGATGGGGAAGAGACAGGGAGGAGTGATGGGAGAAATGATGGGGAAGAGACAGGGAGGAGTGATGGGAGAAATGATGGGGAAGAGACAGGGAGGAGTGATGGGAGAAATGATGGGGGAAGAGACAGGGAGGAGTGATGGTAGAAGTGATGGGGAAGAGACAGGGAGGAGTGATGGGAGAAATGATGGGGAAGAGACAGGGAGGAGTGATGGGAGAAGTGATGGGGAAATGACAGGGAGGAGTGATGGGAGAAATTATGGGGAAATGACAGGGAGGAGTGATGGGAGAAGTGATGGGGAAGAGACAGGGAGGAGTGATGGGAGAAGTGATGGGGAAGAGACAGGGAGGAGTGATGGGAGAAATGATGGGGAAGAGACAGGGAGGAGTGATGGGAGAAATGATGGGGAAGAGACAGGGAGGAGTGATGGGAGAAATGATGGGGAAGAGACAGGGAGGAGTGATGGGAGAAGTGATGGGGAAGAGACAGGGAGGAGTGATGGGAGAAATGATGGGGAAGAGACAGGGAGGAGTGATGGGAGAAATGATGGGGAAGAGACAGGGAGGAGTGATGGGAGAAGTGATGGGGAAGAGACAGGGAGGAGTGATGGGAGAAATGATGGGGAAATGACAGGGAGGAGTGATGGGAGAAATGATGGGGAAGAGACAGGGAGGAGTGATGGGAGAAGTGATGGGGAAATGACAGGGAGGAGTGATGGGAGAAATTATGGGGAAATGACAGGGAGGAGTGATGGGAGAAGTGATGGGGAAGAGACAGGGAGGAGTGATGGGAGAAATGATGGGGAAGAGACAGGGAGGAGTGATGGGAGAAGTGATGGGGAAATGACAGGGAGGAGTGATGGGAGAAATTATGGGGAAATGACAGGGAGGAGTGATGGGAGAAGTGATGGGGAAGAGACAGGGAGGAGTGATGGGAGAAGTGATGGGGAAGAGACAGGGAGGAGTGATGGGAGAAATGATGGGGAAATGACAGGGAGGAGTGATGGGAGAAGTGATGGGGAAGAGACAGGGAGGAGTGATGGGAGAAATGATGGGGAAGAGACAGGGAGGAGTGATGGGAGAAATGATGGGGAAGAGACAGGGAGGAGTGATGGGAGAAGTGATGGGGAAGAGACAGGGAGGAGTGATGGGAGAAATGATGGGGAAGAGACAGGGAGGAGTGATGGGAGAAGTGATGGGGAAGAGACAGGGAGGAGTGATGGGAGAAATGATGGGGAAGAGACAGGGAGGAGTGATGGGAGAAGTGATGGGGAAGAGACAGGGAGGAGTGATGGGAGAAGTGATGGGGAAGAGACAGGGAGGAGTGATGGGAGAAATGATGGGGAAATGACAGGGAGGAGTGATGGGAGAAATGATGGGGAAGAGACAGGGAGGAGTGATGGGAGAAATGATGGGGAAGAGACAGGGAGGAGTGATGGGAGAAATGATGGGGAAGAGACAGGGAGGAGTGATGGGAGAAATGATGGGGAAGGACAGGGAGGAGTGATGGGAGAAGTGATGGGGAAATGACAGGGAGGAGTGATGGGAGAAATTATGGGGAAATGACAGGGAGGAGTGATGGGAGAAGTGATGGGGAAGAGACAGGGAGGAGTGATGGGAGAAATGATGGGGAAATGACAGGGAGGAGTGATGGGAGAAATGATGGGGAAGAGACAGGGAGGAGTGATGGGAGAAGTGATGGGGAAGAGACAGGGAGGAGTGATGGGAGAAATGATGGGGAAGAGACAGGGAGGAGTGATGGGAGAAGTGAGAGGGGAAGTGAGATAGGAAGTTAGAGGGAGGAGTGATGGGGAAGAGACAGGGAGGAGTGATGGGAGAAGTGATGGGGAAATGACAGGGAGGAGTGATGGGAGAAGTGATGGAGAAATGACAGGGAGGAGTGATGGGAGAAGTGATGGGGAAGAGACAGGGAGGAGTGATGGGAGAAGTGATGGGGAAATGACAGGGAGGAGTGATGGGAGAAGTGATGGGGAAGAGACAGGGAGGAGTGATGGGAGAAGTGATGGGGAAATGACAGGGAGGAGTGATGGGAGAAGTGATGGGGAAATGACAGGGAGGAGTGATGGGAGAAGTGATGGGGAAGAGACAGGGAGGAGTGATGGGAGAAGTGATGGGGAAATGACAGGGAGGAGTGATGGGAGAAGTGATGGGGAAATGACAGGGAGGAGTGATGGGAGAAGTGATGGGGAAGAGACAGGGAGGAGTGATGGGAGAAGTGATGGGGAAATGACAGGGAGGAGTGATGGGAGAAGTGATGGGGAAATGACAGGGAGGAGTGATGGGGAGAAGTGATGGGGAAGAGACAGGGAGGAGTGATGGGGAAGTGATGGGGAAGACACAGGGAGGAGTGATGGGAGAAATGATGGGGAAGAGAGGCAGGGAGAGTGATGGGAGAAATGATGGGGAAGAGACAGGGAGGAGTGATGGGAGAAATGATGGGGAAGAGACAGGGAGGAGTGATGGGAGAAATGATGGGGAAGAGACAGGGAGGAGTGATGGGAGAAATGATGGGGAAGAGACAGGGAGGAGTGATGGGAGAATGATGGGGAAGAGACAGGGAGGAGTGATGGGAGAAATGATGGGGAAGAGACAGGGAGGAGTGATGGTAGAAGTGATGGGGAAGAGACAGGGAGGAGTGATGGAGAAATGATGGGGAAGAGACAGGGAGGAGTGATGGGAGAAGTGATGGGGAAATGACAGGGAGGAGTGATGGGAGAAATTATGGGGAAATGACAGGGAGGAGTGATGGGAGAAGTGATGGGGAAGAGACAGGGAGGAGTGATGGGAGAAGTGATGGGGAAGAGACAGGGAGGAGTGATGGGAGAAATGATGGGGAAGAGACAGGGAGGAGTGATGGGAGAAATGATGGGGAAGAGACAGGGAGGAGTGATGGGAGAAATGATGGGGAAGAGACAGGGAGGAGTGATGGGAGAAGTGATGGGGAAGAGACAGGGAGGAGTGATGGGAGAAATGATGGGGAAGAGACAGGGAGGAGTGATGGGAGAAATGATGGGGAAGAGACAGGGAGGAGTGATGGGAGAAGTGATGGGGAAGAGACAGGGAGGAGTGATGGGAGAAATGATGGGGAAATGACAGGGAGGAGTGATGGGAGAAATGATGGGGAAGAGACAGGGAGGAGTGATGGGAGAAGTGATGGGGAAATGACAGGGAGGAGTGATGGGAGAAATTATGGGGAAATGACAGGGAGGAGTGATGGGAGAAGTGATGGGGAAGAGACAGGGAGGAGTGATGGGAGAAATGATGGGGAAGAGACAGGGAGGAGTGATGGGAGAAGTGATGGGGAAATGACAGGGAGGAGTGATGGGAGAAATTATGGGGAAATGACAGGGAGGAGTGATGGGAGAAGTGATGGGGAAGAGACAGGGAGGAGTGATGGGAGAAGTGATGGGGAAGAGACAGGGAGGAGTGATGGGAGAAATGATGGGGAAATGACAGGGAGGAGTGATGGGAGAAGTGATGGGGAAGAGACAGGGAGGAGTGATGGGAGAAATGATGGGGAAGAGACAGGGAGGAGTGATGGGAGAAATGATGGGGAAGAGACAGGGAGGAGTGATGGGAGAAGTGATGGGGAAGAGACAGGGAGGAGTGATGGGAGAAATGATGGGGAAGAGACAGGGAGGAGTGATGGGAGAAGTGATGGGGAAGAGACAGGGAGGAGTGATGGGAGAAATGATGGGGAAGAGACAGGGAGGAGTGATGGGAGAAGTGATGGGGAAGAGACAGGGAGGAGTGATGGGAGAAGTGATGGGGAAGAGACAGGGAGGAGTGATGGGAGAAATGATGGGGAAATGACAGGGAGGAGTGATGGGAGAAATGATGGGGAAGAGACAGGGAGGAGTGATGGGAGAAATGATGGGGAAGAGACAGGGAGGAGTGATGGGAGAAATGATGGGGAAGAGACAGGGAGGAGTGATGGGAGAAATGATGGGGAAGAGACAGGGAGGAGTGATGGGAGAAGTGATGGGGAAATGACAGGGAGGAGTGATGGGAGAAATTATGGGGAAATGACAGGGAGGAGTGATGGGAGAAGTGATGGGGAAGAGACAGGGAGGAGTGATGGGAGAAATGATGGGGAAATGACAGGGAGGAGTGATGGGAGAAATGATGGGGAAGAGACAGGGAGGAGTGATGGGAGAAGTGATGGGGAAGAGACAGGGAGGAGTGATGGGAGAAATGATGGGGAAGAGACAGGGAGGAGTGATGGGAGAAGTGAGAGGGGAAGTGAGATAGGAAGTTAGAGGGAGGAGTGATGGGGAAGAGACAGGGAGGAGTGATGGGAGAAGTGATGGGGAAATGACAGGGAGGAGTGATGGGAGAAGTGATGGAGAAATGACAGGGAGGAGTGATGGGAGAAGTGATGGGGAAGAGACAGGGAGGAGTGATGGGAGAAGTGATGGGGAAATGACAGGGAGGAGTGATGGGAGAAGTGATGGGGAAGAGACAGGGAGGAGTGATGGGAGAAGTGATGGGGAAATGACAGGGAGGAGTGATGGGAGAAGTGATGGGGAAATGACAGGGAGGAGTGATGGGAGAAGTGATGGGGAAGAGACAGGGAGGAGTGATGGGAGAAGTGATGGGGAAATGACAGGGAGGAGTGATGGGAGAAGTGATGGGGAAATGACAGGGAGGAGTGATGGGAGAAGTGATGGGGAAGAGACAGGGAGGAGTGATGGGGAAATGACAGGGAGGAGTGATGGGAGAAGTGATGGGGAAATGACAGGGAGGAGTGATGGGAGAAGTGATGGAGAAATGACAGGGAGGAGTGATGGGAGAAGTGATGGGGAAATGACAGGGAGGAGTGATGGGAGAAGTGATGGGGAAATGACAGGGAGGAGTGATGGGAGAAGTGATGGGGAAGAGACAGGGAGGAGTGATGGGAGAAGTGATGGGGAAATGACAGGGAGGAGTGATGGGAGAAGTGATGGAGAAATGACAGGGAGGAGTGATGGGAGAAGTGATGGGGAAGAGACAGGGAGGAGTAATGGAGAAGTGATGGGGAAATGACAGGGAGGAGTGATGGGAGAAGTGATGGGGAAGAGACAGGGAGGAGTGATGGGAGAAGTGATGGGGAAATGACAGGGAGGAGTGATGGGAAAAGTGATGGAGAAATGACAGGGAGGAGTGATGGGAGAAGTGATGGGGAAATGACAGGGAGGAGTGATGGGAGAAGTGATGGGGAAATGACAGGGAGGAGTGATGGGAGAAGTGATGGGGAAGAGACAGGGAGGAGTGATGGGAGAAGTGATGGGGAAATGACAGGGAGGAGTGATGGGAGAAGTGATGGGGAAGAGACAGGGAGGAGTGATGGGAGAAGTGATGGGGAAATGACAGGGAGGAGTGATGGGAGAAGTGATGGGGAAATGACAGGGAGGAGTGATGGGAGAAGTGATGGGGAAATGACAGGGAGGAGTGATGGGAGAAGTGATGGGGAAGAGACAGGGAGGAGTGATGGGAGAAATGATGGGGAAATGACAGGGAGGAGTGATGGGAGAAGTGATGGGGAAATGACAGGGAGGAGTGATGGGAGAAGTGATGGGGAAGAGACAGGGAGGAGTGATGGGAGAAGTGATGGTAGAAGTGATGGTAGAAGTGATGGTAGAAGTGATGGTAGAAGTGATGGGAGAAGTTATGGGGAAGAGACAGGGAGGAGTGATGGGAGAAATGATGGGGAAATGACAGGGAGGAGTGATGGGAGAAGTGATGGTAGAAGTGATGGTAGAAGTGATGGTATAAGTGATGGTAGAAGTGATGGGAGAAGTGATGGGAGAAGTGATGGGGAAGAGACAGGGAGGAGTGATGGGAGAAGTGATGGTAGAAGTGATGGTAGAAGTGATGGTAGAAGTGATGGGAGAAGTGATGGGGAAGAGACAGGGAGGAGTGATGGGAGAAGTGATGGGGAAATGACAGGGAGGAGTGATGGTAGAAGTGATGGGGAAATGACAGGGAGGAGTGATGGTAGAAGTGATGGGGAAGAGACAGGGAGGAGTGATGGTAGAAGTGATGGGGAAATGACAGGGAGTAGTGATGGGAGAAGTGATGGGGAAGAGACAGGGAGGAGTGATGGGAGAAATGATGGGGAAATGACAGGGAGGAGTGATGGGAGAAGTGATGGGGAAGAGACAGGGAGGAGTGATGGGAGAAATGATGGGGAAATGACAGGGAGGAGTGATGGGAGAAATGATGGGGAAGAGACAGGGAGGAGTGATGGGAGAAGTGATGGGGAAGAGACAGGGAGGAGTGATGGGAGAAATGATGGGGAAGAGACAGGGAGGAGTGATGGGAGAAGTGAGAGGGGAAGTGAGATAGGAAGTTAGAGGGAGGAGTGATGGGAGAAATGATGGGGAAGAGACAGGGAGGAGTGATGGGAGAAGTGATGGGGAAATGACAGGGAGGAGTGATGGGAGAAATTATGGGGAAATGACAGGGAGGAGTGATGGGAGAAGTGATGGGGAAGAGACAGGGAGGAGTGATGGGAGAAATGATGGGGAAATGACAGGGGGGAGTGATGGGAGAAGTGATGGGGAAGAGACAGGGAGGAGTGATGGGAGAAATGATGGGGAAGAGACAGGGAGGAGTGATGGGAGAAGTGATGGGGAAGAGACAGGGAGGAGTGATGGGAGAAATGATGGGGAAGAGACAGGGAGGAGTGATGGGAGAAGTGATGGGGAAGAGACAGGGAGGAGTGATGGGAGAAGTGATGGGGAAGAGACAGGGAGGAGTGATGGGAGAAATGATGGGGAAGAGACAGGGAGGAGTGATGGGAGAAGTGATGGGGAAGAGACAGGGAGGAGTGATGGGAGAAATGATGGGGAAGAGACAGGGAGGAGTGATGGGAGAAGTGATGGGGAAGAGACAGGGAGGAGTGATGGGAGAAGTGATGGGGAAATGACAGGGAGGAGTGATGGGAGAAATGATGGGGAAGAGACAGGGAGGAGTGATGGGAGAAGTGATGGGGAAGAGACAGGGAGGAGTGATGGGAGAAATGATGGGGAAATGACAGGGAGGAGTGATGGGAGAAATGATGGGGAAATGACAGGGAGGAGTGATGGGAGAAATGATGGGGAAGAGACAGGGAGGAGTGATGGGAGAAGTGATGGGGAAGAGACAGGGAGGAGTGATGGGAGAAGTGATGGGGAAGAGACAGGGAGGAGTGATGGGAGAAGTGATGGGGAAATGACAGGGAGGAGTGATGGGAGAAGTGATGGAGAAATGACAGGGAGGAGTGATGGGAGAAGTGATGGGGAAATGACAGGGAGGAGTGATGGGAGAAGTGATGGGGAAATGACAGGGAGGAGTGATGGGAGAAGTGATGGGGAAGAGACAGGGAGGAGTGATGGGAGAAGTGATGGGGAAATGACAGGGAGGAGTGATGGGAGAAGTGATGGAGAAATGACAGGGAGGAGTGATGGGAGAAGTGATGGGGAAGAGACAGGGAGGAGTGATGGAGAAGTGATGGGGAAATGACAGGGAGGAGTGATGGGAGAAGTGATGGGGAAGAGACAGGGAGGAGTGATGGGAGAAGTGATGGGGAAATGACAGGGAGGAGTGATGGGAAAAGTGATGGAGAAATGACAGGGAGGAGTGATGGGAGAAGTGATGGGGAAATGACAGGGAGGAGTGATGGGAGAAGTGATGGGGAAATGACAGGGAGGAGTGATGGGAGAAGTGATGGGGAAGAGACAGGGAGGAGTGATGGGAGAAGTGATGGGGAAATGACAGGGAGGAGTGATGGGAGAAGTGATGGGGAAGAGACAGGGAGGAGTGATGGGAGAAGTGATGGGGAAATGACAGGGAGGAGTGATGGGAGAAGTGATGGGGAAATGACAGGGAGGAGTGATGGGAGAAGTGATGGGGAAATGACAGGGAGGAGTGATGGGAGAAGTGATGGGGAAGAGACAGGGAGGAGTGATGGGAGAAATGATGGGGAAATGACAGGGAGGAGTGATGGGAGAAGTGATGGGGAAATGACAGGGAGGAGTGATGGGAGAAGTGATGGGGAAGAGACAGGGAGGAGTGATGGGAGAAGTGATGGTAGAAGTGATGGTAGAAGTGATGGTAGAAGTGATGGTAGAAGTGATGGGAGAAGTGATGGGGAAGAGACAGGGAGGAGTGATGGGAGAAGTGATGGTAGAAGTGATGGTATAAGTGATGGTAGAAGTGATGGGAGAAGTGATGGGAGAAGTGATGGGGAAGAGACAGGGAGGAGTGATGGGAGAAATGATGGGGAAATGACAGGGGGGAGTGATGGGAGAAGTGATGGGGAAGAGACAGGGAGGAGTGATGGGAGAAATGATGGGGAAGAGACAGGGAGGAGTGATGGGAGAAGTGATGGGGAAGAGACAGGGAGGAGTGATGGGAGAAATGATGGGGAAGAGACAGGGAGGAGTGATGGGAGAAGTGATGGGGAAGAGACAGGGAGGAGTGATGGGAGAAGTGATGGGGAAGAGACAGGGAGGAGTGATGGGAGAAATGATGGGGAAGAGACAGGGAGGAGTGATGGGAGAAGTGATGGGGAAGAGACAGGGAGGAGTGATGGGAGAAATGATGGGGAAGAGACAGGGAGGAGTGATGGGAGAAGTGATGGGGAAGAGACAGGGAGGAGTGATGGGAGAAGTGATGGGGAAATGACAGGGAGGAGTGATGGGAGAAATGATGGGGAAGAGACAGGGAGGAGTGATGGGAGAAGTGATGGGGAAGAGACAGGGAGGAGTGATGGGAGAAATGATGGGGAAATGACAGGGAGGAGTGATGGGAGAAATGATGGGGAAATGACAGGGAGGAGTGATGGGAGAAATGATGGGGAAGAGACAGGGAGGAGTGATGGGAGAAGTGATGGGGAAGAGACAGGGAGGAGTGATGGGAGAAGTGATGGGGAAGAGACAGGGAGGAGTGATGGGAGAAGTGATGGGGAAATGACAGGGAGGAGTGATGGGAGAAGTGATGGAGAAATGACAGGGAGGAGTGATGGGAGAAGTGATGGAGAAATGACAGGGAGGAGTGATGGGAGAAGTGATGGGGAAGAGACAGGGAGGAGTGATGGGAGAAGTGATGGGGAAATGACAGGGAGGAGTGATGGGAGAAGTGATGGAGAAATGACAGGGAGGAGTGATGGGAGAAGTGATGGGGAAGAGACAGGGAGGAGTGATGGGAGAAGTGATGGGGAAATGACAGGGAGGAGTGATGGGAGAAGTGATGGGGAAGAGACAGGGAGGAGTGATGGGAGAAGTGATGGGGAAATGACAGGGAGGAGTGATGGGAGAAGTGATGGGGAAATGACAGGGAGGAGTGATGGGAGAAGTGATGGGGAAATGACAGGGAGGAGTGATGGGAGAAGTGATGGGGAAGAGACAGGGAGGAGTGATGGGAGAAATGATGGGGAAATGACAGGGAGGAGTGATGGGAGAAGTGATGGGGAAATGACAGGGAGGAGTGATGGGAGAAGTGATGGGGAAGAGACAGGGAGGAGTGATGGGAGAAGTGATGGTAGAAGTGATGGTAGAAGTGATGGTAGAAGTGATGGTAGAAGTGATGGGAGAAGTGATGGGGAAGAGACAGGGAGGAGTGATGGGAGAAGTGATGGTAGAAGTGATGGTAGAAGTGATGGGAGAAGTGATGGGGAAATGACAGGGAGGAGTGATGGGAGAAGTGATGGTAGAAGTGATGGTAGAAGTGATGGTAGAAGTGATGGTAGAAGTGATGGGAGAAGTGATGGAGAAGTGATGGGGAAGAGACAGGGAGGAGTGATGGGAGAAGTGATGGTAGAAGTGATGGTAGAAGTGATGGTAGAAGTGATGGGAGAAGTGATGGGGAAGAGACAGGGAGGAGTGATGGGAGAAGTGATGGTAGAAGTGATGGTAGAAGTGATGGGAGAAGTGATGGGGAAATGGCCAGGGAGGAGTGATGGGAGAAGTGATGGTAGAAGTGATGGTAGAAGTGATGGTAGAAGTGATGGTAGAAGTGATGGGAGAAGTGATGGGAGAAGTGATGGGGAAGAGACAGGGAGGAGTGATGGGAGAAGTGATGGTAGAAGTGATGGTAGAAGTGATGGGAGAAGTGATGGGGAAGAGACAGGGAGGAGTGATGGGAGAAGTGATGGGGAAATGACAGGGAGGAGTGATGGTAGAAGTGATGGGGAAATGACAGGGAGGAGTGATGGTAGAAGTGATGGGGAAGAGACAGGGAGGAGTGATGGTAGAAGTGATGGGGAAATGACAGGGAGGAGTGATGGGAGAAGTGATGGGGGAGAGAGTGATGGGAGAAATGATGGGGGAAGAGACAGGGAGGAGTGATGGTAGAAGTGATGGGGAAATGACAGGGAGGAGTGATGGGAGAAGTGATGGGGAAGAGACAGGGAGGAGTGATGGGAGAAATGATGGGGAAGAGACAGGGAGGAGTGATGGTAGAAGTGATGGGGAAATGACAGGGAGGAGTGATGGGAGAAGTGATGGGGAAGAGACAGGGAGGAGTGATGGGGGAAGTGATGGGGAAGAGACAGGGAGGAGTGATGGGAGAAATGATGGGGAAGAGACAGGGAGGAGTGATGGGAGAAATGATGGGGAAGAGACAGGGAGGAGTGATGGGAGAAATGATGGGGAAGATGATGGGAGAAATGATGGGGAAGAGACAGGGAGGAGTGATGGGAGAAATGATGGGGAAGAGACAGGGAGGAGTGATGGGAGAAATGATGGGGAAGAGACAGGGAGGAGTGATGGAGAAGTGATGGTAGAAGTGATGGTAGAAGTGATGGTAGAAGTGATGGTAGAAGTGATGGGAGAAGTGATGGGAGAAGTGATGGGGAAGAGACAGGGAGGAGTGATGGGAGAAGTGATGGTAGAAGTGATGGTAGAAGTGATGGTAGAAGTGATGGGAGAAGTGATGGGGAAGAGACAGGGAGGAGTGATGGGAGAAGTGATGGTAGAAGTGATGGTAGAAGTGATGGGAGAAGTGATGGGGAAATGACAGGGAGGAGTGATGGGAGAAGTGATGGTAGAAGTGATGGTAGAAGTGATGGTAGAAGTGATGGTAGAAGTGATGGAGAAGTGATGGGAGAAGTGATGGGGAAGAGACAGGGAGGAGTGATGGGAGAAGTGATGGTAGAAGTGATGGTAGAAGTGATGGGAGAAGTGATGGGGAAGAGACAGGGAGGAGTGATGGGAGAAGTGATGGGGAAATGACAGGGAGAGTGATGGTAGAAGTGATGGGGAAATGACAGGGAGGAGTGATGGTAGAAGTGATGGGGAAGAGACAGGGAGGAGTGATGGTAGAAGTGATGGGGAAGATGACAGGGAGGAGTGATGGGAGAAGTGATGGGGAAAAGCTGGGAGGAGTGATGGGAGAAGTGATGGGGAAGAGACAGGGAGGAGTGATGGGAGAAGTGATGGGGAAATGACAGGGAGGAGTGATGGTAGAAGTGATGGGGAAATGACAGGGAGGAGTGATGGGAGAAGTGATGGGGAAGATGACAGGGAGGAGTGATGGGAGAAGTGATGGGGAAATGACAGGGAGGAGTGATGGGAGAAGTGATGGGGAAGAGACAGGGAGGAGTGATGGGAGAAGTGATGGGGAAATGACAGGGAGGAGTGATGGGAGAAGTGATGGAGAAATGACAGGGAGGAGTGATGGGAGAAGTGATGGGGAAGAGACAGGGAGGAGTGATGGGAGAAGTGATGGGGAAATGACAGGGAGGAGTGATGGGAGAAGTGATGGGGAAATGACAGGGAGGAGTGATGGGAGAAGTGATGGGGAAATGACAGGGAGGAGTGATGGGAGAAAGTGATGGAGAAATGACAGGGAGGAGTGATGGGAGAAGTGATGGGGAAATGACAGGGAGGAGTGATGGGAGAAGTGATGGGGAAATGACAGGGAGGAGTGATGGGAGAAGTGATGGGGAAGATGACAGGGAGGAGTGATGGGAGAAGTGATGGGGAAATGACAGGGAGGAGTGATGGGAGAAGTGATGGGGAAGAGACAGGGAGGAGTGATGGGAGAAGTGATGGGGAAATGACAGGGAGGAGTGATGGGAGAAGTGATGGGGAAATGACAGGGAGGAGGTGATGGGAGAAGTGATGGGGAAATGACAGGGAGGAGTGATGGGAGAAGTGATGGGGGAAGAGACAGGGAGGAGTGATGGGAGAAGTGATGGGGAAATGACAGGGAGGAGTGTTGGGAGAAGTGATGGGGAAATGAAAGGGAGGTGTGTT
>OZ024867.1:14365908-14428299 GCA_964017155.1 Oasisia sp. SBJ-2009 | reverse complement strand
GATGGGGAAATGACAGGGAGGAGTGATGGGAGAAGTGATGGGGAAGAGACAGGGAGGAGTGATGGGAGAAATGATGGGGAAATGACAGGGAGGAGTGATGGGAGAAGTGATGGGGAAATGACAGGGAGGAGTGATGGGAGAAGTGATGGGGAAGAGACAGGGAGGAGTGATGGGAGAAGTGATGGTAGAAGTGATGGTAGAAGTGATGGTAGAAGTGATGGTAGAAGTGATGGGAGAAGTGATGGGGAAGAGACAGGGAGGAGTGATGGGAGAAGTGATGGTAGAAGTGATGGTAGAAGTGATGGGAGAAGTGATGGGGAAATGACAGGGAGGAGTGATGGGAGAAGTGATGGTAGAAGTGATGGTAGAAGTGATGGTAGAAGTGATGGTAGAAGTGATGGGAGAAGTGATGGGAGAAGTGATGGGGAAGAGACAGGGAGGAGTGATGGGAGAAGTGATGGTAGAAGTGATGGTAGAAGTGATGGTAGAAGTGATGGGAGAAGTGATGGGGAAGAGACAGGGAGGAGTGATGGGAGAAGTGATGGTAGAAGTGATGGTAGAAGTGATGGGAGAAGTGATGGGGAAATGACAGGGAGGAGTGATGGGAGAAGTGATGGTAGAAGTGATGGTAGAAGTGATGGTAGAAGTGATGGTAGAAGTGATGGGAGAAGTGATGGGAGAAGTGATGGGGAAGAGACAGGGAGGAGTGATGGGAGAAGTGATGGTAGAAGTGATGGTAGAAGTGATGGGAGAAGTGATGGGGAAGAGACAGGGAGGAGTGATGGGAGAAGTGATGGGGAAATGACAGGGAGGAGTGATGGTAGAAGTGATGGGGAAATGACAGGGAGGAGTGATGGTAGAAGTGATGGGGAAGAGACAGGGAGGAGTGATGGTAGAAGTGATGGGGAAATGACAGGGAGGAGTGATGGGAGAAGTGATGGGGAAGAGACAGGGAGGAGTGATGGGAGAAATGATGGGGAAGAGACAGGGAGGAGTGATGGTAGAAGTGATGGGGAAATGACAGGGAGGAGTGATGGGAGAAGTGATGGGGAAGAGACAGGGAGGAGTGATGGGAGAAATGATGGGGAAGAGACAGGGAGGAGTGATGGTAGAAGTGATGGGGAAATGACAGGGAGGAGTGATGGGAGAAGTGATGGGGAAGAGACAGGGAGGAGTGATGGGGAAGTGATGGGGAAGAGACAGGGAGGAGTGATGGGAGAAATGATGGGGAAGAGACAGGGAGGAGTGATGGGAGAAATGATGGGGAAGAGACAGGGAGGAGTGATGGGAGAAATGATGGGGAAGAGACAGGGAGGAGTGATGGGGAAGAGACAGGGAGGAGTGATGGGGGAAGTGATGGGGAAGAGACAGGGAGGAGTGATGGGAGAAATGATGGGGAAGAGACAGGGAGGAGTGATGGGAGAAATGATGGGGAAGAGACAGGGAGGAGTGATGGGAGAAATGATGGGGAAGTGACAGGGAGGAGTGATGGGAGAAGTGATGGGGAAGAGACAGGGAGGAGTGATGGGAGAAGTGATGGTAGAAGTGATGGTAGAAGTGATGGTAGAAGTGATGGTAGAAGTGATGGGAGAAGTGATGGGAGAAGTGATGGGGAAGAGACAGGGAGGAGTGATGGGAGAAGTGATGGTAGAAGTGATGGTAGAAGTGATGGTAGAAGTGATGGGAGAAGTGATGGGGAAGAGACAGGGAGGAGTGATGGGAGAAGTGATGGTAGAAGTGATGGTAGAAGTGATGGGAGAAGTGATGGGGAAATGACAGGGAGGAGTGATGGTAGAAGTGATGGTAGAAGTGATGGTAGAAGTGATGGTAGAAGTGATGGTAGAAGTGAAGGGAGAAGTGATGGGAGAAGTGATGGGGAAGAGACAGGGAGGAGTGATGGGAGAAGTGATGGTAGAAGTGATGGTAGAAGTGATGGGAGAAGTGATGGGGGAAGAGACAGGGAGGAGTGATGGGAGAAGTGATGGGGAAATGACAGGGAGGAGTGATGGTAGAAGTGATGGGGAAATGACAGGGAGGAGTGATGGTAGAAGTGATGGGGAAGAGACAGGGAGGAGTGATGGTAGAAGTGATGGGGAAATGACAGGGAGGAGTGATGGGAGAAGTGATGGGGAAGAGACAGGGAGGAGTGATGGGAGAAATGATGGGGAAGAGACAGGGAGGAGTGATGGTAGAAGTGATGGGGAAATGACAGGGAGGAGTGATGGGAGAAGTGATGGGGAAGAGACAGGGAGGAGTGATGGGAGAAATGATGGGGAAGAGACAGGGAGGAGTGATGGTAGAAGTGATGGGGAAATGACAGGGAGGAGTGATGGGAGAAGTGATGGGGAAGAGACAGGGAGGAGTGATGGGGGAAGTGATGGGGAAGAGACAGGGAGGAGTGATGGGAGAAATGATGGGGAAGAGACAGGGAGGAGTGATGGGAGAAATGATGGGGAAGAGACAGGGAGGAGTGATGGGAGAAATGATGGGGAAGAGACAGGGAGGAGTGATGGGGAAGAGACAGGGAGGAGTGATGGGGGAAGTGATGGGGAAGAGACAGGGAGGAGTGATGGGAGAAATGATGGGGAAGAGACAGGGAGGAGTGATGGGAGAAATGATGGGGAAGAGACAGGGAGGAGTGATGGGAGAAATGATGGGGAAGTGACAGGGAGGAGTGATGGGAGAAGTGATGGGGAAGAGACAGGGAGGAGTGATGGGGGAAGTGATGGGGAAGAGACAGGGAGGAGTGATGGGAGAAATGATGGGGAAGTGACAGGGAGGAGTGATGGGAGAAGTGATGGGGAAGAGACAGGGAGGAGTGATGGGAGAAATGATGGGGAAGAGACAGGGAGGAGTGATGGGAGAAATGATGGGGAAGAGACAGGGAGGAGTGATGGGAGAAGTGATGGGGAAGAGACAGGGAGGAGTGATGGGAGAAATGATGGGGAAGAGACAGGGAGGAGTGATGGGAGAAATGATGGGGAAGAGACAGGGAGGAGTGATGGGAGAAGTGATGGGGAAGAGACAGGGAGGAGTGATGGGAGAAGTGATGGGGAAGAGACAGGGAGGAGTGATGGGAGAAGTGATGGGGAAGAGACAGGGAGGAGTGATGGGAGAAATGATGGGGAAGAGACAGGGAGGAGTGATGGGAGAAGTGATGGGGAAGAGACAGGGAGGAGTGATGGGAGAAATGATGGGGAAGAGACAGGGAGGAGTGATGGGAGAAGTGATGGGGAAGAGACAGGGAGGAGTGATGGGAGAAGTGATGGGGAAGAGACAGGGAGGAGTGATGGGAGAAATGATGGGGAAGAGACAGGGAGGAGTGATGGGAGAAGTGATGGGGAAGAGACAGGGAGGAGTGATGGGAGAAATGATGGGGAAGAGACAGGGAGGAGTGATGGGAGAAGTGATGGGGAAGAGACAGGGAGGAGTGATGGGAGAAGTGATGGGGAAATGACAGGGAGGAGTGATGGGAGAAATGATGGGGAAGAGACAGGGAGGAGTGATGGGAGAAGTGATGGGGAAGAGACAGGGAGGAGTGATGGGAGAAATGATGGGGAAATGACAGGGAGGAGTGATGGGAGAAATGATGGGGAAATGACAGGGAGGAGTGATGGGAGAAATGATGGGGAAGAGACAGGGAGGAGTGATGGGAGAAGTGATGGGGAAGAGACAGGGAGGAGTGATGGGAGAAGTGATGGGGAAGAGACAGGGAGGAGTGATGGGAGAAGTGATGGGGAAATGACAGGGAGGAGTGATGGGAGAAGTGATGGAGAAATGACAGGGAGGAGTGATGGGAGAAGTGATGGGGAAGAGACAGGGAGGAGTGATGGGAGAAGTGATGGGGAAATGACAGGGAGGAGTGATGGGAGAAGTGATGGGGAAGAGACAGGGAGGAGTGATGGGAGAAGTGATGGGGAAATGACAGGGAGGAGTGATGGGAGAAGTGATGGGGAAATGACAGGGAGGAGTGTTGGGAGAAGTGATGGGGAAGAGACAGGGAGGAGTGATGGGAGAAGTGATGGGGAAATGACAGGGAGGAGTGATGGGAGAAGTGATGGGGAAATGACAGGGAGGAGTGATGGGAGAAGTGATGGGGAAGAGACAGGGAGGAGTGATGGGAGAAGTGATGGGGAAATGACAGGGAGGAGTGATGGGAGAAGTGATGGGGAAATGACAGGGAGGAGTGATGGGAGAAGTGATGGAGAAATGACAGGGAGGAGTGATGGGAGAAGTGATGGGGAAATGACAGGGAGGAGTGATGGGAGAAGTGATGGGGAAATGACAGGGAGGAGTGATGGGAGAAGTGATGGGGAAGAGACAGGGAGGAGTGATGGGAGAAGTGATGGGGAAATGACAGGGAGGAGTGATGGGAGAAGTGATGGAGAAATGACAGGGAGGAGTGATGGGAGAAGTGATGGGGAAGAGACAGGGAGGAGTGATGGAGAAGTGATGGGGAAATGACAGGGAGGATTGATGGGAGAAGTGATGGGGAAGAGACAGGGAGGAGTGATGGGAGAAGTGATGGGGAAATGACAGGGAGGAGTGATGGGAAAAGTGATGGAGAAATGACAGGGAGGAGTGATGGGAGAAGTGATGGGGAAATGACAGGGAGGAGTGATGGGAGAAGTGATGGGGAAATGACAGGGAGGAGTGATGGGAGAAGTGATGGGGAAGAGACAGGGAGGAGTGATGGGAGAAGTGATGGGGAAATGACAGGGAGGAGTGATGGGAGAAGTGATGGGGAAGAGACAGGGAGGAGTGATGGGAGAAGTGATGGGGAAATGACAGGGAGGAGTGATGGGAGAAGTGATGGGGAAATGACAGGGAGGAGTGATGGGAGAAGTGATGGGGAAATGACAGGGAGGAGTGATGGGAGAAGTGATGGGGAAGAGACAGGGAGGAGTGATGGGAGAAATGATGGGGAAATGACAGGGAGGAGTGATGGGAGAAGTGATGGGGAAATGACAGGGAGGAGTGATGGGAGAAGTGATGGGGAAGAGACAGGGAGGAGTGATGGGAGAAGTGATGGTAGAAGTGATGGTAGAAGTGATGGTAGAAGTGATGGTAGAAGTGATGGGAGAAGTTATGGGGAAGAGACAGGGAGGAGTGATGGGAGAAGTGATGGTAGAAGTGATGGTAGAAGTGATGGGAGAAGTGATGGGGAAATGACAGGGAGGAGTGATGGGAGAAGTGATGGTAGAAGTGATGGTAGAAGTGATGGTAGAAGTGATGGTAGAAGTGATGGGAGAAGTGATGGGAGAAGTGATGGGGAAGAGACAGGGAGGAGTGATGGGAGAAGTGATGGTAGAAGTGATGGTAGAAGTGATGGGAGAAGTGATGGGGAAGAGACAGGGAGGAGTGATGGGAGAAGTGATGGGGAAATGACAGGGAGGAGTGATGGTAGAAGTGATGGGGAAATGACAGGGAGGAGTGATGGTAGAAGTGATGGGGAAGAGACAGGGAGGAGTGATGGTAGAAGTGATGGGGAAATGACAGGGAGGAGTGATGGGAGAAGTGATGGGGAAGAGACAGGGAGGAGTGATGGGAGAAATGATGGGGAAGAGACAGGGAGGAGTGATGGTAGAAGTGATGGGGAAATGACAGGGAGGAGTGATGGGAGAAGTGATGGGGAAGAGACAGGGAGGAGTGATGGGAGAAATGATGGGGAAGAGACAGGGAGGAGTGATGGTAGAAGTGATGGGGAAATGACAGGGAGGAGTGATGGGAGAAGTGATGGGGAAGAGACAGGGAGGAGTGATGGGGGAAGTGATGGGGAAGAGACAGGGAGGAGTGATGGGAGAAATGATGGGGAAGAGACAGGGAGGAGTGATGGGAGAAATGATGGGGAAGAGACAGGGAGGAGTGATGGGAGAAATGATGGGGAAGAGACAGGGAGGAGTGATGGGGAAGAGACAGGGAGGAGTGATGGGGGAAGTGATGGGGAAGAGACAGGGAGGAGTGATGGGAGAAATGATGGGGAAGAGACAGGGAGGAGTGATGGGAGAAATGATGGGGAAGAGACAGGGAGGAGTGATGGGAGAAATGATGGGGAAGTGACAGGGAGGAGTGATGGGAGAAGTGATGGGGAAGAGACAGGGAGGAGTGATGGGGGAAGTGATGGGGAAGAGACAGGGAGGAGTGATGGGAGAAATGATGGGGAAGTGACAGGGAGGAGTGATGGGAGAAGTGATGGGGAAGAGACAGGGAGGAGTGATGGGAGAAATGATGGGGAAGAGACAGGGAGGAGTGATGGGAGAAATGATGGGGAAGAGACAGGGAGGAGTGATGGGAGAAGTGATGGGGAAGAGACAGGGAGGAGTGATGGGAGAAATGATGGGGAAGAGACAGGGAGGAGTGATGGGAGAAATGATGGGGAAGAGACAGGGAGGAGGGATGGGAGAAGTGATGGGGAAATGACAGGGAGGAGTGATGGGAGAAATGATGGGGAAGAGACAGGGAGGAGTGATGGGAGAAATGATGGGGAAGAGACAGGGAGGAGTGATGGGAGAAATGATGGGGAAATGACAGGGAGGAGTGATGGGAGAAATGATGGGGAAGAGACAGGGAGGAGTGATGGGAGAAATGATGGGGAAGAGACAGGGAGGAGTGATGGGAGAAGTGATGGGGAAGAGACAGGGAGGAGTGATGGTAGAAGTGACGGGGAAGAGACAGGGAGGAGTGATGGGAGAAATGATGGGGAAGAGACAGGGAGGAGTGATGGGAGAAATGATGGGGAAGAGACAGGGAGGAGTGATGGGAGAAATGATGGGGAAGAGACAGGGAGGAGTGATGGGAGAAATGATGGGGAAGAGACAGGGAGGAGTGATGGGAGAAGTGATGGGGAAGAGACAGGGAGGAGTGATGGTAGAAGTGACGGGGAAGAGACAGGGAGGAGTGATGGGAGAAATGATGGGGAAGAGACAGGGAGGAGTGATGGGAGAAATGATGGGGAAGAGACAGGGAGGAGTGATGGGAGAAATGATGGGGAAGAGACAGGGAGGAGTGATGGGAGAAGTGAGAGGGGAAGTGAGATAGGAAGTTAGAGGGAGGAGTGATGGGGAAGAGACAGGGAGGAGTGATGGGAGAAGTGATGGTGAGATTAATTATAGTGACATGAGACACAGGCGTGCAAACAATGGATGCACAGGCACATTTTCTGAAGCATCCTCAATCTGTATCACCACTAACAATTTCTACATCAATTATTTCCATTAAAAAAAAAGATAAAAACCAGTAATGTCATAACTGTGTACAACTGACAACTTGTCTTAAACAAAACTGACTGCGAGGCCAGCAAACACATGTCTCTTGGAAGACATCAAGTCACCTGATAACATTGGAGGGTGAGAAATATTTACAGGTGGTAGACAAACAGTACAGCTCTGAGTGGAACCTTCAGAGTTGTGACACAGTGACACTGACCCACTGACGGTGACACGTCCTTCTGTTCTGTCAACTGTCTGCGTGTCTTTCTGTGTCACTTCTTCAGCTCCGCCCTCCACTTCTTGTGGCTGTGCAACAACATCACTTGTCAGTCTTTTCCACAAATGTGGACATGTTATTTTGACACTCAAAACGTCAAACGGCCCACGAATTGCTTCATTTTTGGCGTTGTTCCATTAAGGTCACATGACATACATGTAGAGTGTTACCTCTCCATTAAGGTCACATAACAAACATGTAGAGTGTTACCTCTCCATTAAGGTCACATGACAAACATGTAGTATTACCTCTACATTAAGGTCACATGACATACATGTAGTGTTACCTCTACATTAAGGTCACATGACATACATGTAGAGTGTTACCTCTCCATTAAGGTCACATGACATACATGTAGAGTGTTACCTCTCCATTAAGGTCACATGACAAACATGTAGAGTGTTACCTCTACATTAAGGTCACATGACATACATGTAGTGTTACCTCTACATTAAGGTCACATGACATACATGTAGTGTTACCTCTCCATTAAGGTCACATGACATACATGTAGAGTGTTACCTCTCCATTAAGGTCACATGACAAACATGTAGAGTGTTACCTCTCCATTAAGGTCACATGCCAAACATGTAGAGTGTTACCTCTCCATTAAGGTCACATGACAAACATGTAGTGTTACCTCTACATTAAGGTCACATGACATACATGTAGTGTTACCTCTCCATTAAGGTCACATGACATACATGTAGAGTGTTACCTCTCCACTAAGGCCACATGACACACTTGTACAGAGTTACCTCTCTATTAAGGCCACATGACTCACGTGTACAGAGCTACCTGTCAAATAAGACCACATGACATACATGTACAGAATTACCTGTCCAGTAAAGCCAGCTCGGGACCGGGCCAAAGGGACGTGGATAACAAAGTGACTAGTTTCGTATACTCTACCGGTACAGACATTATTTGTGGTTGTTTTACGATGAGCCTAATAGCAAGATGGCTCCGTTACCAAGGTAACCGTCAAGGCAAAACTCCAAGAATTCCATACAATTACACTGTCTCAATTTCCAATTCCAAACCAACTACGCCATTCCAATATGATAACGAATACAACAGAAATGTGAATATTATATCCTCAGTTTTTGACATGACTCAGAAATAAATAAACGAGACTTTTGCCAACACAGTGTGACAGCTAAATGTGGTGTCTTAATCAAGTCCAAACTGACATGACAGGTGGACGATTCAGCTGCCAGGACCTACCTGGTCCTTTGTCTGGTCCAAAGTGAGGCCGTCTTCAGCTTCTTCTTTTCATCCTCAATTCATTTTCCTTCTTCTGTCATGATCTTATTCTGTAACCATGGTAACAGAGTGAATCATTCAGTGGCACTCATTACTAATGTTGATCCAGATCACTGAATTAACTGTGATCTTGATAATTTCTTATTCAATATGTTTAAAATCTGAACATCAAAGGCCTTGATATTAACCCTTTGCATCCACTTGCCCAGAAGGCCGGTATTAAAATATGTAGACTTGCCAAGTCAATGGCCCTAAATTTATGGATTTTTATTTCTAAAAACATGCGATTTGTGCTAACAAGACTCAGTTGGTGGCACTATGTGGACAAGCAACTCACATAATCACTAGAATGACTAGATGGTGCTACATGAACGCTTTGTCCAATTACATCCTTCACTGCATTACTGGACACTTGGCAACATCGACACTCTTTATTTTATACTGTGTTGTCTACAGGTTTTCTGATGATTGATTATTGCCATGCAAAGGATGACTGTTGATTCAAAGATGAGTGTTTAATGGGCAATGATTGTAAATTTGGTAGCACATTTGTTTTGTATACAGTGTATAGACATTTTATTACGAATTTGTTATCAAAAGTAGACTACATAACCAATAATTACTATTACATGTACATACGTCAACCTGTGAAATAATCCAAACCAGTGCTGCCATCTGCTGACTGTGTGGGAGACTGAGCACAGCTGGCTCTGGTTTGAGCCGAGGCATTACATAAGTCTCACCAGAATATCTTCTCGACAAAGTCTTGCAGCTGAATAACAGTGGTAATAGACATATAGTGAAATAGGCCTGTAATTATTCAATTCAATTCAATATGATTTATTCAAACAACATTCAACAACAATACAATTTAAGACTATACAAACATGCTATACAGGTAATGTTGTCTGAAGGGAATACACAAGAAGTTAAAAACTTGTAGTAGTATGTATCCCCGTACACAATATTTGTGGGTACAATCATAATATAAGAAATAATTATTATAATGTAAATATTGCACACATCCTATTACCTAAATACATGACTAGGAAAGAAAACAAAACAACATAAACACAATTAGTGATACAACCCCTAGTTCATTATCCACATTAATCTCACTTATTCAAAATAAATGATGCATACAAGGAATTATACTAAGAATTCAGATACATTAGTAATCTGGACCAGTTGCAATGAAAGTTGCAATTATATATATTCATTCATGAGTATTGACTTGTACCTGTGTCTAAAAGACCTTATTGTTTTTATGTTAGTTACATCAACATGCAAGGAATTCCAAAGACTTATGCCATACATAGGTAGAGACATGGCTGTAACATTCAAGATGACACAGCGCCTTACTAATTGATTTTTGCGACGTGTCATTACCGAGATGTCTTTTTTCACAAAATGCTGTTGTATATTAGCTGGTAACATGCAGTAGTATGCTTTATACATAAACATAGCTGTTTTGAATTTCACTAGATCTGGAAATTGTTTTATATGCGACCTGTAGAAAAGAGGAGTTGTGTTGTCAAGACGACCTGCCCCAAAGAGAAGTCTAATTGCTCTGAGTCTCTTTTGAAGTACAAGACAATTGACATTAGAAGGAGGATATGTGTTTCCCCATATTTCAGAACAATAACTAATGTATGGTAAAAATAATGAGCTGTACAGAATATGCATAGACTGTGAGTATATGACTTGGCTACACTTATATAATATATAATATAGCTGTACTCTTGGAGAGCTTTGATTTAACATTTGCTATATGATCTTTCCAATTCAATTTCTCATCAATTAATACTCCAACAAATTTAGCCACACGCACTCTGTTAATGCTTATACCATTGATAGCTATGTCAAACTGTGCATTCAAATTACCAAATAACATGTAGCTTGTTTTCGAAACATTTAAAGAAAGCTTATTTACAGCAAACCATATACACAATTTGTCAAGAACTGTCGATACTGTTGTAACAAGTTGGTTGATGTTTTTGCCTGCACAAAATAAATTAGTGTCGTCAGCAAACAGTATACATTTCACAAGCCTTGATATGTTACATAAATCATTAATATACAGTATTCAGCTGTAAACAGTTTCAGCCCTAAAATTGAGATATATTTAACAGGTCTGAGTGGAATTCATTGTAGCAAACAAATTGGGATCTGTTTGATAAATAACTGCTTATCCAATTGTGTGCCACACCTCTGATACCATAGATATACATTTTTTCACAGAGCAACTCATGATCTACTGTGTCAAAGGCTTTTTTCAAGTCAATGGAATACATTTTGTTATTTAGAGATGAAGTTATTTCATTTATTAACTCAGTTAAAGCATAGGATTTAGACATATTTTCACGGAATCCATACTGACTAGGGTTAATAATGTCATTTTTATCAATAAATGCACTTAGCCTACTGTTAAAAAGTGTTTCTAGTATTTTGGAAAATTGTGGAAGTAGTGAAATTGGTCTGTAGTTAGAACAATCTTCTTTGATTCCCGACTTGAACACTGAGATTACTTTAGCAATTTTTAATTTATCTGGGAATACCCCAGTTTTGAAAGATGTGTTAAAAATATGGGTGAGTGGCGTAATGATTGTTGTGATTATATGTTTGACAATATTCAAACTCAACCCTTCCGCATCAGTTGAGCTTTTATTTTTGCAGCTCTCCACTACCCTAATAACTTTATTTTCATCAATTGGTGACAAGAACATACTGTTATCATTTCGATTTTTTAGATAATCGAATACAGATGCACCAGCAGGAGGGTTAATTTGTTCGGAATTTGTTTGGCTAGGTCTGGACCAACACTGGTAAAGAACCTATTAAACATGTTGGCAATATTTTCTTTACTTTCGATGGCCTTGTCATCTTTATAGAATAGTTCAGGATATGCATGTTCCTTACCCATTATTAATCGGAGTATTTTCCATGTTCCAGACTTCCAGCAATATTGTTTTTTTGCATTAGCAGCAAAATACAGCAGGGCACATATTTATCTCCATACCTTCATCGTATCAATGTAATGTTAACTTAAAATTGGATATATTGCAAAAACGCCCACCCGTAAGAGACAATTCAGAGGGATACCCATTCAGAGTACATTTCACGTAGTCTAGTAGTGATATCACAAACATGTATTATCGCCCACATACCTTTCCAAAAGTTCAGCTTTGCCTTTGTACAGTCTAGCATTTCTGCGTTTTAATCCCCCTTTTCAGTTGATATATTTTTATCTACCCCCAAATCCATGGTTGCCACGATTTTGCAAACAGAAATATAGATTAAATGGTACGTTGAATATAGATACATTGACAGCAAATGGACCGGCGATCCTAGCGCCGCCTCGTGGCTAGCAATCTGAAACTCAGATTCCGTTCGCCAGGTGGCAGTAGAATTCGGCTGTAAAATATCTGTTGATACGACGCACACAAGATTAGCCGTTTTATTTGTTTTACGTACAATTAAAATCAATATGTCGCATTGTATGGAGAAATCTCTACAGCACGGCTGATATATGAACTCAAGAAAGTCACGCAAAGTATCTGGAAGAACATGGAAACTTGTTGAAAGGTATGTGAATGGGCGATAAATGCAGGATCGGTGATTGCCGCACAAACTTGCGTGTTGATGTAACGTTTTGTAGGCTTTCTAAGTTGCTTGGTTTCGCCAGCTATTCATATTTCAAGAGTGAACGACTTAGATTAATAATACCTTTTGAGTGTGTGGAAGATGGGTTAGCAAGAGGTGATTGTCAGTTATCTTAGACATCAACTGAGTGACGCTAGTGTCGTAGTGACAGTCGAATAACATTGACACTCACTGTCACTGACACAGTGACAGGTGTCAAGACTCAAGTCTTGATCGAGTTCAGAATTATCATGGGATAGCATAGGAGTCTGTCAGTGTGATATAGTTGGCACATTTTGGTACAGTTGTTTTACCAGTGTCTGTCAGTAACATATATTCAGTAACATATGGGCAATTCCACGGTAACGGAATTACAATTCACAATATTTTTTGGTTTAAAATGGTTATATTTTCCCATTCAGCATGTATCTACAAAAGAAACTTAAACATGGTTTGAAGTCCACACTACACCCTTTAAGTACCAGTGGTACCTGTTAAGAAATGTAAAATAATTACAAAATTATGGCTGTTTTAATTTTGGTAACGGAATTACTCAGAGAATTTGAACATCAGTTTTTATTAAATGTCATGACATATCGTCTGAAATCTGCAATCTACCAGGGCCAACAACTAGCATTAATAAATAGACATATAACATGACCTTGTATTGGATAGAATTTTACTCATGATATATGTACTGTTTTTTATAGTGAACTGGTTTTGATCGGTAACGGAATTACATGCAATAGTAACGGAATTACGAGTCTGACTATTTTTGGAATAAAACATCATATAATAATTGATTTGTCATTGTTTCTTTTCTGCAAGACTACAGAACTCCATAACTTCATGTTCTACTAAAAATAACAATTGTACTGGCTAATAATTGTACACACAGTACAGCGATGTATTTCACATTTAACTCGAAAGCAGTTATTGAACTCCAGTCCATCTGTGGGTCATGGAGGATGTTAATGTCACAATCTTTATCAGTAGAGGCAGTCAATATATCTTCAACATCAGGCCACACAAATTTACATAGTTCAACACACTTCAAGTAAATTGTCACCTTAGTTTAAAAGAAACGGGAAGACACTTTTTTGCTTTTTTTTACAACCATCCACTTTAAGTCCATACATTTTGGCAAGGTCTTTTCTGTATTCTCAAGTTTGATTACCCATGCTGTTGTCTTCTTTGTCATCTTCATTATTTCAGTGTTTTAATTTTGAAGAAGTTCCTCGTGGATTATTATTTGACATGGTTTTGTATAACAGTCACAAACAATGTAATCGACTACCCTCTGACTCTTTGCAACTGCTTAATGTTGGGAATTAGACTGATCTCATTCCAGTTATATTAACTTTATAACTTTATTTATTTTTAATTCAACCATGGCTTAGTTGATGCATCCATGTAAAATATTCTGACAGGTCCTGGCAGCAACTTTGTTAAACTTATTGGATGTGATCACACGATATCACTCCAGAGAACAATTGGAGTCATAGTCTTGGACAATAAACCTTAGCCATGTGGTAAAGAAATACTGTGTAGAATTTCTTTGAAAGTCCATGAACACATTCTGCAACTGATCTTTGATAGATAATCTGGCCTATCTTATAGATTTATATGGATCACTGCTGCCATTCCGTGTAGTATCACGTTTTTTACAGATAATACATGTTACAAATAGTGCATGTTTCTGAATCCATGGACAGTTTTCATAAAGTCCAAAGATTCCATTCATATTTAACTGAAACATTGTCCCAGTGCCTGACTGCCTGTGCTGACCTCTAATGTACTTAGGTCCCATTATTAGTTTCTTATTATGATTTATAGTGCAAGAGAAAAAACTTGTAATTCTGTTATTGTAATTCCGTTACCATGATTCCCGCAAGATGAGAAAAGACACACATAAATTGTGTGCTCTCACCTATTCGTGAGAGCAATTTTTAGCAGTCTGGGCTCTCCAATATGGATTTGCCCATATATGTCTAATGTCAGTGCCAAAATCAGAGGAAATTATATCTGATGAATTACTCAACTTTCTAGACTACTTTATTCTTTTGCAGACCTGAAGCTTGTGATAGGAATTCCAACTTTAGACACAGTGATGTAGAGCACGGTGACTTCAACATGATCATTGATGTTACCTGATATGAAAACATGCAGAGACATCAACAGTGGTTCCTGTGGCAATGGTCAGTCACTTGTCTCACTCACTACGTTATCATTACTACTCAATACATTATCATTATCACTACTCCAATCTAAGTCACTGAGTTATCATTAAATGTATTTCCAATTCTAGTTACCGAACCATGGAATAGTGTCCCTGACACAGTGGTAACAGGCTAACAGCTAAATCCATAGAATCATTTAAAACCCGACTAGACACATTCTGGTATACCCAGGATATTGTGTATGACTTTGAAGCACCATTATGAAATGAGAATATTTAACAATAGAACCAGAACACATGATCTCATATTAAGTGATTTTGAAAACGAAGAGCTGATCACAGAGTAACACAGGATTCTACGATCAGAACTGTCCTAAGGTATTAATTACTAGTCACTACATGTCATTACTAGTCACTACATTATCATTAGTACCAATCCTGTCCTAGTCACATTACTAGTCACTAGGATATTCTCATAATTAATTCTCTTATCTTAGTCACTACATTATCATTACCAGTCAGTGGTCACTACATTATCATTTAGTACTATCCCTGTCCTAATTATTGTATTATGATTAGTACTATTCCTGTCCTAATCACTATATTAGGGTTAGTACTAGTTCTCATTAGAACCAGTCCTGTCCTAGGCAGCACATTATCAGTAGTACCACTTCTGTCCAACAACTACATTCTCATTACTAGTCAGTACATTATCATTTAGTAACTATACCTCTCCTAATCACTACACTATCATTAGTGCTATACCATTTTTAATCACTACATTACATTACTAGTCACTACATTATTGTTAGTTCTATTTCTGTCCTAGTCACTACATTATCATTAGTACTATTCCTGTCCTAGTTACCACATTATAATTAGTACTACAGTGTACTCCTTAGGTTGTTCTAGTTTGTACAGGTCATCATAGATGGGAATGGTTACCTGGTTATCAGTTGTAATTTATTAGATATGTAATGTTATGTTCATGAGTGATCAGAACAAATTGACGTCTGTCTGTGGCCGTTGTAATGTAGTTCCTGTGTGTGCCACCAGGTGTGATGGTGAAGCGGGCCGTCAGTGGGAAGGCGGAGTGCGCATTCAGTGCTGGCACCCCTGTCATCATAGAAGTACTCAAGGCCAATGCGTAGGCGATGTCACCATGGCAACATCTCCACGGCAACATCTCCACGGCAACGTCTCCATGGCAACATCTCCACGGCAACAATGGAACATTGCCACAGTGATGGGGCGGCAGTCAGTGAGACATCAACATTGTTGTAGTAGAAATGTGTAATATATTCATGAACAGTGTGACAGTGTGCTTGACAGGGACAATGGGTGACAAACAGGTACGTGTGACATTCAAGAGACAGACGTTTGACACTGTCCACAACCCCCCATCAGTTTGATACAGATATGTCGATGATACATTTGTTCAGATACATGAGTACTAAGGCCCTGTGCGGGCTGGAAATCTGAGCCCGCAGCCCGCCCCGCAGTAACTTGGCCCGCAGTCAGCCCGCACCGCAAATTTTGCCACATAAATAGCCCGCAGCCCGCCCCGCCCCGCAGTAACTTGGCCCGCAGCCTGCACCGCCCCACAGTAACTTGGCCCGCAGCCTGCACCGCCCCGCAGTAACTTGGCCTGCAGCCTGCACCGCCCCGCAGTTCGGCCCGCATAATTTTTCATTCAAAAGTCTTTCTACAGCCTATAACAGATTGGACAGATAACATGAAAAAAAAAAAAAAATAACTATTCCTGATTGAATTTTCTTAATTGATTTTAGTAACTCAATTTCATTATTTTATTGATTAAAATACTTTTAATTGGGTATCCAAATTAATATATGACTGAGCCCGCGGTGCGGGCTGACTATATGGCTAGTTATATTTTATATTCACCTTGTCTTTTGTAACTATTTAATTACTTGAAATATACTAAACCATTTTTTTTCAGTCAGACTAAAATTATTATGTTGGAAGTCACTGTAGTCATTCACCATGACAACACTGAGCATACCAAATAAGCTAATATCCACTAACAGGTAGTCAGTTGTCACCTCTGACCTCTGGACCCTGCTGCAATTAGCAACAACAGGCCTCTTTTCCTGTGGCCTGCCTGTCTTTTGACCTTGGCTTCCATCCCCCTTGCCCTGTTCTAACCAGCCCTGCTAGATGGCAACTGCTAAGGCCTGCTATTGTGTCAGTGTCTCAGTGGTGGTGCAAAGTGGTAAGAAATATTTGCTTTAGGGAAGGAAGTGGCACCCCAAGCCAGGTAGGATCTTCAATTGCTTTACACTGTTGTAGTTTTACAGCTTACCACATTGGGTAATTGAATATCCTGCCAGACATTTTCATTACTCATTAATATATTATAGTAGACCCCAGCCAACACTCATCCATTAAGGGAAATCTGTATTAGAACCCCTCAAGAATTGTTTTACTTTTGTTATTAAATACTTATTAATATATTACAGCCAATGTTTTGTAACAAATGTGATGATAAATACATTGGACATGGTTATCAAGAAATGAAAAGATTCTGCTAAGAGTCAGCAGCTGCTGCATTTAAACTAAAATTAAAGACTTATTTATTTACAAGAACATTCTGTACAGCGCTGTGAGCAACGAACGCTGGAACAGCGCTATAGAAATGTGACGATTATGATTATTATGATTATAATGTGAAATCATTCAGGCCTTGTTTAGTAATATTTACACAGATTAGCACCTGTGGGTACTGGGCAGTAAAACTGGACACCACCAGCCTGCTAATTGCCTTTGTGGGTTAGAGAAGGTCTGGTTCAAATAAGCAAGCCCTTTGTCCAAGCCAGGTATCCCAAATTAAGTAGGTCTCCTTGGGAGTTGTTCAAACATCACTCAGCCTAGCAAGACAGGGCAGCCTGGTGAATGGTGGTACCAGTATTAAAGGGAGAACTCAATTCAACTGGGCTGTTAGTTAGGTCTGTCATCATTGCTATGGTTGTGTATAAAGGGCAGTCTGTAGCGATCTGTGCCACACTAACATTATTTTGCTACCTTATTTCTTACTATTGTCAAAGACTCAAAAGATTTTATGGTGCTCGTGTATGCAACACCAAACCTTTGTATAATAGCCTGAATGACATTATTTTGTGACCTTATTTCCGGTGACTTTCCTAGGCAAAACTTAATTTTTTTGTGATTTCCTTTACTGTGAATTATTGTATGTACACTCTAATGAATGACTAAATCTGTCAGGGCAAAACAACAAAACTGACATATTATAATAATAATAAGGTTTATTTCAGACAAGACGTCCATCTATGTATACATAAAATACAATAAAAAAAAAAAAGTACAATACATATAATACAATCAAAGCAATGAGATCAACGTAAAAATATAAGTGTAAAATTTAAAAAGTTATGTCTAAATATATGAGGAAATGAATTAAATAAGTTGTAAAAATAAATAAAAAATAAAAAAAATAAAAAATGATTCAAAAATAAATACAATACTAATGACATGTGTACAATAAAGACCTCCAGTATGAGTACAAATGGCTCTTAAAATGAATGTCGGTATGAAGGTAATTAATAAAAAGGATATTATCTGACTGATGAAGACGACATAAAAGACTGAATATTGATGAACGAATGCGTTCGTTGAAGGATTTAATGGAGGATTGAAGGATGAGTGCTTTCAACAGTGTTATCATAACATAGTTAAACGCACGCACACACACACACACACACACACACACACACACACACACACACACACACACACACATGCAGCACTGCACGACATCTAGTTGCATGCACACATGTATGAACACATCCACGCATGCACAGCAAATATTTGTCGTGCAAGCAACACACAGTGTACGCACACACACAAACACAAACACACACACAGAGCTATCAGGTAATCCACCAACTAATAGGCACAGACAATGTGCAAATTTTGAGAGAAACTGCGCGGGCTGCAAAAGTTGAGCCCGCAACTGTATCATTCGGCCCGCAGCCCGCCCTGCCCCGCATATTTAGACATATCCTGGCCCGCACCGCACTGGTCTGGCCCGCACTGCCCCGCAACAAATAAAAAATCCAGCCCGCACCGCCCCGCAACAAATAAAAAAATCTTAATGAGTACCATGGTAGACATGTTTCTGCATGTATTTATTATTTTTACAGGATAATCTGGTGTTAAGTGGCGCCACTTTAATAATAGGGCTATTTTCTACCCAGCGAACCCTGAAGTAGGGCAAGCTTCCTTCCTCCAAAAACCTAATGTTATACAAATTGTACATGTTCAATCGCATAACAAGTGTACATTTGTACAGGTATAGTACGTATGATGTGAAGTTTGGTGACTGTATATGGTTATTTTAATGTTGTGCTTGTGTCAGATAGAAAAGTGACCTGGGGGTCAAAATAATATAATAGAAAATTGATCCCCCCTACAGAAAAATTCTTTGTGGATTTTTCTTTTTTTTATGTATTTGAGTATCAATCCCATTGAGGGGAATGTTTTGTTTATACCTTTTTCCAGTGAAAACTGACACTGTTCAAAGGGCATATGTTGTTGACACTTGCAGCGACACCAATATTTTATTTTGTGTCCAATTTCATGGAAAACATTCTGCTTGGTCCACATTCTGCTCTGCCACTGATAACATGACATACATGCACACACGCTCACACACACACTTACAGACACAAACACACATGCACACACACACGCTCACACACACTTACAGACACAAACACACAAACACACACAGACACGCATATAAGTTTGATATAAAGTAGCTTTCATCTTTCACACTGACTTTGACATTTGAGACGTAGTGAAATTTATCAGTTACTTCTTGTCAAACTTATGCACTGAATTTATGGTCACATATAAGTAACTTCTGATCCATAACAATATTTTTATTTACTACCAGGTATTTCCACTCATATTTGATATAGAAAGAACTCTATTAATAAATAAATTATCTAATGTCACTATTTTACCCAATAACTTACCGTTTTTTTGAAATGTTGTGACATTTAATGTGACTTTCCTGTAACATTGTTTCCTGTGACTTTTTACCATTTTCTCCATTCAGCTAAACGAGTGTGTGATGTCTCTGGACCTGTACAGGGGTCGATGCGGGGTCGGCTACTTCAAGTACCAGGATGTAGGTCACCACCAGCGCCACCGCGGTGTGTTTGAGGAGACGGTCGAGTTGGACGCCACCTACGGGAGATATAAGAAGATCGTGGTGCCGGAGTTTGAAGAGTCGAAGAAGGCGACCATTCTGCATGACTTTGAGAAGGTGTGTTTGTAACTGTGTGTGCACATGTGACCACCTGTCCTTTGTGTCAACTTTTACTGCCTGGTAGAATAGAGTGCTCACATTCGGAGAGGAAAATGATACATTATTGTATACTAGCTGAGTTACCCAGTGATGCTTGGGGAAAAGGCACTCTTTTAACAATTGAACACTGAAAATAGACAAGAACTAAAAAAAACGCGCAACATTTGAAACACGCAGCAAACTCAACCCAAATGTTTCTAGTCTACTGGCATTGATAAACAGTAACTGACCACTGGCCTAGTTAAAATAGTAAACCAAATCCACTTTACTGAAAAGTTATATTCATGATTTTCCATAAATAGCCTGCTACACGTTAGCATTTAGTTGTGTCATGTGCAACATAATGCTGACTTGTGGCAAGCACGGTAGGTGCCTGTGATGTTGAAATGCCAGAAAATTAAAAGTGATCATAATTATTTCAACATCCAGTCCCCTACCTGTGGATGGTATAATGATATTTACAATGATGTAGAAATACATATGATGTGTTGATGCCAAAGTTCTCCCACCCTCAGATGAATCTGGACTAGTCTGAAGCCACTAATTATCACATGCACAATTTCAGCCCAAAACGTGCAGACCTGATGGAGGCGTGGATCCACAGGCAGGCAGGCAGGCAGGCAGGCAGGCAGGCAGGCAGGCAGGCAGGCAGGCAGGCAGGCAGGCAGGCAGGCAGGCAGGCAGGCAGGCAGGCAGGCAGGCAGGCAGGCAGGCCACCGCACCTCTGGCGGATTTTATAACAATTATAACAATTACTCGTCGGCCGCCCTGGAACAAAATAGTCGGCCAAAAAATGTCCCAATTTATTCATAAAATAAAATCTTATATTTACAAAAAGAAGCATCTGCACATTTTCAAGTGAAATATGTTGAATAATTTTTCAACTGAAAATGTAAGCTGAGCTTTTAATATACAATATTCAAAACAATTTGTATGAAGTCAAATAGGATAACATCTTATTCGCAGTATTTTATGCAAGCTGTAAGACATGTGCACACATATTGGTTTAATTCCTTCATGGACAGCATCGATATTTTCTTCCACGTACAGTAAAATACATTAACAGCATATGTAGTACCGAATAAATAATGTGTGAGGTTTTTTAACAATGTAATGTGGCTTAAACATGTCTAGCGCATGACTACCATGGTTTCAGGGTTGAATGCATCTTCATGATTTATCTCAGGGTACAGGGAGAGGCATCTGGCTAGGAGGTCCAGTCAGTAGGCGTAAATAAGAGGGGTTGGGAATCGAGGTGTTGAGGAGTGAAGTGAGTTGTCTCATCTTGTAGTTAATATTATGATACGTCAGCTACTTATAAACATATTCACTGTGTTGTTGTTTTATTTAATACTGCTACCGTTTTGTGGTATGATAAAATCCGTTTATGTAGGCGATAATTCGTGCACTTTGTGATGCATTGACGCTTGATTAGTCAGCATTTTGCCAGTCCTTACAGTATAGACGGCCAACATAATTGTGTTAATAATTCTGTCATACACATGAGGGTGTTAAGAACATGGTGCGACTATAGTCAATACTGTGGGAAGGGGGTGATAAGGTAGATATAGGATAGCACTACACTATTATCATATATTTATATATTTGGCTACTGCTAGCACTATCAGCCTCAGGAAAGGTAGCAGATTAGGGAAAACGGAAGAGAGGGTACATACACAAAAAGTGTAGTACGTGACTAGTCTGGAATTGAAGCTGTGAAGGGATTCGTCCATTTCAATATACTATACAAACCCTATCAGTTATACGTTAGGCTTGTGATGTGGCGCATATCTTTATTGCTGCTACGAGAAACTCAGTCTGTTAGTGGCAAGTAATTGCAAATTTGATCGTTCCTCTGAACTGGATACAGTTGTAATCATCAATCTAATGACCTCATAGTTTAACTTGCCTGCAAATCAAATGCGTAAACCATGACTGGTGTCACAACATTTTGAAAACATTATACGCTGTTGTGTTGTAATGCTCTGATATGGTGTTCTTTTTCAGTAAACCTGAACAATGATGCAAGGCATTGATCGTATTCCTGACTCTGCTGGGCACCTTGTCATGAAGGAAGATGGTGCTGTAGTAGCTGTAAGTAAACACTCGAATCAGAAGTTCTGTCAAAGTCAGTCAGCCATCTCATCATAAAGAAGGAAAACAGCACTGTCCTTTCTGTAAGTAACTGACAATCCCCCGACCACCACTTTGCTTCGTTATTGGTACAATGGCCTTCAAACAATATGTATACATACATACATACTGAGTGATTGATTGAGTTTATTTGGTAAAAATTATATACACGCAATTAAACACAATTTTGATGCAAAAGCAAATAAAGAAGAAACATAGCCGTTTGGTTTGAACGGTTTTACTTTTTCTGAAACGAGTTGGAACTAACAGATCGGACTGAAACACAGCCTCAGGACCAGAGTTCAAGAATTGTGTCTCCATATGATGTTGTTGACACACCAAATAACGCTGCTTCTACTTCTAGCAATGTTGGAATGGCACAGAATGGTGCAACACCAAAATAAGTGATTTTGTGCAAATTACTGTTGTGTTGTTGTGAATATGTCACTGTTGTTGTTGCAGTCTGCCCTGTGCAGGTGTTGTTGTCAATCTGTCACTGTTGTTGTTGCAGTCTGTCCTGTGCAGGTGTTGTTGTGAATCTGTCGCTGTTGTTATTTCAGCCTGGCCTGTGCATGTGTTGCTGTGAATCTGTCGCTGATGTTATTTCGGTCTGCCCTGCGCAGGTGTTGTTGTGAATCTGTCGCTGTTGTTATTTCAGTCTGCCCTGTGCAGGTGTTGTTGTGAATCTGTCGCTGTTGTTATTTCAGCCTGGCCTGTGCATGTGTTGCTGTGAATCTGTCGCTGTTGTTATTTCAGTCTGCCCTGTGCATGTGTTGTTGTGAATTTGTCACTGCTGTTGTTTCAGTTTGCCCTGAGCAGGTGTTGTGAATATGTCACTGTTGTTGTTCCAGTCTGCCCTGTGCAGGTGTTGTTGTCAATCTGTCACTGTTGTTGTTGCAGTCTACCCTGTGCAGGTGTTGTTGTCAATCTGTCACTGTTGTTGTTGCAGTCTACCCTGTGCAGGTGTTGTTGTCAATCAGTCACTGTTGTTGTTGCAGTCTGCCCTGTGCAGATGTTGTCAATCTGTCACTGTTGTTGTTGCAGTCTACCCTGTGCAGGTGTTGTTGTCAATCAGTCACTGTTGTTGTTGCAGTCTGCCCTGTGCAGGTATTGTTGTCAATATGTCACTGTTCCTGTTTCAGTCTGCCCTGTGCAGATGTTGTTGTGAATCTGTCACTGTTGTTGTTTCCGTCTGACCTGTGCAGGTGTTGTTGTCAATCTATCACTGTTGCTGTATCAGTCTGCCCTGTGCAGGTGTTTTTGTGAATATGTCACTGTTGCTGTTTCAGTCTGCCCTGTGAAGGTGTTGTTGTCAGTCTGTCACTGTTGTTGTTGCAGTCTGCCCTGTGCAGATGTTGTCAATCTGTCATTGTTGTTGTTGCAGTCTGCCCTGTGCAGGTATTGTTGTCAATATGTCACTGTTGTTGTTGCAGTCTGTCCTGTACAGGTGGTGTTGTCAATCTATTACTGTTGTTGTGTCAGTCTGCCCTGTGCATGTGTTGTTGTGAATCTGTCACTGTTGTTGTTTCAGTCTGCCCTGTGCAGTTGTTGTTGTGAATATGTCACTGTTGTTGTTGAAGTCTGCCCTGTTCCGGTGTTGTTGTCAATCTGTCACTGTTGCTGTTTCAGTCTGCCCTGTTCAGGTGTTGTTGTCACAGTCTGTCACTGTTGCTGTTTCAGCCTGGCCTGTGCAGGTGTTGTTGTCAATTTGTCTCTGTTGTTGTTGCAGTCTGTCCAGTGCAGGTGTTGTTGTGAATCTGTCACTGTTGTTGTTGCAGTCTGGCGGAGACTTGGAGAATGATGAGGCGATGGCGACTGTCTCTCAAAGTCCTCCAGTCTTCAAATTCATCTGCCAACTTCCGAAGACTCTCAGGTCACTTCCAGGTTTTGGTTGTTTTAATAAAGTTCATCCATGGATAGTTTACTGTTAGAGGTTTATTCCGCAGACAGATCGATCCTCTCAGTACTGACAACATTTGTGTTCGCCTGTACAGAATTAATATCAGATTTGGGAGAAAACTATTACCTGGTATATCATATTAGTTTTGGACATGTCTAGTCAAATTTTGCTGAATATTTAATTGCTAAGGGGTTCAGCTTAGCAAAAGGTTGTCTAATAATCTTCACACATGTCTATGTCTTCCATGAATGTTAGTTCTTTCAGTTATTCTACATTTTATGTGTTTTATTTTGTCATGCTACATTAATGCAGTCGTTTATAATACAATACAAGTAAGAAATGTCAATATGCATTCTAGTTATTACTTTCATTTTTTGCGTGTCAAATTTGTCCTTACACAATATGTAAGCTTCCTCCACCTCTCCATGTAAACGACTTTAATGTAATTTGACGATAAAATCGTGCAATATGCTAAATAATACATACACAGATTACGTGGTGAACACCAATAGTTGACAGTATATCTACCATTTATTTCCACTATGTTAACACTGGTAAACCTCACTTATGTGCACTTCACTCTTGATAAAAATTATAATATTATAAGCGTGAATGAGCCCAAGTATAATTACACCAGTGTTTACATAAAAAATGCTTTTAATTTCATAGCTATTTACTTACATAATGTAATCAGATACCCTGTGTAAAGGGTGGATTCGGGGTAGATGAAACTGTGTGACACGATACCACAGCCAGATATTACGCAGATAAGTCAAGATTAGGATGTGTGGCCCCCTATTTAATAATAGCAATGATACATCTGTTCTCATATGACGCGATCTCCAAGTAAATGTTAATCAATGCACTTACAGTGTCCCCTGTACGTACTGCTGTTGATATTTGTATTGCTTCTCTTTTGTCCACGACAGTTATCTGGGATGACTTCCCGTATGTCATCACCGTCGTGTGCAAGAGGCGGCCCGACCCTGTGGTGTAATGGACTCGTCATCTCTCCTACCTGCCCAACCTTCTGTCAGAATGGACTTGTCAAAGCAAATTATTCAAGACGCTTTATGTTTCTGTACATGACTTAATTGAAGTTAATTGTATATAATATAGATTCTTAATTGTGAGCTTATTGTTATTGCTGGATGACAAACATATTACAACTACCAAAATCAATATGGTTGGTCTACAATCAATGTGCTGACATTGCAACAAATGTACATATTAAATGTTTAACATTATTTCTGTGAAGTTGGGTGTTCTTTTGTGTGGACACTGGGCAGTGACAGAGTGACCATTGTATTGAGTCACGTGATTGCTTGGGGAAACCCTGACTGGACCACTGAGTGAGTAAGGGACTGAGTCATGGAGTCAGTGGATGAGTGAATGAGTCAGTCGATGTGTGAATGACTGATTTGTTGATTAAGTTTGAGAGGGTGAGTAAGTAAGGGATGGAATGAGTTTGAGAGGGTGAGTAAGTAATGGATGGAATGAGTTCATCACCTTCCATGTGAGATATAGTGGGGCACTTTACCTTCCCAGATGACACAAAAGGGAACACTCCACACTCCCATACAATGACACAAAATTGGGGACACTCCACCCTCCCAGACAATGACACAACATTGGGGACAATCCACCCTCCCAGACAATGACACAAAAGGGGGACACTCCACCCTCCCACATATGATACAAAATGGGGCACTGTACACTCCCAGATTTGACACAAAAGTGTGTATTGTAAAGTTCCTGCAATGTTCCAGTCAGTTGTGTTAATAAATTAACCCATATACTCCCACTCTACAAGGCTGTCATAGCTGTATATTAACACAAGAACTCGTTAAGACAGGTTCAGGTCAATCATCATGGTGACAATTTATTGATGTCACAACGTCAATGCAGTCAACATGGTCGACAATGTTTCACCAACACTTCATGTAAGTTGCTACACAGAATTCTTAACAATGCGCAAAGTACTAATTGTCACAAATATTTTTCACAATGAACCCGTCTGTGCCTAGAGTCAGTGGCGATGTGTTACTTTAGTATGTCACTTTACATCAAAGGGAGGGTGCCAGCTCTTCTGCCCAGCATTGGGAGACCAGTAATTTGTAACAGGAAGTCTGCTGTCTAGAACGTGGGAAAGTTAAACATCAAAGAGTATTGTGGGTTACTCTGCTTGCCTTGACGTTATTGCCAGTCAACTTTGTTTTGAAATTGGATGTTTTGTTTGCCATTTGAACATGTTCCAGGTGGAATCTTTCAAACTGAACTTTGTTCCGAGATTAATAAAGTAACTAAGGCTGAACTGACAGGCAGTAAACATTCAATATGCATGTTGCAGTCATACAAACATAATACTAAATGAAAAATAAAACCTAGGAGCTGGCACCCTCCTTTAATAAATCACAATCAACAAATGCATTGTTCTGATGCACTGTCGATATGTTTTGATGAAGACCTGATAATTTCGTTTCACAGTGCAATCTTGCTAAGACATCTTGAATAAACGTGTGATAAACGCGTGGCATTATGCCCTACGTGCAACGTTGCCAATTACATGGTGTTACTTCTGTGTAACATTTTAATACATGTTTTAAACATCCAAAAGTAAAATTCAAACCATTTCCCATTACTAAGGTAACTTCATATACAGTGCAGTATCCACTCCTCAGGATTGCTCATAGTGGTTCACTCTATTCCATGACACACCTGTCAAACATGATCTCAGCTTCTCTGGAAGCATCCAACCACGCTGTTATTAATAAACAAAGACTATTTGTACACTGACACCCACCACTGTTAGTAGCCAAGTACTCATTCATAACAATAACTTAAGTGGGGCAATGAAGAACACAAAACACGCACAAGGTTTGACACGGCAGCACAGTTTGTTTTTGTAAATGTGTGGCATTGTGCAATGTTGCCAATAACTTAATGTTACTTCTGCTGTAAATAATGCTGTAATTAATGCACAAAGACACAGTACATTTACATAGTGCAGTATCCTAGCCATTTCCCAATACGAACAGCGTAAAGAGGTAACTTCTTACGTAGCGCAGTTTCCTATCACCAGAACTGTTCAAAGTGCACTACTCTATACTCCCTGGCGTACTTGTTCAATCACACACAATCTCAGCTTCTCTGGAAGCATCCCACCACGCTGTAATTAATGCACAAAAACATTGTACACTGACACTCACCACTGTTTGTATCGAGGTACTCATTCACAAGAACGAGTGAAGTTGAGGAATGCAGATCGAGTGATAAAACCTAGGCTATTTGTATACCCACCACTGTTTGTAGCCAGGTACTCATTCATAAAGACGAGTGAAGTGCTCCAATGAAATAAAATAGATCAAGGTCTGACATGACATCACAGGGTTCTAACCCGGGTTCTTTTAGTCGAGGCTGAAGTTCTAGCAACTGTGCCACGGCTCTACTGCAGTTGGTAATGTACATTAACAATACTAAGTTGGCGAGTTTGAATAAAAAGTGCATATGTATGTTAACTGATAACAGTTGCACAACTGTGTACTTAGTGCATTAGCAAGATAACACAATTACGTTCATGCAATTGCTTATCGCTGTGTGTTTGCAGTAATTCAATGTACAGCAGCCCAAACCCACATCGATATCACAGCTACACTACACACTGTCTATTCAAAGCATTTAATCCTACACAGTTATACACCAAGTTGAAGAGCTGTGTCAAAACATGAATCAATTCAAAAACAATGCTACATTCAGCATGAACGTTGCTACAGGATTTGGTTAAATTCATGGTAGTACATTAAGTGTAAGATAACATTCTGAATCATTGCGATTCTCTAACAGAGCATTCGGTGTCCTCTCGACACCATCGTCAGAGTTTCACTGCTGATTACTTGATCGTGATGTGCCTATGTTGTCACACGACAGCAAAAGAAACTGATCAATATCATACGAACTTGGCAGCAGAAGAATTCCATCCCTGCCCAGCTGAAATACAGGATCTACCTTACATCAGAAGAAATACCTAAGACGCTGAGGATACACAAGTCAGACACACCGCTCAGACCGACCGTATCTAGTACAGGGAGCATTATGTACAACACAGCTAAGACACTGACTATCATTCTCACACCACTAGATGGGAAGACACCATGCCACATAAAGACTAGTGGGGACATCACAAACAACACCAAACGCCTAGAGGTCTGGAATTACTGTCATACAATGTGTCGGCGCTGTTCACCATCATCACAGTACCAGATACCATCCAAACAGTAAAGAGGAAACTCCAGGAAGACCCTACATGGAAACAGTGAACAGCCTCAGCATCGACCAAATCACAGAGCTACTGACTTTCTGACACTATCTATTTTGTCTACTAGGGACAGTTCTACAAACAGAAACATGGAGTAGCCACTTTCTCACCTGTCGTGGCCAAACTCTACATGGAAACATTCGAAAGAAAGGCCATTGACACTGTCTCCAACTTCCCATCAGTTTGGTATAGAGACATGCCATTGCCACTATCCCCAACACCCCATTAGTTTGGTACAGATATGTTGATGACACATTTGTACAGATACAAAAGTATCATGTGGAAGGATTCACTGTACATCGATCTCAACAATATTGACAGAAACATCAAATTCACCATGGGACCAGAATGAGATGGTCAACTGCCACTCTTGGACACCTGTGTACAGGTGAATGATGATGACAGCCCACAGGTGACTGTCTACAAGAAACACACACACAGACCAGTACCTGAATGTCAACTCCAATCATCACCTGGAACACAAGAGATCAGTCGTCAGAACACTGATGAACAGAGTGGAACAGCTCATAACCACCGATGAAGACAAAGCCACAGAAACAGAAGTAAGAGCAGCACTGAATGCTAACAACTACAGAGAGTGGATGTTGAAGATACCAAAGAAAAAGGGAGACTGTCAACAAACTATATTCTGAACATCCGAATACTATAATCTTTTGGAGAAACTCACCACCATATTCCATACATAAGGGATGAAAACTTACCACAAGCCATATAACACCATCAGTCCAATCGTTGTTAACCCCAAAAGACAAAACCGGACTGTCAACAAACCTATGTGAGGGAAACAAGCAGAGCCCTAGAAACACGTCTCAACGAACATGCGGTCAACAGGGACCACTCACAGCAGTTGCAGAACATAGAGTAAACGAAGGCCTCAACATCACGGCCAAAAGAAGTAAAATCAGCTAGGCTTTCAAAATCAGTAGATGCAAGATTCCGGGTACAACCTTCCTGTGAACTTCGTGGAATTGCTGTCATGTGACAACCAAGAACAGAGTCACGTGACGACCAAGTAATCAGCAGTCGAACGTAAGGATTCAGAAAGATATATCACACTTGATGTACTACAATGCTACACTCCATTATGTGCAGCAGCTAAGATATCGTTATCTCTGCCCAAACAGCAAAGTTACAACACATATTCTCATTCTCAATGCATTTTCCTCTTGACTGAGATAATAATTGTAGTGTTTCATCTCACCCAAAAGGTTCACATCTCAGTTACAAATGCATCTGATGAGCCGATGACATTCTCCTCACATGGAGTGGAATGAAGACAGTACACGTGCAAAATAAACAAACAAACATGTTAAGCCAAGTAAAACAGGTATATTAAACCATGAATAACATTGCGATAACAAAAAGCTTTGAATGTTCAACATTCAACATGTGAGTTCCACTGAAGACGACACTCACATGAGACAAAACCTGTTGTCATATACGTGTACACATACCAGTGATTCAATTGCTTGCTCTGGTCATAACTCTGACGTCATGGTATTCACCACAATGTACCGTGGACATGATTTGTGTGCTCAAGTACCGTGCTTCTAGCAGTTACAGAGAACTATTCAACTGAACATGACATGTAGCAGCTACCTACCTATACACATGGAGAGCAATGTTACACTAGTTTGTGTTATATTATCAAGATGTCACACACAAACACCAGGGGATTAGACAGAGAAATGTCTGTCTATATTCCAGACTGGCTGATTACGGCCAAGTTGGATAATTCCAACAGATAAGATGGTGGAGTGGAAAGGGGTCAGCTGGCACAGATTAACTAACACTAGATTAACTAATAGTTCCAAATCTAGTGATGGACAATAACGAATATCTTTGGCACAACTTGTAGCAAAACCAATCAAGTGGGTCAGCAAAAAATTACAAAGATTAAAACGTCTAGTAGAGAATAATGTTTGTGACACACTGGAATTGTTCAATCACATGCTGTTGACATGTGTAAAATGCATAATTTTGATTTATTAAATCAAAGCCTGGCAAAACGTATTTCTGGCTAAGGGCCTGTTAGATGCATATGTACAATGTTACAACATATATTCTTAATGCATTTTCCATTTGACTGAGATAATAATTGTAGTGTTTCATCTCACCCAAAAGGTTCACATATCAGTTACAAATGCATCTGATCAGCGGGTGTCATTCTCCTCACATGGAGTGGAATGAAGACAGTACACGTGCAAAACAAACAAACGAACAAACAAAACAAACATGCTAAGCTAAGTACCAATAGGTAAGGAAAACCATGAGCATTGCAGTATAGTTAATACTTAAGTATAATAGGACAAACACAATTTATTGTAAGACACGCAACATGTGAAAGTTTCTTTGAAGACGACACTAAAGACTCACATGAAACTAAACTTTTGCCAGTTTCAGTTGCTTGCTCTGGTCATAACTCTGACGTCATAACATTGACCATGTAATGTGGACATGATTTGTGTGCTCAAATACGGTGCTTCTAGCAGTTACAGAGAACTATTCAACTGAACATGACATGTAGCAGCTACCTTCCTATACACATGGAGAGCAATGTTACACTAGTTTGTGTTATATTTTCAATAGGTCACACACAAACACACATACACCAGGGGTTTAGCCAGAGAAACGTCTATCTATATTCCAGACTGGCTGATAATGGCCAAGTTGGGAAATTCCAACAGATAAGATGGTGGAGTGGAAAGGGATCAGCTGGCACAGATTAACTAACAATAGATTAACTAATAGTTCCAAATCTAGTGACGGACAATAATGAATGTCTTTGGCACAACTTGTAGTGAAACCAATGAAGTGGGTCATTGTCAATTAAATAATAACAGAAATGAGACTGATAGGGCGACCAAAACGTAAACTGGCGAATAATGGCTGTGGTCGACCTGAATTTTTAGACACATGACATTCACATGAGAAAAACGCACAATTTTGATTGACTAAAGTTTGGCAACACATTTTTACGGCTAAGGGCCTGTCAGAGGCATATGTACGTCACACTAAAAACTATATCTAACTATAAAGCGTGGAAAGTTCACTGATATCGGGTATCATCTTGCATGAGTACCACCTAGTGAAGGCTACTGTCCACTATCTAACAGTTCATGTTCTCACCATGTCCATATTCGACACATCGTGTCACTGTGTGTGTAAACACAACACGTCCAAGACGAGGCAGCATGTTGACACGTCACTGACAGCGCAAACACCGAGTGTCCTTGGTGAGTCATCACAAGTCATCAACAGCTTGACACGAAACGTCCAGGATGCCGTGACATGTTGTCCACAAGGTCCTTCAAGGTCCTGTCAAACAACGCCACATAATAATGATTAACCTTCATGCATTACTAACATATCAAGACAGTGTTAGACTGGAATATCTGATGTGTCAGAAAGGTGTGGGTTGGGAGGTCCCAATGTTTAGAGGCAGACACATTTAGAACAATTGTTCATGTTTTGGACAACACCAAGCGTGGTGAAGTTTGGAGATTAAAAAATGAAACAAAATAGTCAACAAAACTCCCTTAGAAACAACAACTCTCAAACACACGAAAAAGCAATCTCACTTCAGTGATATCCAGCAAAAAAATACCTCCCAGATGAACCATGAACAATTTGTTATTCCCAACTATTAACACCCCTTTAGAACTATAGAAAGCTGCATAACATCTCAAAAATGACCCTCCCATTCCATACATTAAAACGTTAACCCTTTTAGTGCAACAACCCTCGATGCTGTGATCACTGAATACTGCATTCCCAGAGACTTGCCATGAACACTGACTGCATCATTTCAACAAACATTTTGGCTGCAATAACACATTTTATGATCAGGAATTTGACATATATATTACGAAAGTTGAATACTCAACAATTAATGTAATTAGGAATTTTTTTAATTTCATAATCATAAACGTGACAAATACGTCATTCACAATATGCATACTGACTGAATATACTGCCACTGTTAGTTGCAGGTTTACCTCCATCAGTTATGTTAGCAAAGACTATTAACACTGGCGTAATGATCGTCACTGGCTTTATAAGATAAATTACATTTCTAGCAGTATAAAAACAATCCTTCTAAGTTATTATTTGGTAATTCCATGACATAAGTAAAACAAAACAATATGACAGTAATACATGATTAGCACTATTGCAATGCTAAGGCATCTGCCTAAAGGGTATAATATAGAACATGTGCCACCACATAATGCATAATTGAAAGTAGAAGTGAACTGAATATCAGACAATGTCAATGTCACCATAGGGTCCTGTCACATTCAAGTGTCACACACTGTATAGCCACCGAAGGGGCTTATTATACTGAAACGGGTAAATATTACGTTCACCTAAAATATGGCAACAAAACATAAAATGTGAAAATAATGGTTTTGCTATGTGAGCATTTATTCCAATTGTCTTTACATGAATGGGTACATTTGATGTAACTCGGATAATTGTATTAAATTCAGTCAACATAAGTACAATATTTTGTCTATGAAAGGACGCTTGTACCCCTGGACCCCTCTGGATCTGTCCATGCTGACTGGATGTATTAATTACTTTTGAGAAAGCCAATTAAAAGAGAAGACTGCTGGCTGATTTTGAAGCCGTTCCTCAAATGTTTCTATTTACACACGACTTGATACAATGTATCAACGTCTTTGACCTGAACAACATAATCTAGGTCAGAATGACAGATTAATGTGACATCAAACGTAACAAATGTCATACTCATGTCATTATATGTCACTCGCGGATATTTACTAGGGTGGGACATAAGGGCGGCAGTGACAGGGTGTCTTAGATATTTGCCACTGGAACTTGAGGGTGAACCATGTGAAGTAGATGATGTGGCTAGATGACGATGTCACCGTGGAGTGGGTGACAAGAGGTTGAGGTGTGAGCGAGTTACACTTACCTGTGATGTGGACTCAATCATCGTTTGTTTTGTATCAGAGCTTTCGCCTGATGCCGTAGTTGCTGTGCTCTGACCACTGTCCAGTGACCTATCCCGTGGTGTTTCTCGTCCTCCACCAGACGTAGCACTTGTTGACAGTTATCCAGCTCCCCTTCCATCCTGGTCACGTCCTCTCCCCAGAACCTGTCTCTGTGACCGACAGGCCGCCTGTGTAGACGTAGCACCCCCAATTTGAAGTTAGCCACACGACGCTGACACGTCACAATCTCGTCATGGTGGTCCTTGTCCTCCCCCAGTGGTCTTTGCATGTCCAGGCTACAACAGGACAGGTGACAACTTGACACACCTGTCACCTCTCTCTTCTTGTGTTAATTCACGTCACAAGTGTCACGCTGTGACTGTCAACAACTGTGTTGTACTTACATTTCTAATTTCACACGCTCCTGTCCCCGAGGTATGTCCCAATTGGCCGTCATTCTCACGAACTCAATGCCGGACAAAGACAGCCAGTTGTCAGCGAGCCTACAAACAAAGGTTGTGTCACATGACCTGTCCACTCAGAGTGACAGCACAAGCCCAACATTTGACATCACAGCTAGTGGACACAGCTGCTTGTTGAGACATGGTTTTTGTTGTCCTTGGATAGTTCATTGTGAAAACTCAATCACATCGCGAGAATCAATCTGTTATGTTATGTTGACAGAATTATTTATTTTTAATAATTCTTCCCTCACAATAATGTTAGTATTGTGACAAATGACAACATTAGATTGGGACAATAAACACTGTCATCTTGTCATGTTTGGTGACACTGATATAGAAACTGTTTGATAGGTTTTCTAGAAAGTAGTTTCCTGAAGTCTGGCAACAGATGTAAAAATAACAACGTATCAATTTTGAAATGCAGCAACAGTTTGTGATCATATCTCAGAAGGGGCATGTAGTGGGGGTGGACACAATGGAGGGGCACATGGGAAAGGGTAATTATGTGAAATCGTGAGAACATGGTGTCATACCCTACATGAATTATCCCCAAAAAGAGACGTCTTACCCTAGATATACAAGACGCTGTAAGTTGCAGACTGTCTCAGCCACTTTCCTTGCGCCAGTGTCACTGATGGAATTGGACGATAAACTGTCACCAGAAGAAAACAAATGGTGTGAAATGGTTACAGTGTAGGCTGTTATCCCATTAGCACGCAGCCGATTTTAACTTGAAGCATGTGGCTCCTCAAACTTTTGACCTATATGTTTTAAAATATTGCTTGCGCCATTGTCGTTGCTCTAGCGCGTTTATTATTCAATTCTCACAATTGTATGTTGTATGCATATTGTAGATAATAAAAGTACCTACACAGTGGTGTAAACAGTGTTGTTATAGCTTTATCATATGTTGACCATTTCTTGGTTGGCACTATGAAATTTTGAAACTTTTGGTAAATAACTACTTTGTTGCGGGGTAACTTTTTTTGCTAGGATTTCTACTGCTACATGTTGAGTTTATTTAAAAGAACATTAAATTATCTACACACTGGTATAAAACTTGTTACAATATATTACACAGTTTAGCTGTACTCGTGGCCAACTCCTGGCTGGGGGACATTTTTTTAAATGTCCAAAAACAAAAACAATTGCTGTTAAATTTCGAAAACGCGGTAAATATTTTTGGGAACGGATGTATCCAAAATAGTCACAATTTAATGTTTTATGTCTAGATTGGTGTCGCATGTATTGCATCTCTTAATCACTAGATGCAACCACGTAAACCGAATTCAAACGCTGTAATGTATTTGCTGGCCGGCTATGGCCGACCTGAGGAGATTATTGGTGACCGTCAATGCCCGACTTGAGTGCTAATCGATTATAGCAGGTAGAAATGTGACGAGAACACGACACACATAATTTATATTACTAAAATGGTCAATTTAGTTTTAAAATGACTGATCTGAACAAGCAGTTGTCAGTGCATGTACATACTTCTGTCGCAGAGAGTATGTGTACAGTTACTGTAGACTTCAATACTTACCCTATCACCTTTAACCCTTTCAGAGTCACCAGCGCATACGACAATTGAAAGACGTCTCTGTCGTCTAGACCACATCCTTCCAAACTGATGAGACACAAACACAACTGTTTATTTCCTGTAGACAACATTGACATTGGCGTGACGTGTCATCAGTAAATCGCACAAGTTAATAAATAACACACACACACACACACACACACACCATCTCACTCTCTCTCTCTCTCTCTCTCTCTCTCTCTCTCTCTCTCTCTGTCTCTCTCTCTCTCTCAACATAGTACTCCTCTGATTATTATTACATAACAGTTTTATACTTTTGGCTGAACCTGATTTAATAAGTCAATCAGACATCATTAAAACATAACAGACGGCATCACAAATAAGACTTCAGTTGCTGCAACATGATACATTATTACTTCAATGTGTTGTATTCAACATGCCTGATATGTTCCAAGTGGAAGAGTTCCTTCAGACTGCTCGTTAGAACGGTCGTCACATCCTGGCCGTGAAGGGCAGCATTGAAGTCGAGACTAAACAAAAAGTACACATTTACAAATTACCCGGACACGATACATATCACTGAATGTAACAAAATAAAAGGCACACATTTGTAAATTACACAAGCAAGAGTTCAACACATCACTAAGTGTAACAAAATAAATGAAACATTGTCTTGTAACAGTTGTCGCAATGAAATATTGATCAACTCAAATTGTAAGTGACTTGTAATTGTAAGAAATATGTATCCATACAAATATAACAGGCCTCATTTTGTAATAGTAGCGACCATTTAGAAGAGGTAACTTCAAAAGAAACCTCAGCATTTAAAAAACCCATTACTAAGGCCAGAGAAATGATTGTTTTCAAACATGTCTATTGCTATTCTTAATAGAGTAAAAATATTTGTAGTTATCTGCCGGTCATGATGACCAATACCTCAGTTCTGTCAGTTGGGTCAAAAGCCTTAAAGCAGCAACCAGGTTTGTTCCGTGGATTTTGCAGCTATCCAAGCTGAAATATAGAAAATAGTGTACCATAGATGATAAATATTTACATCAGAATTGAACTTGGTGTTTGAGAAACATCACAAATGTATTAAATGATCGACATGCAAACAACAGAAAACACGAGTCTGCAGAATGAGGTGGGGTGAGAGGCAATGGGATTGGGGAGGGATATAGATAAGGCTGGGGGATGGGAGGGAGACAGTCAGTCAGAGGTTGAAACAGAGGGAGGGAGAGGCAATGGGATTGGGAGATAGGAATGGGGGATTGGGGGAAGACAGATTCAGAGAGAGAGAGAGAGGAGAGGCTGTGGGATTGAAATATATCGCGTGGGTTTGGGGTTGTGGGCTGGAACTGTCCATCATGCAACTGATCTATATGTAGGTAAATGGTTGCCATGCCAAATTTAATGAACAGATAATACAGGTATATATTGTACTTCTTCTACCCATGCATTTCTTTTATTATACTAACTTCACCCATATGTTGTCCTTTTTAATACTTTTGATCGTTTTTACATCTTGTTGCTTCACACTTATTTGTCAGAAAATAGCTTAGAAGTTAGATGAGTTAATAGTATGCAATGCACATGTAAAAACCGACGTTAAATACAGATTCTGTTATCTTGTATCTAAAAACAAAAAAACCGTGTGTCTTACATTTAGCAATAGCAAATGTAATACATAAGACTTAATAAATGTATTAATCATCACTGACCTATTTTATAATTCGTAGAATTTTATATTATAAGAAACACGTTTACATATGTTAAGAGTGAGATTATGATTAAGTCATAAGATAGCAATTAAAACGTGATGACACAACGAGTTTGTTTTGTGAAGTTTATTTGTTTGTTTAAGTAATGTTAGTGATTTTATTGTGAAACCTAGTAGTCGAGTTGCCACACTATACTGCACTGTAGGGAACCTGGAAATGGTTGGTCGTCTAAGGTTTTTTGTTAAATCATATAGATTATGTGTCCCTAAACTCAAATCCGTGAGATGGCAATGCGCCATCCTTGGGCAACTCGTGGGAACCACGAAAATCCAAGATGGCTGCCGTGATTCTGATAAATCACAAAATATGTTCATCTTTACACTACATCATGCTAGGAACATAATTTGTGTATGCACACGCATGCTTTGAGGTACGAGGAATTCAATGGGACCGTTTATAATAATTTCCGACTATGTTCACGTCACCAAAATTCAAAATGGCCGCCATTTTCACCAACAATAGCCAAAATCGAGCATAATTTGAATGCCATTTGCTATATAAATATGATTTTATTTTGTCCATTCGAATGTTTTATTATATCAGGATTTAAAAGGAAGTATTTCAACTGATGCCTGCCCACGAAAACCGAGTAATATTCAAAATGGCCGTCATTTTAACCAAACATATGCAAGAGCCATGATTTTGTGCCTATTCTTACGTTTTAGCATACGGGCAAGAACATAATACTGGTATATACTTGTACTGCCTTAATTATACGTGAAATATATACATGTACTGTTTCAACATTACGAGGAATTAAAAGTAAGCATTCACATCCAATTAATTTGTTCTTATAAAATATAAATATACACCACTTTACAATACCATGGCTACTGGGTGGTAACGAAAACTCATTTACGGCAACGAGAACCCATATACGACAATTCGGACAGCCGCCGGGACATGTGCAGGCAGGTTTTTCATATTATTCATGTTTTAGTGGACCCTCAATGGCTGAACTCCCTCCTGCATGATCCAAACCCCATCGTATGGGGAAGCTGTAATGCTGCTCTGGCGAGAGTAGAATATTCCCCTAAACCAGCCACTACCTACATGTTTGGTCCTCTGATCGACGCACCACCATCCCGCTCTGACACTGTTCTCACGACGCTGTCATACTTAGAGAGAACTCTCACTGAACTTGGGATGAAGACCTCAAATCTACCCGCTGACATTCAACTTTACATCGTAGCAACATTTATCAAGTGGGTCAGTCATGAGAACCGCTTCAAATCAGTCATTCTTCGACCTGGTGGCATGCACACCCTCATGTCATTCAAAGGCTGTATTGGAAACTTGATGAAAGCTAGTGGTCTTGAAGTACTGGTTGGGGCTGCATTTAGTTGCCTGACATCGATCGTGAATGGCAAGGAATGGGTTAGATCAATGCGTGCCTTTCGTATGGTGACAGCAGCGTTGCTATACGACTTCCTCTAAGATAGTCCCAAGACATTCGATGATATATGTCAGTATCTTGACACAGCTCAGGAACCCCCAACCTGTAGGCTGTGGGGTTGACTGCCTCATACGGCCTGCGCTCATTGCACACCAATTCGAACGTGCTGAGCGCGATTGTGATTATATTTTGCAGCAGCACTGCTACTAGCAAATACTACCCTACTTCTTCGCAGCTGGCCACAGGCAATACGCTAGATACATTACATGGCATGTGATGGAATTGCAACATATGTTGCCAGATGATGCCAATATGGATCTGTTAGCAGGTGCTCATATATGTCGTCATAGGCCAGGCACATGGGATTATGTGGCTGCAGACCAGTTTGGAGAGCAAACATACATCAAGAAGCGTAAGACGCATGGGGTTTGAATGGATTAACCATGTCAGAAGACCAAGTGGCCATTTGGGTAGGAGTCCTACCCCATCTGTGCCCATGTCACACTCGCCATTGAGTACATGTATTCAGCTGATGATGAGATGAAGGAGGAGAGACGTAAGGAGGAAGGAGAGAAGAGGCGCATACGTAATACAGATTAGAGGAATCGTGGTTGAAGAAGCATTCCCATCCTCTCAAACTGACAAGTTTAAGCCTCTATAACATCATTAATTGCAAAGTGGCGAATGCTTCTGTCAAACGCTTCTGAAACCGCCAAGATGGGGACAGCATGCTCCTTGACTTCAGATCGTCACTACTTGGTGGCTTCCGCGCTCCCCTGAAAAGTCAAAACCATGGAATCTATCAAATGTGGCGTAGCCATAGGTGATAATACGCTCTATGACATGGCATCACTATTCTGTCGTCTCATCACAGTAGGGCAGCACCGGCAAGTCGAACTTCAAGCACTCTTTGAATATGAATTGTGCGCTGTTCCTGCATCAATCATTGATGAATATGGATGTCTGAGGACAGGGACAACATCCAGTCTCGTCTCTAAACTGATAGTGGATGATATTTGGCCAGATGCTCCACACATAGTCATCGTCGATGGCCAACAACTGCTATATCACATTGTTTGGCCATGTGCTGGGTCTACTTCAGATCTCGCCACCAGCATGAAGGACAGACTCGGTCAATACCAACCAACAGAAGTGCTGGTCATCTTCGATCGCTACGATGGCAGGTCAGCAAAAGATCATGAGCGAATCCGGCGTGCAGGTGAAGGGGCAGTTAACTACAATATCTCAGCATCAAGCAAGCTCCCATGCCGCGATGCTATCATGAAGAGCAAGGCGAATAAGAAGGCTCTCGTCAGAGTTCTCTCCACTTTCAATTTGGGCAACAATACGATGTTGGTTGGAAAAGAGGAGAGTATGTACAGCCATGGTGAAGCAGATATTACCATCATCAGCTATATTCTGGAAGCTGTAAAGAATAGTAAGAGTATTGTACGAGTGATCAGCGATGACACTGACGTCTTTGTTCTGCTTATCTTCTGAGTGTGGCGATTGCAGATGACAGCCCGTGTGCAGCTAGATCGACGGTGTGGGGCTATGCTCAATTACAATGAAAGTTCTTCGTTCCTTGGTGCGAAATCCCTACAATTGGTCTGTATGCATGCATTATCAGGCTGCGATACTGTGTACTATCCATTTTGTCATGGCAAAGCGACGGCGATAAAGGTACTGAAGTGCGCCAACCTCTCTGGCCTCTACACTGTATTCGGTCAACAGAGTGCTAACTACCAACAGTTGCTAGAGAATGGACGCAAATTTATTTGCTCGATCCATGGTGTTGCTGCAGACGAAAGCATGGCTTCTGCCAGGTATGCGCTGTACACCAAAAGAACAAGAGGGAAAGCTGTATGTGTAAAAACTCTTCCATCGACACACGCTAATTTGTCATATCGCATCCTGCGAGCACACTACCAAGTAATGCTCAGGAAGGCAGCAGACCAGCAGACTCCGCCTGCTGTTGACATCACTGCTTACGGGTGGGAGTTGGTCACTGGTGCAGGGTGTGTGCCAACTCCACGCATTGCAAGAGGACCAGCAGCTCCTCCTGCCCTCGCCCTCATGGACGTCAGCAACTGCCAATGCAAAGCTGTCGGGAAAGCTTGCAGCAGTCATGCATGTAGCTGTCATTCTGCAGGTTTGTCTTGCACGCCATACTGTTATTGTGTTGGCGAAGCCATATGCTTCAATCCTTTCACCAAACATGATGAGAATGAAGCTAGACATGATAATGATAATGAAGATGATAATACCGAGGAAGAAGGGAGCTAGAGAGAATGGGGAATAACCTTTTCTATGAGAACGTAATGGGATTGATTTATCGTTTAAATACCAATGGTTAATAATGCACACTGTGTCAATGTCCAAATGAAACTTGCCATTGCAAACAAGTTCTCAGTGTGTATCAGCAATTACATAATTCAGTACTTCTGACGTTATACTTTTAAATTGTTGTACCATTTTGTGTCTTTTCCCAAGCTTTTTATACTTCTTGTCAGCTGTAGTTATATAAACATACATGAAGGTACAACAATTAGTCTTCCTGGAACTCACTCATGATGAATGTTCAATGCTGAAGAGTAATTGTAAATAAATCTTCGAGCTATTTTCGGTAGAACTAGCGGCCATCTTGAATTTGTGTCACGTGACCATAGTCATACATCATTGAAAATGATTACATTTAATTTCTCATATGTTGGTAAATTGCATGTATTTATTTTACGTATAATTCAGGCCGTACAAGTATATACCAGCACTATGTTCTTGCCCGTATGCTAAAACATAGGAATAGGCACAACATCGTGGCTCTTGCATATGTTTGGTTAAAATGACGGCCATTTTGAATATTACTCGGTTTTCGTGGGCGGGCATCAGTTGAAATACTTCCTTTTAAGTCTTGATATGGTAAAACATGGGAATGAACAAAATAAAATGTTTGTTTGAAAAGCGTCAGTGTTTTCCTTTTTAACCGAACCCTATCACTCCAACTTATAGTACAATCAATGTAGTCGGATAAACATGGATCCTGGTTTATGAGAGCTTGTGCTGCGTGGGTAAGTATTGTGGATTGCTTCTGGTAGTTTGTTTGTCTCACCAGTTACCTCGGGTTCCTCCACAATGAGCGGGAGATTCCGTATATCAGTGTGTCGTTTATACCATGCAAACGTATTGTGATATTTTAAAGCACAGTTTGTCCATGGCCATATTTATTTTCAATCATCTGATATATGGCAAGACAAGAAATAAACATGTATAATGGTAGGGTAATGTACTTGTGTGTTGGTATATAAATGTCTTCTTTCAATGAGTCAACCTTGGCTTATTGTAAACAAACACCTCAACAATACTTCTCGTTTGGGATAGTTATGTCAGTAGGGATATATATCGTAGGCAATTACCGCCTGTTTTAAAACGTAATTTAACTGCTCAGTAGCTGATAATCTAAATAGATCGATGGTAGTCCTGGCCTGAGTGAAGCAGGCTTTAACCTGTAAACATGTTTTTCACATCCATCTTTCCATCTGTAATGTGTTCTGGTGATGACACTTTTGAAACATACAGGAAATTCATGAATTAAATCAGATTTATGTTGGCATTTGGTTAAATACGGGTGACACATCGATTAATGCTCTTGCCATTATTATTTCACGTATATTGAGCGATAATAGGAAACATATCATGTACGACGTTGAACTCGTCTCAAACTTATAACTAATGACAACAGTGGCCCAAACAGGTCTCCATAGTACATCAGCTACACCCTTCGACAAAAGAGGCTATACATATATACATATATATATATATATATATATATATATATATATATATATATATATATATATATATATATACACATATATATATATATGAATATATATATATATATAGAGAGAGAGAGAGAGAAATAAGATTGTGCTGATGATACGGATTTTGATGGAATAAAAAACGTTAGATATGCAACATGTATCATCTCTAGCAATGATGTATATTAATCCTAATTATATAGGTTTCCTCCAGGAATTTAATATTTTAATTCAAGTAATTGAGTTTTATAATGATACAAATAATAACAAGCAACTTACTTTTGTTTCAGATCAAATGTACTACAAGTTTGGCTGCACAAGTAAATATAGGTGTCTGCGCAATGTAGCTTTAAAAATATACCTGGGGAATGTTACAGCTTCATAAAACAAAAACTGAAGTTTTTAGCCTTTTCTTTGTGTAGTATGTTCAATTATTATTCATAATAGGATTGATATGAAAAATGTGCACATATTTATGAATTTCTAATTACAATAAAAAAAATTACTATAATGATCGTAATACTTACATCAACTTTGTGAAGTCATCCATTTTTGGCATCACATAGATAAGTGCCTGCAGCTCGACTGGGCTGATGTGTGTACGTTCAAGATTCAGTTCTTTGACGTCATTCCCGAAAATATCCTTGGCATTATTCAGGACAAAGTCTTTGATCACGGCCCACAGATCAGGCTGACGTGATTCGTACACGAGCCTCAGCAGTAGGAGGATAGTGCTCTTGCGATCGCGCCTTCTGTTTTCATAGTCCTGCTTAATTATAAGCCTGAGCAAATCGGCTGCTGTCACAGTTGTCTGGAACCCCAGAGACCCCAAGAAGTCTCTATTCGCGGGGTCATTGACTAGTCCTGATAGAAACATTAACATTGTGTCCAGTTGTCCTACATTTGGCGTGTTTGCCATCTGCCTTTCAATGTCGTCAATGTTTGAAACAAGACCGATGGCTGCTAAGAACTCCTGCATGATAAAATGAACAAAGCAGTGCAGCTCAGTGTCTTCTCTGGACACCGGTCCTGGCACCTTGTACTTAAACACCACCAACAGACCTAGCAGTCTTGCGGTGGACTTTGACAAACCCCACCTCTTCAAATCGTCTTCTGAGAAAAGAAGTTTAATTGGCAGACTACTCATGCCTTCCTTTGCCAGTTTGGAATGGTCGAGAAGTGCATCTTTGAGATGAGCAATTACATCGTATTCAGAAGGTGTGTTTCCTTTGATGTCCGGGTGATGTTCGACAGCAAAAGCGAGCACACTTGTAGTCAGCAATTGTGTGATTGTTTTTGGCAAATACATCCGGTCATGTCCATTCCGGATCAATTTTGCGATTCGGCATAGTAGATTGCAGAACATAGGCACATAGCAGAAACTACCGATGTTGTTGTTGTCGTCGTCAATGTAGTTTCGTATGAGTGATTCTAGATTGTCATTCTCCGTGTCATTCCCTGCACAAAACATGGACACATACTGATCAACCCTCGATTTATCGAAGCCATACATCTCGACTTTCCGGTCGAACACATGGTATTCGCTTACTGCACCAGGCCGTGCAGTCACCAACACTCTTGCTCCCGGCATGGTTTTCCCGCAAATGATGGACCCTACCAACTTGGCAACTTTCACTTCTGTGTCGTAGCGAATGGGCTCCGACTCCAACTCAGATGTGTAAAGTCCGGACTCACAGTCTTCAAAAATGAAGAGACTATGTGACATGTTCGCGAAATATTGGCGAACAATATCAGCGCATGGCTTCTGGATTCCTTGGTGCAGAAAGAGAAGGTCAGCCAAGGAACATCTTCGTTGTCTGAGAAGTGAAAGCTCTCGCATCGAAAAGAAGAAGAGGTTCTCAATGGATGGCAACCGACCGTCCACCCACATGCTGAGCAAGGACAATGCAGCCATCGTCTTGCCAATGCCTCCCGGGCCGTATAGCAACACCTTCTGTGGGATCTCCCCGGTCGACGGATCTGGGGAAAGTAACTCTTCAACTCTGATTTGTCTGTTGTGTTCACCATCGTGTACATATGGTTCAACGTAGATATCACTGAGGTTGTTGACTTTGATGTTTTCGTTATATCTCTTTTCCCTCAGATATGTATCGATCTTTTCTTTGTGAACATTTCGGAACAGTTGCTTCAGATGCTGCAGCTCTTCTGAAAAGACGGAATATTTCGTAAATCAAACATAACTACATTATTCTAGCCGTTTATGTGGATTGCTGTATTTAATAATTATTACTGGTGCATTAGTAGCATTGCTGAAACACGGCCGTAATTAATGTTACTTATTCACCAAAAACAAATGGAATGGCTATGTTCCTTGTGAACGTTGCGATATTTCATTTGTTTGTCGCTAAAGAGCCGTGTACAACCAACCCTCCGTCGCTGTACCTGTGTTTAATATTGGCAGGCCTGACAAATAGTATTAGTGATTTTCATGAATATTGCAGACTTATCTTTGGAGAGCATTATAATTTGTATTTACTAACTGATTAACACTGTAGCGAGTTAGCCTAATGAAAGACACATTAAATCTGACATATACATTTTGCTCAATCTCGTTAGGTTTTTACAAAGCAGACACACGGTATTATTACTTTCTTGAATGTTGCAGAATTTGAATCAAACTCCAGGCTGTTAGAGGTCAGACAGTTAGTCCCACCTGTCACCATTACCTTAGTATATTTGCTCACACATACATTTTACTGAACCAGGTTAGGTTTTGACAAAATAATTGTCGTGTTCATTTTGTTATTCGTATCATGTTTAAAAAAATCTATCCTCTTTGGTGCACCACATCAATTAAAAACTACATTCATAATCATTATTTGTTTTGATTATATGACATCAGGTTTGTGATACTGTTGTAATATGTAATTTAATGAACTACTAGATGCTTTATGTCCAAGTCTCTCGTAATATTCGATACAAATTGTTATTATGAAATGAATATGTGAAGATTCCTATCTCGAAGCTCAACAGTTCCTATTTAATTATGCATCAAGCAATGATAACAATCACAAGGTAAAGTAACCACGAAATAATAATGGGCATAAACATAAGATAGGACAACATATTGCCATCAGGCTCATTTATATTCTACAACTCTCAATTATGCAGTTACACAAATGAAAACGCTGGTGGATGATGCATATTTAAGTTTTAATAACTACCACATGCGTGCCCAGTTAATCACATTTATTATTGTCAGTCACAGCTTGTCACACAGTATACTGCTTTGATATTTGTCCAACCAAACATACTGTATATGTTCACACAGTACCATTGATGTGTTGTTGATGTTCTTCAGCACTCATTTCCATGGCGGAAAGTCGGGAAGGGACTTGATCTTGCTGGATATGTGGTTGCAGCTGGTCTGTTGAAAAAACAATTGGCTGTTATAAATGGTCAATATTTGAAGATTGTATTTACTGTGCACTAGCAAAATTAGCCAACAACAACAAATATGAAAGTAGAACGACAACTGACAGTAGTACGCAAACGGAGCTCTCAAACAAGTCTTTAAATTCCTAAATGTGATGGTTTATGTAAAAATAGGTATTCTTGCTTATTTTATTTGCTTTATATAGATATTTCAGTTGCATCATTGTAGGCAAGTTCGTGTAAAGTTATCATTACTCAAATGACAGCAACATCTGTTTGTGTTTGCTGCTGACCCAAGACATTATCTGACTGTATTTCACCGATATCATGCATTAACTGAAAAGGGCTTACCACAGAATGAATGATATAATACACCTATAAAGACTTGTGACTTAATTTTACAATAAAACAACAAACAGACCCTGACCAATAGAACAGTAACACATATTACCTAAGCTCTGATCACGCGCAATTGCAGCTGGCAATTCCAGTGAAGCAATCCAGTCAAACAGTTCCCTGTGCTGCTCTGTTGATAAAACACGTCACACATCAATAAGCTAGTAACATTAGAGAATTCCGCAGAATGTTTCAGTTGCCACAGTACAGAGGATGAAACTACAGCCACCACGTAAACGTTACGTTATTTGGATGGTTACGATACACACAATGGACACTGGTTAGTAAATACAGAATAAGCACAGCCATGGTTGACATATGTTCCCCACACAGGTAAATACCGGGCGACAATTACGGTGCGAGGATAAAACCCCAACCACTTACTGGACAAAACACAACGGAAGTGGAATGTGCCTACCTTTGAACTAACGCTTTCAAGAAAGTATTAACTGCTTTCATCTGTGGTCCTACATACCAAAGTCCATATCTAAAATCAGTTGGGTTTTGTCCAAAATTTGCAATAAGCGGTTGGAGTTGTTGTCCCCTGTGGTTTTGTTCACTGGCGTTTTGTCCTGGATTCGTAGTTACTTGTAAATCCTGTCCTGAGAAAAAAGTCCTAATAAATAAATACATACCATTCTAACTGCAAAAGTACTCTTAAAAGGGTTATTTTTGTTAAAATAAAATTGCAATACAATGTATTGGACTATCAACAGAATTATATATGCTTACACAGACAGTCTTTTTAAGCAATCATAATTATAGTCTTTGTCATAGTAAGGCACCCCCGAATAATTATATTTGGATGGGGCACTATATAACAAATTAGTTATTATTAATAGGTTGACTCAACTGGGTGAACAAGTTACACACATATGTCATTGTCAATTGGTTTTCTTCCTTTGCCAAATATGATGCTAGCTGAGCAGTCATCATCAGTGCTTCAGTAGCAGAATGTGTGTCTAGCAGACTACTATGACATGTTCAAATACTCAGCTAGAGCTGATCTGGAGCTCACAGAGACAATGACTACAGCTGTTTGCAGGTTCTTAGCCAGTGGACCAGTATTTGTTCTTTTGCTAAATGTCAAGGCATGGTGTGGTTGGCTAATCAATGTTTGCTGATTGGGTACAGTAGAGCCTGCCAATGTCCAGAACTCAACATTTCCTTTGTTCCTTAAACAGATTGCAAACTGACACATGCCAGTACAAGACTGTAGTCACCATATGGCATTATCAGTACTGATCAATTTTCAATGAAACACCTCGTTGATCTGATGCTTTAAATAAATACAAGGATACCCCTGAACTAGCAACTAGTCAACCGGCTTGCTTTAGATGATTAGTAACTAAATTGTAAATGGCCTAGAGGTAATTACAGGAACTAGCCAGTGGATATATCAATTATTAACTTATTCCCACATGTCTCACTAAATACAATTTTCCGGCAAATACTAGGTTATTCCCACTGCCCTGTCTAAATTCAGTATTTCTCATAAACGTGCCTACCCTGATCGCAGCATTCACACCAAAAGCAAGTTCCGACCCTTTAAGAACAGTCCATATTAATATTAACACAAACCTTGCAATTCATCCATTCTTGTGTCTTCGCTCTCTACACAGGCTTCCAAGGAGTCAATCTTTACTTGCAAAGCTCTGTTGAAATCAGTCAGAGTGATCTCCTGCGTGGGCAACTAAAATAACCAAACGTCAATTTTGGTACATGGCCATGAACGTTGTTCTGGACAGGTAAAAAACACGGAACAAAAACGATCTTCCAAAACCACTAATATTGTCAGTTATGCCTTGAAAATGAGTGTCTCACACGTGTTTGTATTTTGTTTTAGGTCATAATGCACATCCCGACTGGATTGTACGTATGTTAATAAGACATGGGATCGAATACATTTCTACTTGTATTTGAAAACATCTGAATACATTAAAACAAATTGTATTTGAGGTTTAGGAATTAGACGTATTTGTATTTAAATACTTTCCTAAAGTATTTGACATTTCCAAAGAATTTCAAATACATTTTCAAATATATTGTTAGTACCAACATTTCTGTTTCATGATCACATGTAATGCCTGCCAAACTGATTACCATCATTGTAAATCACCTTTCATCAAACCAATTGTTTTCAACCTTCAAAATATCTATTGATTGCAACTTTAATGTGCCTCACCCAACAGTGCTAATTACTGAAGATTACATTTGACAGCAGGTGTCTCCCATGGCATTGACAGTAACCACAACTTTTGTTTGCTCAGAGTCAGAGGATATGACAGTGACCATAGGTCCATATCCCCTTTATTCTTCAGTAAAAAAAAACAGAGCATGGCCTTTACCTCTCTGGATAGAAGTCTTTGAGTCAGTTGTCACTGTGATGTAGTTAGCAATAACAACATTCTCTTGCACTGGTCTATGACTGTTTATGAGCAAAACTCTAATTGTGTCTATAAACTAGATGTCCCAATATTTATGTTTGTTTCCCTATATAATTATATACTGAAAGTGAGAACTATTTGAAATATTTGTAATTGTATTACCTGGCTCATGCAGTCAATCTTCTGTTTCCGCAAGATCTGCTCAAGGTCAAGGACTTGCGGGTCGCTCATTTGTAGCGGATGTTCTTCAATCTATTATAGAAAATAATTAAATTATTCAGATGTCATATCATAAAAAATATTCACCTATTCTTCAATGTGTCTTCCAACTATTTCATCAAAGGAGGAAACTGTGGTTTTTTCCCAATAATAATAATATACTTCTTTTATGCCAATATCCTCGAAGATCAAGTTCAGTGGCACGACAAAAACCAAGGGATTAAGTAAACTCGTAATCGTAAGACAATATATGAGTCGACAATGGATGTATGAAGATGCTAGAAAGCTAATGAGGATAGGCTGCATTAAAGAGATAGGTTTCTCGACGTCGGCGGAATGAAACGTATGGATGAACACATTTGTTACTCTTAAAACTTAAGGATGATCTTACTGTGTTATTCTATGTAAAATGGCACCGTACCAAATATAAATTATTATGCTATTTTGTAATCATCCATCTTTAAGAGACATAAGAACTATCAAGTCATTGTTTTAATCCGTCGTTTTTTGAGGTATAATTGAAAAGGTTACACATTTTGAACAGTTTGACTATCATTCGAATAAGTTCCTGTGACTTATTTTTTTTTTAATTGAAGATTGCTTGTTCTACTTAAAGGGAAAACAAAGTCAATGTTTGGATCATATGGGATTAACAGAGTTAATAAAAAGTAACAACTTCCAACAACAATCATATTTTTAACGTCAGTGGTTTACCAGGAAAAAAATGTAAAACACATAGACATAGAAAGTCTACAGACTACGCCATTTTAGAAACAAAATGACGTCAGAGAGTCTTAATTCTTGGTCGGCGTGAACTGTGCATGCATATTATTATCTGTTACTTTCTAACCTAACCACGAAAACGACCGCCAACAGCCGCCAAACTTCTCCCCACATTTCTTACATACATATACATACACTACATTACAAAAAAAATCACTTGTATTCGCCTAACGATGAAAATTCACAACAGAAACGCAAATCTTGGCGAACGGCAACTCGACAACTTCGACTACCGTAAACTCGCTATTATAAGTTAGCTTTACACAAAATACCGCTAGATGGCGCGCGAATATTTATTAACCTTACTGCATTCGCACGCGCGAATTAGTTTAATTAATTATAAATAATATAATAATAATTAGCTGCATCAATATGATCTGCAGAAAATGTTAAACGGCAAACTAAGGCAACGCTTTGGTGATATGGGTCTAATAGAGTTGATAAAAAATAACAATTTAATATACAAATATATAATTGTATTAGTTTATTTTATATAGCGCCAAATCCACAATTCTCTTCTCTTCTATTCAACATACTGTTATTAAAGTATATGCAATAATAAGAATGCTACCCACAGGTAATATTTAAAAATAAATATTAAAAATACATGTGTCTGCATAATTATCCAAAATTGCCTATTAGTTATAAAAGAAAAAGGAAATTACGTGTTTTTCAATGAAGTCACATTGTTTATTTTATCAATATTTCTATAAACATCCCTCGTGTACTGCGAGCATGCAAGCTTATATTACATAAGCGATGTTTTAACAATAATAACTAAAACAATAACATGTTAATATTACTGTTTGTAAATCCTTCTTTTTCTACCACCATAATATTTCCCATATATTCATATTCCTTTTTACATTTTAGTGATTTACTGTTCCGATAATTAATAAAGTGTCTTGTTCAAAAATAATAATTATTACATATCTGATGGTGGAAATGTCATTCATGAGTAGAACAAATAGCTTCAGTAATATGTTCTTATGCATAATGGTTGTGTATGTGCTGAATGAAAATTATTATTACGTCGTAATATTTTTATATTCATTTATTACAATTGTTGTTATGTAATTTGTATGTTTATTTATGACTGATAAGTCAGCTTAGTTAATGATATAGAAACATGTATTTTCATTATTTATTTTTAAATAATATTATCTGTGGGTAGTTTTCTCTTTATTGTATTTTTAATAGCATTATTTTGTGAAGCGCCACAAACAATTATGGATGTGGCGCTACATAAATAAAATATTATATTATAATAAAAACATTGTTTGTTTATTTAATATAGCGCCACATCCAATTTAAACTTGTTCATGGCGTTTTACATACATTAAAATGCTAAACAACAAATACACACCAGAAGAAAAAAAAACATAAATATACTAGAAACATATATGAACAATTATAAAAATAAAATATCAATATAAAATAATAAAACTTATAATTTCCTGCAAATCATAGTGATGATAATAATTAATTATTATTATTATATTATTTATAAGTAATTAAACTATTTCGCGCGTGTGAAGTAAAACAATTAAATATTCGCAGTCAGAAACGTGGCGTCTAGCGGTATTTTGTGTAAAGCTTTTAAAAGCGATTTTACGGTACCGCTGGGCGGCCGAACAAGTTGTACTCGAGGTCTGCGCGTTTTTGTGTGTGAATTTTCTTCGTTAGAGGAATGCAAGAGATGTTATTACATAACATAGTGTATGCATATGTATGTAAGATATGTGAGGAGAAGTTTGGCGGCTGTTGGTGGTCGTTTTGATGGTTAAGGTCAATCAAATCGGGTCGTCTAGGATCCGCGCTGTGTCTGTGACTGTCCAAACGAATCCACCGAATCACTGTTTCAGTTCTGCTCGATTCATAGGTTAACAAGAAGACATGTTACTGATACTGTCTTTCACTGTACTATTACTATAAGCGTTTGAGGAACAGTGTGGCATATTGATGTCGCGATTTCGTTGTAAACCGACGTAAGGCAACTTTTAGCGTACCGCTTGGCTCTCTGTTATGACAGCTGAACCAGCAGACGACTCTCTGACGTATTACTTTTCCAAACTGCTGGGTTGTGATTGGTTGCAAGGTCCAAGATGGGCCGGTTCATGGTGTCGGTGATTTAGCTAGATTTTCCCACTTTAAGACCACTTTCTGAGGTAACCACTAAGGTGAAAAATTGGATTGTAGATGCAAATGATTAGTTAGTGTAAACTCTTTTAGGTGCATAACACTAAACTGTTGCCTTTATTTTCACTTTAACAACCTCACAAACACATACTTTTGTAAATTCTACATCAAAGTACATTAATTAACAACCTAAAAAACACATAAATTTGTAAACTCTACATCAAAGTACATTAATTAACAACCTCACAAACACATACATTTGTAAACTCTACATTAAAGTACATTAATTAACAACCTCACAAACACATACATTTGTAAACTCTACATCAAAGTACATTAATTAACAACCTCACAAACACATACATTTGTAAACTCTACATTAAAGTACATTAATTAACAACCTCACAAACACATACATTTGTAAACTCTACATTAAAGTACATTAATTAATAACCTCACAAACACATACATTTGTAAACTCTACATTAAAGTACATTAATTAACAACCTCACAAACACATACATTTGTAAACTCTACATTAAAGTACATTAATTAATAACCTCACAAACACATACATTTGTAAACTCTACATTAAAGTACATTAATTAACAACCTCACAAACACATACATTTGTAAACTCTACATCAAAGTACATTAATTAACAACCTAACAAACACATACATTTGTAAACTCTACATCAAAGTACATTAATTAGCAACCGAACAAACACATACATTTGTAAACTTTATATATATCAAAGTACATTGATTAACATCCAAACAAACACATACATTTGTAAACTCTACATCAAAGTACAATAAATATAAAAATTATATTTGGCACTGACAAAAACTGTTCAATGTATGTTACTTCATATCAGCTTTTGTCTTATCCCAGTTCAGTTTTGTTTTACCTGGTGAAGTTGCTGCACGGCTTGGGTGGCGTGGGCGTCGTTCTTCAGCTGGGTCGGATCTTCCAGTAAAGTCACCATTGCCTTGATGTGATCCTTCAACTCGGTGGTAGTTAGTTTGAAATCAGCGGACTGGAAGAGATTCTTTTGAATGTCTATCACCTGCAGAAAGACAATCATATAAAGCATGTATAGCTTTAGTATAATCAGAAATATTGCATGTAATGTAGCATATGCCATTTTATCTACGTTGCGATAGGTATAGTTTTGAATTTGTTTTCATGTTTTATGTCTATATCAAGGAAAAAGCATAAACAATTTGATGCAAAAAAATTTCTCCAATGAATTGAGCAACCAGTGCATGTACATCTACATAAAAAGTCAGTTCTACAACTTTTGTATATATTATAAACAAAAGTTGTAGAACTGACTTTTTCTGAGATATAATATATGCATTGGTTTTGTACTACAATCTGTGATGTTTGTGAATACTAAAACAAAGGCACATACTTGGTTAAGGGTCAATAAATCATATACAAAATATTGCTTACAAATAATGCTAATGAAACAATTTCTGTACAACATTTGGACTTTGCTATTTTGTTGCACTGCCACGCTGTAATATTATCCTGTCATGAGACTAGCATGACGATATACTCACGTTGGTATGACTACACAAACATAATTATTGCAGCATTAATACCTGGCTACTTACATCCACAAACGACTGTCTGTTGGCGATGAGGGAGGCAAACAGTCGACAGTTGATCACCAACTGTAGCAACGCGATGGTGTCCCTTCCTCCGGCTCTGAATAACTTGTGGCCTTCCCCCATGAAGACTTTCGCAACCTGCCACGGCTCGCTGTCCCACAAAGAGGCATCTGAGTTTACCCAACATGCCTCTGTTCCACGAGTGAGCTGGGAGCGAATATCTTGTTCCCAATCCCGACGGCGTGTGAGACAAGATGGACACAAACCTTGCTCCCTGATAAATATAATATGTCTTGTGTATATATTGAACTAACATTAATACCATGATCAACGGTGCACGTCATGTGGTAGGATGTTGTATATAACACAATGACATGATTAACACAAACAGTATATCACAGGTAATGTTAGTAGTAACTTCAAAGCATAGTAGTATCATATACATAGTTCTAATGCCCAGTATGAAGTAATCTGTCATACATTTGTATAGGTTATAAGTTATAGGGTGACCCAAACAAAAAACCGATAAAAATGTTCATTAATCCTACACAGGTCTATCAAATGTCTTCAAATTTGGTCGATTCAAACTTAAGTCTATGGATGATCTGTCCACGAAGGTTTTGCCACCTGAGTCTGTTTGCATAGTTTTTATGTTCTTTTCAAAATGTGCTCCAAATGTTGTCCTCGGCGTTGAAGGCACACTTGCACACATCGCGCAAAATTGTCAATGACTCTCACACATTCCTCCTTGGGGATTTGCCTGATCTTTCCTGTGATTGCTGCATTCAGTTCACCTATTGTGTAGGGTAGGATGCCTTACAGAGGCCGTTACACTAAAAAAAAGTGCACAGCATTTTCCAAACATGGCATCATCGGCCCATTTTGGTTTGAGGATGAAAATGAGCAACCTCAAATGGTGAACACGGAGCGCTACGTGGCAGTACTGAGGACGTTTTGGGCATCATTGGGACAACGCAGAGGAATGGATCGAGATAAACAGTGGTTCCAGCAAGACTGGGCCACCCCCACACATCAAATGTCTCCCTAGCCTGGCTTAGCGAGTGGTTTGATGACAGACTGATCAGCAGGAGGTGTGATGTTGAGTGGGCAGCGCATTCACCAGACTTGAACCCCCCTGATTTTTATCTGAGGGGAATTTCAAGGAACAATGTGTATGAGAACAATCCTCAAACAATAGGTGAACTGAAGGCAGCAATCACAGGAAAGATCAGGCAAATCCCCAAGGAGGAATGTGTGAGAGTCATTGACAATTTTGCGCGACATGTGCAAGTGTGCTTTCAACGCAGAGAACAACATTTGGAGCACATTTTGAAAAGAACATAAAAACTATGCAAACAGACTCAGATGGCTAAAACTTCGTGGACAGATTATCCATAGACTGATGTATGAATCGACCAAATTTGAAGACATTTGATGGACCTATGTAGGATTAATGAAACTTTTTATGGGTTCTGGTTTTTTGGGTCACCCTGTATATGCATTCACACAGTCAGTCATTTCAGTAAGCTTAGTGATACATACAGTGGTAGATGTTTGTGTACAAATAGTTACTCGTAGATAAAGGAAACAATTCTTACAAAGTCCACTCTGCATATTCTTATCAAAAAGTGGACCACATGAATAAAATAATTGCAAATAAAATAATATATGTTTGCACACATCCAATTGAACTCTAACATCATGGATAAGTAATATTTTGCACATAATAATAAAATAAAACAAATAGTGAATACAACAAAACAACAACTGTCTTTAAGGAGTTACGTACTGACAAGGTCCATCACACGGCTGACGTAGGAACTTCCGGTGCAGCGCTAGGTGGTAGTTTCTGATCGCAACATCGCAGAAGGGATAAATGCTTTCGGCCGTGCAGACCAGCGCCTGGCCCGCCTTCAGCCAGTTGACGTAGCCTCTGTCCTGGAAGCGGCTTGGCTCAGCCATGCTTCCTAAGGCTTCTGTATCTGCATAATTATAAAATACACATGTAGAAAAGAATCCTCTATATAATAATATGTTTGCATGTATGCACCTATATCTAGGCAATCACAACATTATATTAAAGAATAAATCCTTGTGCTAAATACAGAGGAACACATCTTTAACATTTTGATAATTTCTTCACAGGTGTACTATATTTAACAGACGTTATATTATTACTTTGAAAACATTCACACGAATATATATATATATATATATATATATATATATATATATATATATATACATATACATTGAAAACATACATATTTTACTTTAATTTTTGTTATGTTATTTTATTATGTTGCTTTATGTTATATTATATTATTTTATTTTATTATGTTGTGTTTTATTATTTTATTTTATTATATTGCTTTATGTTCTTCTGTTTACTTTTGTTTACTTATTTTATTTTATTTCGCCTTATTTCATTTTATGTTTTGTTATTTTAATTTTTTATTTTTCATGTTATTTTATATTACCTTAATTTTTATTATGTTATTTTATTTTATTATGTTGTGTTATATTATTTTAGGTTATTTTATTATATCATGTTGCTTTATTTGACTTTATGTTGCTATATTATATTATGTTATGTTATGTTCTGTTTTTATATTATTTTACTTTATTTTATTTCGCCTTATTTCATTTTATGTTGTGTTATATTACTTTATGTTATTTAATATTATTATGTTGCCTTATTTTAAGTTATGTTATGTTACATCATATTATGTTATGTTCCTGTTCTGCTACATATTTTATTTTATTATGTTGCTGTATGTTATGTTCTATGTTTTATGTTATTTTATTTTATTTCGCCTTGTTTCATTTTATGTTGTGTTATATTATATTATGTTATGTTCTGTTATGTTGTTATATTAATTTATTTTATTTCGTCTTATTTCATTTTATGTTTTGTTATATTAATTTATTTCTGTTCATGTTATTTTATTTTATTATGTTGCTTTATGTTATGTTATGTTATTTTATTATGTAGTGTTATATTATTTTATGTTATTTTATTATACTATCCTTGTAAGGAATGCTTTATTTTCTAAGTCTCCTAAAATAAAACATGACATTTGCACTTATACACACGAGGCTAGGACAGTTTTATGTCATGCGCATGCCATAACTTCCGCTAAAATGACGTTTCCTACCACGTGCAAAACACAACTTCCATAAAAATGGTGCGGCAGAGCAGCACCATAACACAATTTCTTGTAAAATTAGACCTTCGACCATAGTCATAAATTGGTTCCATTTAAAGTTTCATCGCGATAACCTTGACAAGTATTCTTATTTGCCTGAGTCAGTGTGCTATCTACATAGCATTTCGTAACGTTTCACCGTGTCATTGCGTTAGACATGTGGTGTTTTAACAAATTTAACTAAGTTAGTTTTGTAATTTGTAGTAAATAGACTATTTTTCTATTATACGTCATAACTTTGTCAAGTGATTTCATATTTTACTAACTCGGTGTGCCGACTTTTGTACCATTTCACAATTGTTCAACGCATCACCGCGATGACTTTGCTAATTTCACGTATTTTTTGTGTTTACATGCTATAACTTTGGCAAGTTTCTCATATTCTGCTAAGTCGGTTTGCTAACCACGTTCCATTTCGTAACGTTTCACCGTGTCATTGTGTTACACAGGTATTGTTTTTACTAATTTAACTAACTTATTCTTGTAACTTGTAGTAAAATGGAATATTTTTCTATTTCAACACCATAACTTTGTCAAGTTTTTCATATTTTTCCAAACCGGTGCACCAACTTTGTATCATTTCACAACTTTTTCAGCGTTTCACCGCCATCACTTTGTCAATTTTACATGTTTTTAGTGTTTACATGCCATAACTTTGTCATGTTTTTCATATTCTGCTAAGTCGGTTTGCTAACCTCGTTCCATTTCGTAACCACACATACGAACATACGCACATACGCACATACGCACATACGCACATACGCACATACACACATACGCACATACACATACACACATACACACATACGCACACATGCACACATACGAACATACGAACATACGCACACATACGCATATACGCACATACGCACATACGCACATACGAACATACGCACATACGCACATACGCACATACGCTCAAAACGTACACACACACACACACACACACACACACAGTTGACGGTTATAATATTAAGTCACGTGATCGATTAGCCGAATACGTATCCGGCAGATGACTCATCCTGTTCTTTCACCAAGTTTATAATTCGTCATCTATCCACGAGGGGACGCTACATAACCCCTAACGCCATTTTGACGTAATTTAAAAAAATAAGAGATACGAATTTGGACAGTATTAGTCCGTTAATTGTCCGTAAGGGGGCGACACTAATACACGACCTATCCGCCAGGAGGCGCCACTTTAAAAAATAAGCCGCACGAATTAACGTAATATTAGTTCGTGACTTGCCCACCAGGCGGCGCCACTAGTGCATGATATATCCGCCAGATGGCGACACTTTAAAAAAATAACATGCACGAATTTGGACAGTACTAGTTCGTGACTTGTCCGTAAGAGAGCACCACTAGTACACGACCTATCCGCCAGAAGGCGACACTTGACCTTTGACCTTGGTATTGTCACGTGACATTTGACCTTTGACCTTCCTCCGGTGGAACTCCTCCTTCTCCCTCGCCGCGGCGCGGCAACCATATCACGATAGGACCCTACATTACTACTTATATAATTTAGAATACTATTACCATATTATATTAACACAAGTTTGCCCCTGCGTTGCATATCACATGTATATTTATTTATATTTTACTGTATATTATCACAAATTGTGGGTCATTACCCTTCTAGTTATCATGTTGTTTTCTCAGTGACTTGACATCTGGTTGTTCCCTGAGGAACAGCAGTGTCCGATGCCTTGCCATGGCGCCGACGACAAACTCTGTCTCCAGTAGCATCTATCCCATGTTGACTGAAATAACACACATGAATTAACAAACTCTGTCTTCACTAAAATCTATCCCATGTTGACTGAAATAGCACACACGAATTGTCAAAATCTGATTGAATTCACTCACATGAATTAACAAACTCTGTCTCCACTAACATCTATCCCATGTTGACTGAAATAACACACACGAATTGTCAAACTCTGTCTCCAGTATCATATATCCCATGTTGACTGAAATAACACACATGAAGTGACAAACTCTGTCTCTACTAACATCTATCCCATGTTGACTGAAATAACACACATTCATTGACAAACTCTGTCTCCACTAACATCTATCCCATGTTGACTGAAATAACACACATTCATTGACAAACTCTGTCTCCACTAACATCTATCCCATGTTGACTGAAATAACACACATGAATTGACAAACTCTGTCTCTACTAACATCTATCCCATGTTGACTGAAATAACACACATTCATTGACAAACTCTGTCTCCACTAACATCTATCCCATGTTGACTGAAATAACACACATGAACAAGATATATGCCAAATAAATAAATATATATATATATATATATATATATATATATATATATATATGTATATATATATATATATAGCTGTATATATATATAGTTGTATATATATATATATATATATATATATATATATATATATATATATATATATATATATATATATATATATATATATATATATATATATATACAGTCATTCAGTCCCACACACACACACACAATCTTTGTGATGTGATAAGAGTATATTAGAGTATATACAGTCAGTCTCATACACAGTCTTTGCAGTAGAGATACAGCAGTAAGCACACCAATACATAGTCATTATTTTATATAACAATATTGTTTTTATTTCCTTGAGTAGCTTACAAACAATTTACCTGATTCGTGGACCTTTGGCAGTATGCTGTTACATCTTTGTGTGTCTATGGACCACTAGATATGTCCTCTACATGTTGTCACATATGACAGACACAGTTGGGACACAGGATCTTGTCACAGGAGGTTCTGCATTTACCAGTCAACTGGATGTAGGACGTGTTGGCAGAATTGTGGCTATCCGGTCATAGTTGAACCCCAACTACATCACCTCATGAGGGGACAACTGATACTTCTTCTTTCTACAAAATGACAAAGTCAGCAATTACATCAACCATGGAAGAAAGATAATTACTGTACACATGTGTCAAAGATGTGTCATGCACAGGACTGACCAGTCTTCTTCAACAACAGCTTTATTCAGGACAAGAGACACCACGTAACATATATATATATATATATATATATATATATATATATATATATATATATATATATATATATATATATATATATATATATATATGTATATATATATATATATATTCGTGTGTATGTTTTCAAAGTAATAATATAACTTCTGTTAAATATCCTACTCTAATAATCAAGGATGTGGATCCTAATATAAAAATTAAGGGAGTGGATCCTACTCTAATAATTAAGGGAATGAATCCTACTCTAATAATCAAGGCAGTGGATCTTACTCTAATAATCAAGGCAGTGGATCCTACTGTAATAATCAAGGGAATGGATACTACTCTAATAATTTAGGGAATGAATCCTACTCTAATAATCAAGGGAGCGGATCCTACTCTAATAATTAAGGGAATGGATACTACTCTAATAATTAAGGGAATGGATACTACTCTAATAATCAAGGGAATGGATACTACCCTAATAATTTAGGGAATGAATCCTACTCTAATAATCAAGGGAGCGGATCCTACTCTAATAATTAAGGGAATGGATACTACTCTAATAATTAAGGGAATGGATACTACTCTAATAATTAAGGGAGTGGATCCTACTCTAATAATTAAGGGAATGGATCCTACTCTAATAATTAAGGGAATGGATCTTACTCTAATAATTAAGGGAGTGGATCCTACTCTAATAATTAAGGGAATGGATTCTACTCTAATAATTAAGGGAGTGGTTCTTACTCTAATAATCAAGGGAATGCATACTACTCTAATAATTAAGGGAGTAGGTCCTACTCCAATAATTAAGGGAATGGATACTACTGTAATAATTAAGGGAGTGGATCCTACTCAAATAGCTAAGGGAGTGGATCCTACTCTAACAATTAAGGGAGTGGATCCTACTCTAATAATTAAGGGAATGGACCCTACCCCGGTATTCTAATAATTAAGGGAATTGATCCTACTCTAATAATTAAGGGAGTGGATCTTACTCTAATAATTAAGGGAGTGGATCCTACTATAATAATTAAGGGAGTGGTTCCTACTATAATAATTAAGCGTATGGATCCTACTCTAATAATTAAGGATATGGACCCTAGGCTACTCAAAATGGCACTTTTTGTCACGTATTTAATGTAATTGTGATTGCGATTGTCAACAGACGAACGTAATAATGTATTGGTTCTCTTCATACATAAGGCCAACAACAGATTCGCCCTTGTTTTCTATCCATCTACACCTGTCAAGTTCTGTCCCTCACTTCCCATGTCTTCCCACCATCCTTCTGTAAGTCACTTCCAGCCCAACTCTTTATGAACTATTAAGTCCATCTCTTTTTCCACCATATCCTGCTACATGCACATCAACACAACCCACTTACTTGTACAACTTCGCTACAGGCACACCAACACGTACACAACCCCGCCTTGCTTGTACAACATCGCTACAGATACACCAACACGTACACAGCACCCTTGTCTGTACAACATCGCCACAGATGCACCAACACGTACACAGCCCCCTTGCTTGTACAACATCGCTACAGATACACCAACACGTACACATCCCCCTTGCTTGTAGAACATCGCTACAGACGCACCAACACATACACAGCCCTCAGAATTTGATCACGACATCTAAAGTTGTAAACTTGTTATAGACTGATTGATGTAACCATCAATATTTTAGGTATAGTTATATGAACAGCTGTTATATGGAACGACATTTTGGACCATGTTTATAAACAAACATCAGCTGATTCACTGAATAGACGCTGGTCACGCTTGAACGCACACGCACAAAGGTAGCCCAGAGACAGCTTGGCTCAGAGCAGGACGCACAGTTGGATAGCTGTATGAAAAGCTGCCTCGGAAATGACAACACGTACACAGCCCCCTTGTCTGTACAACATCGCTACAGACGCACCAACACAAACACAGTCCCTCTTTCTTGTACAACATCGCCACAAATACACCAACACGTACGCAACCGCCTTTCTTGTACAACATCGCGACAGATACACCAACACATACGCAGCCCCCTTGGTTGTATAACACAACACTGCTACAAATACAACAACATGAATATAAATCCTTGCTTGAAAAACATCGCTGCAGATACACCAACACATACAGAGCCCCCCTTCTTGTGCAACATAGCCACAGATACACCAATATGTACACAACCCCCCTGCCTGTACAACATCGCTACAGATATGCCAACACGTACACAGCCCCCGTCCTTGTACAACATTGCTACAAAAACACCAACACGTACAAAACCCCCCTTGCTTGTACAACATCGCTACACACACACCAACATGTACACAGCCCACGTTTCTTGTATAACATCGCCACAGACACACCAATACGTACACAGTCCCCGTTTCTTATACAACATCGCCACAGACACGCCAACATGTACACATACCCCCTTTCTTGTTCAACATCGCCTGAGACACACCAGCACGTACACAGCCCTTCTTTCTTGTACAACATCGCTACAGACACTCCAACACGTACACAGCCCCCCTTGGTTGTATAACTTCGCTACAGACACATCAACACATGCACAGCTCCCTGCTTGTACAACATCGCTACAGAAACACCAATACGTACACAGCCCCCTTTCTTGTACATCATCGGTACAATTAAGTTTCGCCGAAATTGCCGCGGATAATCCATAAGTCAGATATGTCACTACTTAAATGATAAATTGTGACTTTTCCTATATCTGTACGACATATTTTTATGTTTGCAATTGAACACGACATCTAAAGTTGGAAACTTTTAGAATGTTTGATGTAATCATCAATATTTTTAGGTATATTTATATGAACAGCTGTTATATGGGCTGACATTTGTGCACCATGTTTACACAAAAACATCAGCTGATTCACTAAATAGACGATGGTCACGCTTGAACACACACGCACAAAGGTAGCCCAGAGACAGATCG
>OZ024867.1:14343408-14360908 GCA_964017155.1 Oasisia sp. SBJ-2009 | reverse complement strand
GACAATGTGAGAATATGTCAGTCATTATACAACACTTGCCACCCAGTGTTGTATGTCACGCTCCACTGCACACGTACCCTGTTGACAAACGCAATCAATGGGCCCCAGTCGGCACAAGCTGTGTCGTCGCTAGACTGTGTATGACGGATATATCAATGTTACAGATCTTTGACAGTCACCATGAGCACGAACTAGGGGCTATTCTATGTGGTAAATAAAGTCAACTGAAGGTGACCGCAACGTCCTTAGTTATACAACTGACTGTGACATGTAATTGAAGTAGTACATGTACAGTGTCACATAAAGTCTGAAAGTGTACGTAATTGTATATTGTAACTATCTACAGTAGCTGTACAATAGAAACATACGGAATAGTATGCATAATGTACGAGTGAATACGTGTGTGTGTGTGTGTGTGTGTGTGTTTGTGTGTGTGTGTGTGTGTGTGTGTGTGTGTGTGTGTGTGTGTGTGTGTGTGTGTGTGTGTGTGTGTGTGTGTGTGTGTGTGTGTGTGTGTGTGTGTGTGTGTTTGAAAACGGTTGCATGCGTGGAAAATGCTGCCCTCTGGTGAGAATTGTGACAGACAACATTTCAACAATCACTACATAACATGCACTACATGGACCGAGGCAATGATAAAAGTGCTCCACTCTGTGATTTGTTAGTTTCGAAAAAAATTAATATTCTTGCTGTTACTGAAACATGGCTTAGACCATGTGATACTGCTTCTTGCATTGCTGAAATTTCTCCGTTAGGCTATACCTTTTACCATCGACCACGTTTAATAGGACGTGGTGGTGGCATTGGCTTTTTAGTATCTGATCATTTCAAAGTTAAATTACATTCTAACCCAGATTATTCTAGTTTTGAATCTATGTGTGCTGAAATTTCAGATTCTTCTTTTTCTGCATTTTTTGTTTGTATTTATCGTCCTCCAGGTCACCCAGCAAATTTCTTTGAGGACTTTCAAGATCTGTTAGAAAATGTAGCTATTAATTATTCAGAACTTTATATTCTCGGTGATTTTAATCTTCATTTGGATATACATTCTTCAGTTACTACAATGTTTGATGATATTCTAACATCCTTTGATTTAAAACAACATGTAAACTTTTCGACACATATACATGGCCATTGGCTTGATCTTATAATAACTCATTCAGGTTGTAATAATATTAAAAAAACTACTGTTTCAGATGGGTTGTCAGACCATCATACTGTAATTGTTGATATTAACATGTTTACAACACCATTGCTATTGAAGAAAAACATTTCCTATAGGGCTATACATAAAATAGATATTACTGCCTTCAATGATGATATTTTAAATTCAGATTTGTTTATAAGTCCAGCAGTTCATGAGTGTGATATATATAGACAATTTTGTGATGTCCTTAAGACACTACTTGATAAACATGCTCCACTTGCTTATAAATATATTTCAAAACAATCACCTTCTCCTTGGATGACATCCGAAATTTTACTATCTAAAAGGAGACGTCGTTATCTTGAACGTGTTTGGCATAAAACGCTCATCACTTGATAGGTCACGTTATTCTAAACAGTGTCATCTTTGCAATAAACAAATGGCTAAAGCCAAATCTGAATATTTCACTAACATGGTTTCAAGTAACTCTGAAAATTCTCACCAGTTATGGAGTTGCATTAATAAAATCCTACACAGACCTTCTCTGCCAAAACATAATTCATTATGTTCTCTATGTGATCTATTTTCAGGTTATTTTAAGGATAAAATTACCCGTATACAGTCTTCCTTTCCTGTTCATATGTTAAACAAAGTAGAAGTTCAGCCTCCACCGATAAGTTCTCTACTTTCTTCTTTTACTCCAGCTACTGCTGAGGAAGTAAGGCAAATTATTATGTCTTCTCCAAATAAATGTTGTGATCTAGATCCAATGCCAACTGCATTGTTGAAAGCATGCATTGACACCTTACTTGGTACTATAACAAATATTGTAAATGTGTCACTGAGGACAGGTATTTTTCCTGATGATTTTAAACAGGCGCATGTAAATCCAATACTTAAAAAGACAACTTTGTCGAAAGATAACTTGAAAAATTATAGACCTGTTTCTAATTTGAGTTTCATATCTAAAATTCTTGAAAATGTTGTAGCAAAACGCCTTGGTTCTCACATTACTTCAAATAATTTGTCAAATGTATTCCAATCTGCATATAAGAAACTTCATTCTACAGAGACTGCTCTCTTAAAAGTGCATAACGACATCACTCTAAATATGGACACTGGTAGAGTTACTGCACTCACCTTACTTGATTTGTCAGCTGCTTTTGATACGATTAATCATTCTATTCTAATGGATCGTTTGTCTGTGTGGTATGGTGTGTCTGGTATAGCATTAAGCTGGTTTAGATCATATCTGAGTGGTAGACACCAGAGAGTTAAGATTGGGGATTGTTTTTCGTCACCACTTAATACTTCATGTGTTGTTCCTCAGGGGTCAGTTTTGGGACCATTACTTTTTACACTGTATACTACTCCATTGAGTCTAGTGATTAATAGGCATCATTTGAGCCATCATCTTTATGCAGATGATACTCAAATTTATATATCATTATCCACTTCAGATGCAAGTAGTTCTTTAGAGCAGCTTAGAACTTGTATTGATGACATTTTTTGCTGGATGACTGAGAGTAGATTGAAGCTGAATGCTGATAAAACTGAGTTTCTTATTATTGGTACACTAAGCAGCCATCGTATTTACATACTTTACTTACTCCTATAAGAAAACCTATTCAACTTCGGTCATCTACTTCTGATTTACTCTTTGTACCAAAGGTCAGTACTAATATGGGGACCAGGGCTTTTGCTGTGGGTGCGCCTACTCTATGGAATATGCTTCCTTCTAGCGTGAAATCAGTTGAAAATATTGCTAAATTCCGTCGTCATTTAAAAACATATCTGTACAATCTGGCCTATCCACCATAGCTCCCTGGGCCCGGGCGCATATATCAATCTGATGACAACTTGATTTGTTTACCGACTATGAGATCGATTAATCCTTTTTGTTTTGATGCGCCTCTGAGCTTGGTTTCTAAGGATATAGGCGCAATAGAAGTTAACTAGTTATTATTATTATTAATGCACACTGCGGCCGCTCGACTCTGAATTCTTCCACAACTCTCGTGCAAGTCTGGGGTGTGTCTACGTGGCGAAGAAAGTGAAGTGGCTGTATGATATTACTTACTTATGCCTTTTCGCTCGCTCGGAGCATAGGCTATCGACTAAGGAACGCCACTGTTTTCTGTCTGTGGCCATCTTCTCCATTTCTTTCCAGGTGTACCCCATCTCTTTTGTATCTTTTTCTGTGTCTCTCTGCCAGGTGTTTCGTGGCCTACCTCTTCTTCTCTTCCCTGGGGGGTTCCATGTGATGGCTTGACGGGTGATTGATTCTGGTGGTTTCCTTAGTGTATGTCCTATCCACCTCCATTTTCTCTTCTTTATTTCATTTTCTATGGGTAGTTGCTTGGTTGTTTTCCAGAGTGTGGTGTTCGGTACCTTGTCTGTCCACTTCAAGTGTAGTATTCTGCGCAGGCATTTGTTGATGAAGGTCTGTATTTTCTTTAGTGTCTTCTGTGTGGTTCGCCATGTCTCCGCTCCGTAGAGCAAAACTGCCTTCACATTTGAGTTAAACAATCTCAGCTTGGTGTTAATTTTGATTCGTTTTGCTCTCCAAATTGTTCTCAACATGATGAATGCCACTCTTGCTTTCTGGATTCTTGCTTTGACGTCTTCTTCTGTCCCTCCAGTTTTGTTTATTGTACTGCCCAGGTATGTGAATGCATCTGTCTCTTCCAGTGGCTCTCCGTTCAATGTAATGGGGTTGTTGTTCTTTGTGTTGGCTTTCATAGTCTTTGTCTTGCTTCTGTTGATGTTGAGTCCAAGCTGTGTTGACACTGTGTTTAGCTGCTCTGTTTTTTCCTGCATCTGTTTATGGCTGTGTGAGAGGAGAGCGAGGTCATCCGCAAAGTCCAGGTCCTCCAATTGGCTCCATGGTGTCCACTGGATCCCATTTCTTCTATTTTTTGTAGTCTTTTTCATGATCCAGTCTATGGCGAGCAGGAATAGGAACGGTGACAGAAGACATCCTTGCCTCACACCTGTCTTCACCATGAAGGAGTCCGTTAGTTGTCCTGCATGAATGACCCTGCATGCCATGTCTTCATAACTACTTCTTATCAGAGATATAAATTTCTCAGGTATGCCGTAGTGCTGTAGGAGTTTCCACAGCGTGTCTCTGTCAAGGCTATCAAATGCTTTCTCGTAGTCAACGAAGTTTATATACAGTGATGAGTCCCATTCCATGGATTGTTCGACAATGATTCTCAGTGTTGCAATTTGGTCGGTGCAGGATCTGTCTTTCCGGAAGCCAGCTTGGTGGTCTCTGAGCTTGGCATCTACACCTGTCTTCAGTCTGTCCAAGATTATTCTGTTGAGGACCTTTCCGGGTACTGATAGGAGCATTATCCCTCTATAGTTCTTACATTCTTGCATATCGCCTTTCTTTGGGAGCTTCACAAGGTACCCTTCTTTCCATTCCGTTGGTATTTCTTCTTGTTCCCATATCTTCCCGAATAGGTCATGCAGTATCTCGGTGGAGGTCTCTATGTCAGCCTTGATTGCCTCTGCAGGAATTTTGTCTGGGCCGGAAGCTTTCCCTCTCTTCATGTGCTGAATGGCTTTCTCAATTTCTGCCTTACTTGGTCTTTCGCAGTTTATCTGGAGTACTTCTTCCGCTGGTGCGATGTCTGGAGGGTTCTGAGGTGGTGGCCGGTTTAGCAGTTCTTCAAAATGTTCCCTCCATCTCTTCAACTGGTCTTCATCACTGGTAAGTACATTGCCATTCTTATCTTTGATGGGTCTGTCTGTGTTCTTGTACTTTCCTGCTAATTTTCTTGTTACATCATACAGTTGTTTCGTGTTTCCTTGGGCTGATGCATCCTCTGCTTCTTTGGCTAGGTCTTCAATGAAGTTTGCCTTGTCTGTTTTTACGCTGTTCTTGACTGCTCTGTTTGCCTCTGTATACTCTTCCTGTGCTGCTGCTTTTGCTGCTCTCGTTCGGCTGTTGTTAACTGCACATTTCTTTTCCTTCCTCACTTGCACTTTGTTGACAGTCTCTGCAGAAATCCAGTCTTTTTGTTGGTATTTCTTCTTTCCAAGAACTTCGCTGCATGTGCTTGTCCACATCTCCTTGATCTGTTGCCATTGTGTGTCTATGTCCATGTTTCCTTCATCAAGGATATCTTGTAGGGCTTCGTATTTGTTTCTGACTGTAAGTCGGAAGGTCTCTTTTGTCACCCTGTCCTGTAGGAAGTCCACATTGTACTGCGTTCTGGTGCTTTGCTTGACTTCTCTCTTCTTTAGCTTCATCTTCATTCTGGCCAGCACTAGATGGTGGTCTGAAGCTGCATCTGCCCCTCTCTGCACTCTCACATCCTGCATTGATCTTCTGAACTTCCGTCCTATGCAGATATGGTCTATTTGATTTTCTGTCCTGTGGTCCGGTGATACCCAGGTTGCCTTGTGAATCCTGCGATGCGGGAACACGCTGCCTCCGATGATCATATTGTTAAATGCACAAAAGTCGGCCAACATCTCGCCATTTTCATTCATTTTGCCAAGTCCCTGTCTGCCCATGACTTCTTCGTACCCGCTGTTGTCTGATCCGATTTTGGCGTTCAAGTCTCCCATGAGTATTGTCATGTCCTTCTCCTTCAGTTTGTCACACAATGTCTGCAGTTTGTTGTAAAAGTCTTCTTTTGTTTCTTCGTCCTTGTCGTTTGTGGGTGCGTAACACTGAATGATGTTGAGCTTGATGTTTTCTTTCTTTGTTTTGAACGAGGCATAGATGATCCTTGGTCCCGCTGCTTCCCAGTTAATGAGAGCATTCTGTGCCTCATGTGACAACATGAGTGCCACGCCTTCTGTATGATGTGCATCTTCCTCTTCATGCCCCGAATAGATAATCATTTCTCCCGTATTCAGTCTGACTTGCCCTGACTGTGTCCACCTTGTTTCACATAGCCCTAGTACTGTGATGTTTTAGGCCCGTCGTTCCCTTGCTATTTGGGTTGCTTTGTTTGTTTCGAACATGGTTCTCACATTCCATGTTCCGATTTTCGAGATTTTCTTGGAAGATAAGAAGGGTATCGGCGATGTAGCTTCCTTACGGCTTTCACTGCATGGCGTCATACTCTCCCCAGGAGGCCCTCCCTCTCCCAAGTTCAGTAGAGTTCCTTTGGTCGATGTTTTCGTAACAATCTGTTTTTTTACGGGAAAGGGTTGTTAGCCCTTTGCCCAACCCTCCTCTTTATTATATATATATATATATATATATATATATATATATATATATATATATATATATATATATATATATATATATATATATATAGGTTATAATTAAAACAGTAGAAATTGTGTAATAACTAATGAGCGACATAAGTTAGTGATAGGAGGGTGAGTGTGAGACAATGTGTATGTGTGTGAATGTGTATGTATGTGCGTGTGGGTGTATGTTTAGGCGGGTGGGAGTTTATAAATTTGGGCATGTGGGAATGTGTATCTGTGGGCATTTGGGATAATGTGTAGTTGCATGTTTCGGCATGTGTCTGTGTGGGCTTATGGCAGTGTGCATGTGTGGGCATGTGCAGGCTGTACGGTGTGTGTGTGTGTGTGTGTGTGTGTGTGTGTGTGTGTGTGTGTGTGTGTGTGTGTGTGTGTGTGTGTGTGTGTGGGCTTATGGGCGTATTCATGTGTGGGCATGTGTATGTGTGGGCTTATGGGAGTGTATATATGTGGGTGTGTGCATGTGTGGGCTTATGGGAGTGTATATAAAACTATATATGTGGGCGTGTGCATGTGTGGGCTTATGGGAGTGTGTATGTGTGGGTGTGTGCACGTGTTGGCTTATGGGAGTGTATACGTGTGGGCATGTGCATGTGTGGCCTTATGGGAGTGTGTAAGTGTTTGTTTGACGTCATTGCCGGTTTAAGTCTTTGACAACTGATTGCTAATTAAGTTTGGCCCAAATTGCCGCGGATAACCCAGAACTCAGATATGCCACTACTTAAAGGATAAATTGCGACTTTTGCTATCTCTGTACTTCATATTTTACATGTTTGCAATTTATCGCGATATCTAAAGTTGTAAACTTGTTAGACTGATTGATGTTACTATAAATATTGTTTAGGTATAGCTATATAAACAGCTGTTATATGGGCTGACATTTTTGCACCATGTTTACAAACAAACATCAGCTGATTCACTGAATACACGACGGTATGCTTGAATGCACACACACACACACACACACACACACACACACACACACACACACACACACACACACACACACACACACACACAGACACACACACACACACACACACACACACACACACACACACACACACACACAAAGGTAGCCCATAGACAGCTCAGCTCAGTGCAAGACGCACAGTTGAATAGCTGTCTGAAAAGCTGCCTGAAAAATGATATTGTCGCCCGTTGTATTCATGTGATAACTGAAATTTCCAACTGTGACTCTCGTTGAACCTATAAGTAACACTTCTGTCGATGGCTACATAGTAGTGCATCGTGAGTTTTAATTTTATAAAGTCACTGTAGTATTGCGGTATTGTACTATTGTGTTACGATCATAGTTAATTAGTCAATTATTCATCCATTTACCCGGTATTTGAATACATTCTTTATTTTAATTAATACATTGTTATTATTTTAAAACACTGTATAGTTATATTTAGTTATGTATGTATTCTAACTCTGAGGGAACATAATTGTTTTTAATTATTTTATCAGCAGGAATGATTGCATATTTAATCAACGTAGTATTGTAAGTTGAGGTTATTACCACTGTGAAGCACCATACAATTATTATTTGGATGGGCACTATATAATATACTATTATCATTATTGTGCTAGTGTGATGTGTTACTGTACTATTATGCTAGTGTGATGTGTTACTGTACTATTATGCTAGTATGATGTTACTGTACTATTATGCTAGTGTGATGTGTTACTGTACTATTATGCTACTGTGATGTGTTACTGTACTATTATGCTAGTGTGATGTGTTACTGTACTATTATGCTATTGTGATGTTGCATTATTATACTATTGTGTTAGTGTGACGTCAGTTTAATGTGACGTCACACGCTGGGGCCAGTTTCACAGTGAAAATAATTTCAGATGATGATCTGAACAAATCACGCCTATTGTTTGAAGAAACACGTTAATATGTAAATCCACCGCATTACGTAACTGCGTAATTATAACTATGTTTACAATATTTTCAATGACATCTAAAGTATTAAATTAGACTTATTTATATTATTAAGCATATTAGCTAGGTATTGTTCTATGAACAGCTGTTATATGGGGGTGACATTTTTGCAGCATGTTTACAAACATCAGCTGATTCACTGAATACACGATGGTCATGCTTGAATGCACACACACAAAGGTAGCCCAGAGACAGCTCAGCTCAGTGCATAAAGCACAGTTGAATAGTTGTCTGAGAAGCTGCCTTGGAAATTATATCGTCACCCGTTGTATTCACACAACACTCTCATGTAGCTGGCTACGAAGCATTGAATTTGTGCATCGTGAGTTTTAATTTTAGCCTGTAGAAAACGGCGTTAAATAAAGAATTAATCTATGCACAAGAGATGCCACCAAAAGTTTCCAGTGAGGATAGACGTTGATCGATGACACTGAATATAGCAGTGGAATCAAATCACGGCTGATATTCTTCTTCCGTTGACGTACATTGGCAGTGTCTGAAAACTGGTCCGTCATCAGACATAGAGGTGGTGGAGAAAGAAAAGATCGGATCATTGCTGTCTTAAAGTGGATCTGTCCAGTGTTTTAAAAAGGATCTGTCATCAGAGTCTTACCACACAGGATGCATTGATAACAATGACAATGTATTATAAAACACAACTTTTATTGTAGCATAATTACATAAAATTAATCATCATTAAACTACCTCAATGACATGACCTACTTTCTGGAGACGATGACGAAAATGGCCGATGACGGCTGTGTACTTTTTGCCTGTGTGACGGTGACCTTGACCGATGTTTCGGTGGCCTTGACTGTACTGTCTCTGTCGCGTTCCCTCTGGGGCCACCTGGTGTCAAACATGTAGTCTTGGTTGGCATCGCAGAACTCGTTCCTTGGGTTGGGGAAGGGTTTTGGAAATGATAGGGAGAAGTGACTGGGGATATTTGAAGGAGAAAAGTTATGGGGAAGTTACATGGAGGAGTGATGGGGAAGTGATGGAGAAATGACAGGGAGGAGTGATGGGAGAAGTGATGGTAGAAGTGATGGGGAAGAGACAGGGAGGAGTGATGGGAGAAGTGATGGTAGAAGTGATGGTAGAAGTGATGGTAGAAGTGATGGGGAAGTGACAGGGAGGAGTGATGGTAGAAGTGATGGTAGAAGTGATGGTAGAAGTGATGGGGAAGAGACAGGGAGGAGTGATGGTAGAAGTGATGGGGAAGAGACAGGGAGGAGTGATGGGAGAAGTGATGGTAGAAGTGATGGAGAAGAGACAGGGAGGAGTGATGGGAGAAGTGATGGTAGAAGTGATGGGGAAGAGACAGGGAGGAGTGATGGGAGAAGTGATGGTAGAAGTGATGGTAGAAGTTATGGTAGAAGTTATGGTAGAAGTGATGGAGAAGAGACAGGGAGGAGTGATGGTAGAAGTGATGGTAGAAGTGATGGAGAAGAGACAGGGAGGAGTGATGGTAGAAGTGATGGTAGAAGTGATGGTAGAAGTGATGGAGAAGAGACAGGGAGGAGTGATGGTAGAAGTGATGGTAGAAGTGATGGGGAAGAGACAGGGAGGAGTGATGGTAGAAGTGATGGGGAAGAGACAGGGAGGAGTGATGGGAGAAGTGATGGTAGAAGTGATGGTAGAAGTGATGGAGAAGAGACAGGGAGGAGTGATGGTAGAAGTGATGGGGAAGAGACAGGGAGGAGTGATGGGAGAAGTGATGGAGAAGAGACAGGGAGGAGTGATGGGAGAAGTGATGGGGAAGAGACAGGGAGGAGTGATGGGAGAAGTGATGGAGAAGAGACAGGGAGGAGTGATGGGAGAAATGATGGGGAAGAGACAGGGAGGAGTGATGGTAGAAGTGATGGAGAAGAGACAGGGAGGAGTGATGGTAGAAGTGATGGGGAAGAGACAGGGAGGAGTGATGGTAGAAGTGATGGTAGAAGTGATGGTAGAAGTGATGGGGAAGAGACAGGGAGGAGTGATGGTAGAAGTGATGGGGAAGAGACAGGGAGAAGTGATGGTAGAAGTGATGGTAGAAGTGATGGGGAAGAGACAGGGAGGAGTGATGGTAGAAGTGATGGAGAAGAGACAGGGAGGAGGGATGGTAGAAGTGATGGGGAAGAGACAGGGAGGAGTGATGGTAGAAGTGATGGAGAAATGACAGGGAGGAGTGATGGGAGAAGTGATGGGGAAGAGACAGGGAGGAGTGATGGGAGAAGTGATGGAGAAGAGACAGGGAGGAGTGATGGTAGAAGTGATGGAGAAGAGACAGGGAGGAGGGATGGTAGAAGTGATGGAGAAGAGACAGGGAGGAGTGATGGGAGAAGTGATGGGGAAATGACAGGGAGGAGTGATGGTAGAAGTGATGGGGAAGTGACAGGGAGGAGTGATGGTAGAAGTGATGGAGAAGAGACAGGGAGGAGTGATGGTAGAAGTGATGGAGAAGAGACAGGGAGGAGTGATGGGAGAAGTGATGGGGAAATGACAGGGAGGAGTGATGGTAGAAGTGATGGGGAAGTGACAGGGAGGAGTGATGGGAGAAGTGGTGGGGAAGAGACAGGGAGGAGTGATGGTAGAAGTGATGGGGAAGAGACAGGGAGGAGTGATGGTAGAAGTGATGGGGAAGAGACAGGGAGGAGTGATGGGAGAAGTGATGGGGAAGAGACAGGGAGGAGTGATGGGAGAAGTGGTGGGGAAGAGACAGGGAGGAGTGATGGTAGAAGTGATGGGGAAGAGACAGGGAGGAGTGATGGGAGAAGTGATGGGGAAGTGACAGGGAGGAGTGATGGGAGAAGTGGTGGGGAAGAGACAGGGAGGAGTGATGGGAGAAGTGATGGGGAAATGACAGGGAGGAGTGATGGTAGAAGTGATGGGGAAGTGACAGGGAGGAGTGATGGGAGAAGTGATGGGGAAATGACAGGGAGGAGTGATGGTAGAAGTGATGGGGAAGAGACAGGGAGGAGTGATGGGAGAAGTGATGGAGAAATGACAGGGAGGAGTGATGGGAGAAGTGATGGGGAAATGACAGGGAGGAGTGATGGTAGAAGTGATGGGGAAGAGACAGGGAGGAGTGATGGTAGAAGTGATGGGGAAGAGACAGGGAGGAGTGATGGGAGAAGTGGTGGGGAAATGACAGGGAGGAGTGATGGGAGAAGTGGTGGGGAAATGACAGGGAGGAGTGATGGGAGAAGTGATGGGGAAGAGACAGGGAGGAGTGATGGGAGAAGTGGTGGGGAAATGACAGGGAGGAGTGATGGGAGAAGTGATGGGGAAGAGACAGGGAGGAGTGATGGTAGAAGTGATGGGGAAATGACAGGGAGGAGTGATGGGAGAAGTGATGGGGAAGAGACAGGGAGGAGTGATGGTAGAAGTGATGGGGAAATGACAGGGAGGAGTGATGGGAGAAGTGGTGGGGAAATGACAGGGAGGAGTGATGGGAGAAGTGATGGGGAAGAGACAGGGAGGAGTGATGGGAGAAGTGGTGGGGAAATGACAGGGAGGAGTGATGGTAGAAGTGATGGGGAAGAGACAGGGAGGAGTGATGGGAGAAGTGATGGAGATTTGACAGGGAGGAGTGATGGTAGAAGTGATGGGGAAATGACAGGGAGGAGTGATGGGAGAAGTGATGGAGAAATGACAGGGAGGAGTGATGGTAGAAGTGATGGGGAAATGACAGGGAGGAGTGATGGGAGAAGTGATGGAGAAATGACAGGGAGGAGTGATGGGAGAAGTGATGGAGAAATGACAGGGAGGAGTGATGGGAGAAGTGATGGAGAAATGACAGGGAGGAGTGATGGGAGAAGTGATGGGGAAATGACAGGGAGGAGTGATGGGAGAAGTGATGGGGAAGAGACAGGGAGGAGTGATGGTAGAAGTGATGGGGACGAGACAGGGAGGAGTGATGGTAGAAGTGATGGGGAAGAGACAGGGAGGAGTGATGGGAGAAGTGATGGAGAAATGACAGGGAGGAGTGATGGGAGAAGTGATGGGGAAGAGACAGGGAGGAGTGATGGGAGAAGTGATGGAGAAATGACAGGGAGGAGTGATGGGAGAAGTGATGGGGAAATGACAGGGAGGAGTGATGGTAGAAGTGATGGGGAAGAGACAGGGAGGAGGGATGGGAGAAATGATGGGGAAGAGACAGGGAGGAGTGATGGGAGAAGTGATGGGGAAGAGACAGGGAGGAGTGATGGTAGAAGTGATGGGGAAGAGACAGGGAGGAGTGATGGGAGAAATGATGGGGAAGAGACAGGGAGGAGTGATGGTAGAAGTGATGGGGAAATGACAGGGAGGAGTGATGGTAGAAGTGATGGGGAAGAGACAGGGAGGAGTGATGGTAGAAGTGATGGGGAAGAGACAGGGAGGAGTGATGGTAGAAGTGATGGGGAAGAGACAGGGAGGAGTGATGGTAGAAGTGATGGGGAAGAGACAGGGAGGAGTGATGGGAGAAATGATGGGGAAGAGACAGGGAGGAGTGATGGTAGAAGTGATGGGGAAGAGACAGGGAGGAGTGATGGTAGAAGTGATGGGGAAGAGACAGGGAGGAGTGATGGGAGAAATGATGGGGAAGAGACAGGGAGGAGTGATGGGAGAAATGATGGGGAAGAGACAGGGAGGAGTGATGGGAGAAGTGATGGGGAAGAGACAGGGAGGAGTGATGGTAGAAGTGATGGGGAAGAGACAGGGAGGAGTGATGGTAGAAGTGATGGGGAAGAGACAGGGAGGAGTGATGGTAGAAGTGATGGGGAAGAGACAGGGAGGAGTGATGGGAGAAATGATGGGGAAGAGACAGGGAGGAGTGATGGTAGAAGTGATGGGGAAGAGACAGGGAGGAGTGATGGTAGAAGTGATGGGGAAGAGACAGGGAGGAGTGATGGGAGAAATGATGGGGAAGAGACAGGGAGGAGTGATGGGAGAAATGATGGGGAAGAGACAGGGAGGAGTGATGGGAGAAGTGATGGGGAAGAGACAGGGAGGAGTGATGGTAGAAGTGATGGGGAAGAGACAGGGAGGAGGGATGGGAGAAATGATGGGGAAGAGACAGGGAGGAGTGATGGTAGAAGTGATGGGGAAGAGACAGGGAGGAGTTATGGTAGAAGTGATGGGGAAGAGACAGGGAGGAGTGATGGGAGAAATGATGGGGAAGAGACAGGGAGGAGTGATGGTAGAAGTGATGGGGAAGAGACAGGGAGGAGTGATGGGAGAAATGATGGGGAAGAGACAGGGAGGAGTGATGGTAGAAGTGATGGGGAAGAGACAGGGAGGAGTGATGGTAGAAGTGATGGGGAAGAGACAGGGAGGAGTGATGGGAGAAATGATGGGGAAGAGACAGGGAGGAGTGATGGTAGAAGTGATGGGGAAGAGACAGGGAGGAGGGATGGGAGAAATGATGGGGAAGAGACAGGGAGGAGTGATGGTAGAAGTGATGGGGAAGAGACAGGGAGGAGGGATGGGAGAAATGATGGGGAAGAGACAGGGAGGAGTGATGGTAGAAGTGATGGGGAAGAGACAGGGAGGAGGGATGGGAGAAATGATGGGGAAGAGACAGGGAGGAGTGATGGTAGAAGTGATGGGGAAGAGACAGGGAGGAGTGATGGGAGAAATGATGGGGAAGAGACAGGGAGGAGTGATGGGAGAAGTGATGGGGAAGAGACAGGGAGGAGGGATGGGAGAAGTGATGGGGAAGAGACAGGGAGGAGGGATGGGAGAAATGATGGGGAAGAGACAGGGAGGAGTGATGGAAGAAGTGAGAGGGGAAGTGAGATAGGAAGTTAGAGGGAGGAGTGATGGGGAAGTGACAGAGAGGAGTGACGGGAGAAGTGATGGTGAGATTAATTATAGTGACATGAGACACAGTCATGTAAACAATGGATGCACAGGTACATTTTCTGAAGCGTCCTCAATCTGTATCACCTTTAACACTTTCTACATCAATTATTTCCATAAAAACAAGATCCAAACCAGTAATGTCATAACTGTGTACAACTGACAACTTGTCTTAAACAAAACTGACTGCGAGGCCAGCAAACACATGTCTCTTGGAAGACATCAAGTCACCTGATGACATTGAAGGGTGAGAAATATTTACAGGTGGTAGACAAACAGTACAGCTCTGAGTGGAACCATCAGAGTGGTGACACAGTGACACTGACCCACTGACGGTGACACGTCCTTCTGTGCTGTCAACTGTCTGTGTGTCTTTCTGTGTCACTTCTTCAGCTCCGCCCTCCACTTCTTGTGGCTGTGCAACAACATCACTTGTCAGTCTTTCCCACAAATGTGGACATGTTTTTTGACACTCAAAACGTCAAACGGCCCACGAATTGCTTCATTTTTGGCGTTGTTCCATTAAGGTCACATGACATACATGTAGAGTGTTACCTCTCCATTAAGGTCACATGACAAACATGTAGTGTTACCTCTCCATTAAGGTCATATGACATACATGTAATGTTACCACTCCATCAAGGTCACGGGACATACATGTAGAGTGTTACCTCTCCATTAAGGTCACAATACACGTGTACAGAGCTACCTGTCAAATAAGACCACATGACATACATGTACAGAATTACCTGTCCAGTAAAGCCAGCTCGGGACCGGGCCAAAGGGACGTGGATAACAAAGTGACTAGCTTCATATACTCTACCGGTACAGACATTATTTGGGATTGTTTTACGATGAGCCTAATAGCAAGATGGCTCCGATACCAAGGTAACCTTCAAGGCAAAAATCTAGGAATTCCATACAATTACACTGTCTCAATTTCCAATTTCAAACCAACTACGCCATTCCAATGTGATAACGAATACAACAGAAATGTAAATATTTTATCCTCAGATTTTGACGTGACCCAATAATAAATAAACAAGACTTGTAAAGACAGTGTGACAGCTAAATCAAGTCCAAATTGACATGACAGGTGGACGACTCAGCTGCCAGGACCTACCTGGTCCTTTGTCTGGTCCAAAGTGAGGCCGTCTTCAGCTTCTTCTTCTCATCCTCAATTCAGGTTCCTTCTTCTGTCGTTCCAACGCATCGTCATGATCTAACTCTGTAACCATGGTATACAGAGTGGATCGTTCAGTGGCTGTAGGGTTGGGTCCAAATACACATGTTGGGATCAAGTACAAATCAAATTCAAATACTTTGCTTTTCCAGATTTCAATTCAAATACAATTACTTGTACACATGTTAGTTTAACATTTCTTCCTGTTTTGTAATACAAGTCTAGCATCAAAATGTTGGTTTGTTGACAATGTTAGGAAAAAGGCTGACCAGTTGAATGAAATGTCAGAAGATCATAAGATTGAAACCAAATAACACAGACTGTTTGTGAAGTTTCATCAAAACCAACATATGCTGAAGACATGTATATTATTGACTTACTGTACACATGAGTAATTCATGAACATGTATATTGACTTATTGTACACATGAGTAAGTCATGAACACATACATTGAATTACTGTACACAATTAAGTCATGAACATATGCATTGACTTACTGTATACATGAGTAAGTCAAGAACATGTATATTGACTTAATGTACACATGAGTAAGTTAAAACATGTGTATTGATTCAATGTACACATGAGTAAGTCATGAACATGTATATTGACTTGCCGTACACATGAGTAAATTATTAACATGTATATTGACTTACTGTACACATGAGTAAGTCATATTGACTAAATGTACAAATGAGTAAATTAAAAATATGTATATTGACTTAATGTACACATGATTAAGTCAGGAACATGTATATTGACTAAATGTACATATGAGTAAATTAAAAAGATGTATATTGACTTAATGTACACATGAGTAAGTCATGAACATATATATTGACTTAATGTACACATGAGTAAGTCATGAACATGTATACTGACTTAATGTACACGAGTAAATTAAAAACATGTATATTGACTTAATGTACACATGATTAAGTCAAGAACACGTACATTGACTTACCGTACAAATGAGTAAGTGGTGATTCAAGTCAGTCAAGAACATGAACCACCCTTTCTGTTTCTACATGTGTGTGTGAAGTGTGTCATTAATCAACTTCTAGGCTAGCGCTGGCCCTAAAATCTGTTTAGCCAATTTGGCTAAAAGTTCAAATTTTCCTTAGACAAATGAGATTATGTTTAGCCACTTATTAAGCATAATTTACATTGATAAAATGCATTAATGTAACATATTTAGATAGTCACAACACCAGTATATCAAATGAATTTTTTTTAATCAAGCATAAAATAAGATATAATACAAAGAAATCGAGAAACAAACATCACCGCCACCACTGTCCTCTGCTACTCCCTCACAACTCCCTCGTCTAGGGCCACTCACTTCACTAGCTGTGTGAAGCCGGCACGCTGCTTCGTCAAGGTCCACACCTTGAATACCTCTTCGTAGGGAAACGTCCTGACCAACGCCGCATCCAGGTTGAGGAGGGTCAGTGTTTCGGCGGACGATACCTTCAAGGACGCCCTGCCGTCCGTCTTGATTGCATTGTAGCTCCCGATGGCCCTCTCGCAGTTGACATATGTCACAGGGACTCTCACGCCTATAGTTGACAGATGTCACAGGGACTGTCACGCCGATAGTTGACAGATGTCACAGGGACTGTCACGCCTACAGTTGACATATGTCACAGGGACTGTCATGCCTACTGTTGACAGATGTCACAGGGACTGTCACGCCTACAGTTGACAGATGTCGCAGGGACTGTCACGCCTATAGTTGACAGATGTCACAGGGACTGTCACGCCTATAGTTGACAGATGTCACAGGGACTGTCACGCCTACAGTTGACATATGTCACAGGGACTGTCACGCCTATAGTTGCAATCTTCCCCAGGATTGGGAAAGAGTCAATATCTGGATAGATTACCTGGGCATAAAATGCCTCCTGCGTGCTCCCGGCAGCATTGAACAAAAGCCCTCGCATGGCGATCCACTCTATCTTGGCGTCTGTGTATTCATCAGCGTCGGCGAAGGTTTCCAGCAGGGTTGTCAGCTTGTCGCCCCATATCTGTCAACACAAAATTAGATATATTTATGTATAGATAAAGACTAACATGCAAACAGGGATGTACCTACAAAGAACAATATGAAAATATGTGATTGCTATTCAGCAATAGCATGACCTA
>OZ024867.1:14213408-14335908 GCA_964017155.1 Oasisia sp. SBJ-2009 | reverse complement strand
GATGGTTACAATGCTGGCATCCTTCCATGCTTGTGGTACAGAACCCACCTCCCAGGCATTGGTGATTAGTTGGTGCAGTCTGCTGAACAGATTGTCTCCTCCATGCTTCCATACTTCTGCAGGAATTCCATCTCCTCCAGGTGCTTTGCCATCTTTCATGCCGGCGATTGCTTTAGTCATCTCATCTATAATTGGAATCTCATCTAGGCTTGTCTTGATAATGCGCTGCGGGATGTTGTCCAAAGCTTCGTGATCTATGTCTCCAGGGACGTTGAGTAGCTTCTGGAAGTGTTAATAATAATAATAATAATAGTAACTTCTTTTGCGCCAATATCCTCGAAAATCAAGCTCAGTGGCGCGACAAAACCAGGGGATTAATCAATCTCATAATCGAAAGCAATGCGTGAGTCGTCAACGGATGGATGGAAAGCTAGGAGGCTAAGGAGGATAAGCAGCATTAAAGAGATAGGTTTTTAGATGTCGGCGGAATGAAACTATATTACCTTGTGATTTAACACTGGCAGGAAGCGAATTCCACACCGTTGGTGCGGCAACCAAGAAAGCTCGGGTCCCGGCTTTCGTTTTCACCCGAGGGATGTGAAGAGGGTTACTACTGGTTGAGCGTAGCTGTCTGGAATTTCTTGTTGGAGTTAGCATTGAATTTAGATATGCTGGTTGTGTAGATGAGAGTGCTTGATAGGCTATTGTACACATTTTGAAAATGATGCGATAGTGCACAGGTAGCCAATGCAGTGATTTTAGAAGCGGCACTGAGCGAGAAAAACGTGGAGAACGCATGACTACCCTTGCTAAACAATTTTGGACACGCTGAAGTTTGGCTATGTCCTTGTTTGCGGTATTGTAAAGGAGGGAATTGCAGTAGTCGAGTCTGCTGCTTACTAGAGCTGTGGCGATGGTTTTAGCAACGGAAAGTGATAAAAACCGGCGGATACGGCGAAGATCACGGATATGGTAAAAACAGCAACGGCATGTTTTCGAGATATGTTTTTTGAAATTGAAGTTTTCATCAAACGTTACTCCGAGATTTAAAACTGAGGTGGCTGGTGTGATACTCTGACTCAGAATATGTGTCGGGAAAAAGCCATTGAGTTTTGCCCGCTGCGTTGAGGTACCAATGATGAGAAATTCAGTCTTATCTGCATTTAGTTTTAATTTACTATTTTTCATCCAGAGGGAGACATCTTGGAGACAATCCCTGAGCTGGTTTAGGGAGCGACAAGTATCTGGTGTGGTCAGAGAAACATAGATTTGTGTGTCGTCTGCATAAAGGTGATGATCCAGGTTATGACTCTGGATAACTGAGCTTAATGGTGTTGTGTACAGAGTGAAAAGCAACGGACCCAAAACAGAACCCTGGGGGACACCACAAGAGGTGGGCAGCATGTCTGAGAAGCAGTTACCTATTTTAATGGCTTGCCGTCTGTCAGTAAGGTATGAAGTAAACCAGCTCAAGGCTGTGCCAGATATCCCGTACCACGTTGATAAGCGTGTCATGAGAATGTCGTGGTCAATGGTGTCGAAAGCGGCGGATAGGTCAAGCAGGGTCAGTGCAGTAACTTTGCCATTATCAATGTTAAGGTTTATGTCATTGTGTACTTTTAAAAGAGCAGTTTCTGTTGAGTGAAATTGTTTGTACGCAGACTGTGATGCATTGGTTAAACCATTTATGTTGATGTGAGAAGTAAGTCGATTTGCAACAACCTTTTCGAGTATTTTGGAAATGAAGCTAAGGTTAGAAATAGGCCTGTAGCTGTTTAGATCTTCTTTTGACAGAGTTGTCTTCTTAAGAATTGGATTTACATGTGCACGTTTAAAGTCTTCAGGGAATAAGCCGGAGCAGAGTGATGCATTTATTATATCTGTTATTGGTTTAATTAAAACGTCAAGGCATGCTTTCAGTAGTATGGTCGGAAGTGGGTCAAGATCACAAGATTTATTTGGGGATGACATGATTATTTTTTTCACTTCAGTAGTTGTGGCTGGTTCAAACGATGTAAGTTTAGAATTTAGTTGTGGAGAGTCGGCATTTATAGTGTCTGAGGTGTGATCTGTGAAGGCTGAATGTATCAGGCTGATTTTGTCTTTAAAATGACTTGAGAAAGAGTTACACAGTGACTTGATTGATGCATGGGTTGGTAGGGAAGGAGCAGGCCGCCTGTGTAAAATCTGATTGATGCATTTCCATAGTTGTTTTGGTGTAGCGGAGTTATTTGCGACCATGTTTTCGTAATAATACGACTTTGCTTTTGACATGTGTTGGTTACATAGATGACATTGCCGTGTGTAGCGTGACCTGTCTAAGGATGACCGAGATTTACGCCAAACACGTTCCAGATAGCGACGGCGCCGTTTAGATTGGATTATTTCCGGGGTCATCCAAGGAGCTGGCGGCTTTTGTGACAGAGATTTGGATTTAGCGGGTGCATGTTTGTCAAGCAATGTCTTCAGTATTTGACGGTACTGTTTGTATAGGTCTGATACATGTTCTTTAGGATGTTTGTTCACTCCATCTTGCCACAACTCTCTTGCTGTCAGAGAAGGTCTCCATTTCATCTGCTGATTTCAGTTGAACAGGTCCTTTCTTTTTGGGTCCCCACACTTCCTTCAGTCCATTGTAGAAGCCCTTCATGTTGTTACTGTCAGCAGCGCTCTGCAGCTCCACTGCCTTCCTTTCCCACCAGTCTGACTTCAGTGCACGGGTGTGTTTTTGTAGCAGTCTGCAGGCATCTTTATATGCTGCAGTGGTGGAACTAGTGCTCCTGGTTTGCAACACTCTCTGGTGGGCTTGGTCTCTTCTGCTCATAAGAGTTTGTAGCTCCTGGTCGTTGGGGTCGAACCAGTCCTGGTGTTTTCTGTCTGGCTTGCCAAGATATGTCTTGGCTGTGTTGTAGACGACCTGCTGCAGAGCTGCCCATTACTCGTCTGGTGTTGAGTTTTCCTTCTCCTCCCATTGGGCGAGAGCACTGTCCATCTCCTTCTCAAAACTTTCCCTATGGCTGGAGGTACTTAGTTTTGCTGTGTTGAGCTTGGTCGGCTTACTTGTTCCTTGCCTGCTGTGCTTTTGTCGTATTCTGAAAGTCACTTTTGACCTCAGCATCTGGTGATCGGTCCAACAGTTTGCTCCACGCATGGCTCGGGTACTGTGGATGTCCATCTTATCCCGACACCTCGTGATGATGAAGTCGATCATATGCCAGTGTCTGGAACGAGGATGCATCCAGGTGGTCTTGCGTTCATCCTTCTGCTTGAACATGGTGTTTGTCACTACCAGTTCGAACTCAGAGCACAGAGCCAGTAGAAGCTCGCCATTGGAGTTGCATTTCCCAATCCCATGCTTGCCCATGACCAAGGGCCACTTGTCATTGTCTCTTCCTATCCTGGGATTGAAGTCTCCTATCAGCAGTAGCTTATCTGTACGAGGGATGACACTGGGCACACTTGCTAGCTGGTTGTAGAAGGCCTCCTTGTTTTCGTCTGGGTTTGTCATTGTCGGAGCATCCACGCTGATAAGTGTAGCAAAGTTGTCCTTGCTCAGAGGTAGTCTCATCGTCATGATTCTGTCACTTATGATTCTGTCACGATATCCTTTTTGATAGCAAAGCCCACTCCTGTCTCCCTTCTTTCTCCTTCGGGTTTGCCACTCCAGAAGAAACAGTATTCCAAGTCATTGAGACTACCAGACTCTGAGAACCTTATTTCACATAGGGCGGCGATGTCGATGTTGTATTTCGCAAGTTCCATTGCTACTAGTGCCGTACGTATTTCTGGTCGGTTCGCTCCTTCTCGGTCGAGGAGAGTCCTGACGTTCCATTGTCCAATTGTCAGTAGTTGTCTTCTTTGTCTTCTTCTTCCTAGCTGATTTTTCACTGTCGACGGAAGATGAGGTCGAGCAGCGCGGTCCTTGGTAACCCGGGCGACGGCCGATCTGGTATCATGTTTCGTGCAGTTGTACATTTCATGGAAGCTGCTAGCAAAAATTGTTGAAGTGCCGCTGGCTTTTGCAAGTTACTAGCGACACTCTCTCGGGGAACAAATAGAGGTCTCACACCGGCAAGAACATGTCAAGACAGGCGCAAACTATTTGTCCCTGCAGTGGCTGGTCGAGAGATGTTGGGAGTTCCATACATCAACCGCCCTTGATGCTGACACAGTGACATGGTTTTCTGGTTAGGGTTTGCTCCCTTAGCCTTCGGTTCTGACAAGAACCTGTACCACAAGGCAGTGGTTTACAACTCTGCATGGCAGGGGCGTCAAACTTCCTGAGGTATTGCAATACCTGCATTGCAATACCTGCATACCATATGTGACGTATCACAGTACTAATATTAGGCCTCTGAGAAATATTCTTCCTGATTCCGCTGTCTCCGCCTGTTGTTGTTGGAACATTTCACAGCGTAGACGTGTTCACGGCTATGACTAAATATAGTGGCGTATTTAGGCAGGTGACATTGAACCACTGCACTTGACAACTGTTTCTTTCATGTGTTTGTTTGACGTCATTGTCAGTTTAAGTCGTTGACAACTGATTGCTAATTAAGTTTGGCCCACATTGCCGCGGATAATCTAAAACTCAGATACGTCACGTCACTACTTAGAGGATAAATTGCGACTTTTCCTATCTCTGTATTTCATATATTTTATGTTTTCAATTCATCGTGACATCTAAACTTATGCTACCATAAATATTGTTTAGGTAGTTATATGAATAGCTGTTATATGGGCTGACATTTTTGCACCGTGTTTAAAAACAAATATCAGCTGATTCACGCTTGAACGCACACACACACACAAAGGTAGCCCAGAGACAGCTCGGCTCAGTGCAAGACGCACAGTTGAATAGCTGAAATAATATCGTCGCCCGTTGTATTCATCCAACAGGGAGAAGTGACGGGGAGAAGTGACAGGGAGAAGTGACAGGGAGAAGTGACAGGGAGAAGTGACAGGGAGAAGTAGCAGGGAGAAGTGACAGGGAGAAGTGACAGGGAGAAGTGACAGGGAGAAGTTACAGGGAGAAGTGACAGGGAGAAGTGACAGGGAGAAGTAGCAGGGAGAAGTAACAGGGAGAAGTGACAGGGAGAAGTGACAGGGAGAAGTGACAGGGAGAAGTGACAGGGAGAAGTGACGGGGAAGTGGCAGGGAGAAGTTACAGGGAGAAGTAGCAGGGAGAAGTGACAGGGAGAAGTGACAGGGAGAAGTGACAGGGAGAAGTGACAGGGAGAAGTGACAGGGAGAAGTAGCAGGGAGAAGTGACAGGGAGAAGTGACAGGGAGAAGTGACAGGGAGAAGTGACAGGGAGAAGTGACAGGGAGAAGTTACAGGGAGAAGTAACAGGGAGAAGTGACAGGGAGAAGTGACAGGGAGAAGTGGCAGGGAGAAGTAGCAGGGAGAAGTGACAGGGAGAAGTGACAGGGAGAAGTGACGGGGAGAAGTGACAGGGAGAAGTTACAGGGAGAAGTAACAGGGAGAAGTGACAGGGAGAAGTGACAGGGAGAAGTTACAGGGAGAAGTAGCAGGGAGAAGTGACAGGGAGAAATGACAGGGAGAAGTAACAGGGAGAAGTGACAGGGAGAAGTGACAGGGAGAAGTGACAGGGAGAAGTTACAGGGAGAAGTGACAGGGAGAAGTGACAGGGAGAAGTAGCAGGGAGAAGTAACAGGGAGAAGTGACAGGGAGAAGTGACAGGGAGAAGTGACAGGGAGAAGTGACAGGGAGAAGTGACGGGGAAGTGACAGGGAGAAGTTACAGGGATAAGTAGCAGGGAGAAGTGACAGGGAGAAGTGACAGGGAGAAGTGACAGGGAGAAGTGACAGGGAGAAGTAGCAGGGAGAAGTGACAGGGAGAAGTGACGGGGAAGTGACAGGGAGAAGTGACAGGGAGAAGTGACGGGGAAGTGACAGGAGAAGTGACAGGGAGAAGTGACAGGGAGAAGTGACGGGGAAGTGACAGGGAGAAGTGACAGGGAGAAGTGATGGGGAATTTACCGGGATAAGTGACAGATGCCACAGAACCACTCACATACTGAGAATGCAAGCAGACTCTATGTATACGTATACACTTCATTTTGTCCCCATATCAAGGGTAGATTGTTTTATTGGATATGCCCTTATGAGTATGTGCTGCACCCCTCTACTCACATGTGTCACCCCAGGAGGCAGATCTGCTTGAGGATATGTATGTATGCATGTGTATATGTACCTGGTATATGTGTACATACATATGAACGTATGAATGTATATTCTTGCAAATACTTCCCACTATGGTGGTCCATGCAGCCTATTATACATAATACATGTTATTTAACATCTGTATTTAGCAACACAAATAACAGGACAATGTTTTGTGATTTACGATTTTATTTCATATACAAAACATTAGTATTTCCTACACCCCAGACAATATGTCAAACATGGTTTAATTTGCACAATTAAATTGTAGATTAATTTGTTCTGTATCCATAACTCATTATGTAACGTATTAAATAAAAAACTCAATCAAGTCCAGTCAACGATAATCGTCATCATAAGACTGACTATGACAAACTAATGACTTCTTAAACTCACATCTTTAACAATTAATCAAATCCATCACAGCCTCATGTTTCAAATGGACAGTGTCCAATGTTTAAAATGGACCGTGTCCAATGAAAATGTTACTGCTGTGTACTACATATCCACTATGACAGTCGTTTGGTTGAGCAATATAAACTGTGATGTGTTCCTATAATTTTAACCCTCACCTCTCATCAGTACAACACGGGTCCCCAGAGGTATATTTTTATGTGATATTTTCTCATCAACCATCTATTTTTCTCTCTTTTTAGGTAGTTACCATCTCCACACATGTCATAACAAGAACAAAAGATTAGTTCACTTGGTACAGCCATAGGATCTGTATGTACAATTTTCAATATACAATTTCATACTGGGGCCACACGGACCCAAGCCTCATACTGGGGCCACACGGACCCAAGCCTCATACTGGGGCCACACGGACCCAAGCCGACCTAGCGCATAAAATAGGCTTATCTGTGTCATTTTAACATTTTTCATACCAAGATATCATTATTTCTTGTTATCATACATGGAAGGGAGACATATGTATCATGAGACAAAAGTATCCTGAATAGAAATAAGAAATGTGTGAACTAGTGGGGGAGTGCAGGTGGACCCAAGGTGTAAAGGTAAGTTCCCATGTAGAGGGGGAGTGCAGGTGGACCCGAGGTGTAAAGGTAAGTTCCCGTGTAGAGGGGGAGTGCAGGTGGACCCAAGGTGTAAAGGTAAGTTCCCATGGAGAGGGGGGTGCAGGTGGGCACAAGGTGAAAAGGTAAGTTCCCATGTAGAGAGGGAGTGCAGGTGGACCCAAGGTGTAAAGGTAAGTTTCCGTGTAGAGGTGGAGTGCAGGTGGACCCAAGGTGTAAAGGTAAGTTTCCATGTAGAGGGATGGACCCCAAGGTGTAAAGGTAAGTTCCTATGTAAAGGGGGAGTGCAGGTGGACCCAAGGTGTAAAGGTAAGTTCCCATATAGAGGGGGAGGGCATGTGGACACAAGGTGTAAAAGTAACGTAAGTTCCCATGTAGAGGGGGAGTGCAGGTGGACACAAGGTGTAAAGGTAAGTTAAGTTCACATGTAGAGGGGGAGTGCATGTGGACACAAGGTGTAAAGGTAAGGTAAGTTCCCATGTAGAGGGGGAGTGCAGGTGGACACAAGGTGTAAAGGTAAGTGTCCATGTAGAGGGGGAGTGCAGGTGGACCCAAGGTGTAAAGGTAAGTTTCCATGTAGAGGGGGAGTGCAGGTGGACCCAAGGTGTAAAGGTAAGTTCCTATGTAGTGCGGTATCCAATCCTCAGGGTAGCTGAAGCCGCATTACACTTGGTCTATTGTCTATAAATAGCCATTTAGGTCAGATCATATAAATATGACACTGGCCTATTGTGTACAGAAATGCATATCTTATTATATTTACTTACATATATTTTCTTCGACAAACATCCTGACAGTAATAACGTACTGGATCATTTACAAGCCAATAGAAAAAATACAATCAACAGTAATTAGTTAATTAGTCAAAATGTTCTTGTTTTTCAAAATATTGCTTTAATTAAAGTTTTAATTAATTCTAGAAATACATTAAACTTAATGAAGATATTTCAACAAATCAGTAGTGATTCTTGTCCGGCTGGCTTGACTATTAAGTGTCAGTTATGTACTTGGATCATGTCGATGTTTTTGACTTCGCCTGATCATCCAACTTAGGCCAGTGAGGCTCGCTTGCCTGCTGACGTCAGATCGTGCCGGAAGTTGCCACCCTTGCCTGCTATAAATGCATCATAGCTGGAAAAAGATATATTTACAATCAAAACGCAAGTCGCATCTTTCGCTGTTTTATATCATAATACAGAATATCTGTATATAATATACAATACACATGATGGAACATGCACACAGCCAGACATGCATGCATGCAAACAAACACATACAAACATAAATACATATGGACAAACATACACAAACATGCTTATATGCACCATCATAAAAAAGACTCAGACAGATATACATACATGCATATACAAGCACAACAAACATATGATAAAATGTTAAACACGCATGCACGCACGCACGCACGCACGCACGCACGCACGCACGCACGCACGCACGCACACACACACACACACACACAAACGAACTCACATCTCATAGGTGCGGTTTAAATGTTTGCGACTGATTGCTATGGAAGTAATGCAGGTTATCTTTTGGCCGATCTCGACGTTAATGCGGCGAACATAATGTAAATAATAGTCTAGCAGACACACACACACACGCATACAAGCACACACACACACACACACACACACACACACACACACACACACACACACACACACAAAATCACATCTGACTGTACTTTGCCCGTTCTGCTGGCTGTACAGAAGGCACCATTTCTCCAGCTGCCTTCAGTAAATGTTTCTGCTGGATCTCAATCACCATGGCAACGTTCCGCTTCCTTGCTGTCCGACTGGTCAAATTTTCAGACAACTGGGCAGTGTGACTCTGAACCTGCAATATGAATATTAATCAGTTCAGTTAATAAAAATATTTAAATTGTTATCTGTGCATTTTATGTAACTAAGGAACTGTAATGTTTTAATAATGTTTACATTCGCATACCTTTCACCAAGCAAAGTTACAACAGTAAATAAGATTTCTATGATGGTTTCTTTTTTTATTTATAAAAGCTTCTTAAATTTAACAAAGGATGCTTTTACAGAAGAATTTTCTGATGCTCATTAACTGACTGAAATGATCTTTGGTTGTTAAAAACGTCACAAGACATGACAGTTTATGAGGCACATTTTATTCGATTCTATTCTCCAACAGGTGTCGCCACTCACTTCTTTTTGTAGGCGCTCAATTGTGACACCAGATGGCGTCACGGGTCCATCCTGCAGGGCTGGAATGTGGGCACAACACGTCTCCATGACAACTGTTTGTTGTCATGGTTGCTGGGCAGCTGTGGTTGCTATCGCAAAAGAAAACGTGTTTAATGACGAAGTAGACATAAACCTGAGATTGACTACGTAAATGGTAGACCACGATACATATTTACATGATGTCAGTTCTAAAAGGAATAGGATTAAATTTGCTAGAAATAATCCCACTGTTGTAGGAAACGAAATGTGTGACTTATAGAAAGATAAAGGTAAGTTCTTATATCGCGCAGTATCCCATCCTCAGGACTGCTCAAAGCACTTTACACTTTACTTTACTTCCCTGACAGACCTGTTCAATCAAACACAATCTCAACTTCTCTAGGAAACATCCAGCCATATGCTACAATTAATGTGCTCGTACACATATCCACCACAGTCTACAGCCAGGTACTCATTTATACAGCTGAGTGAACTGGAGCAATGTAGAGTGACACAGCGGCACAGGATTCAAACACGGGTTCTCTTAATCGAGAGTCCAAAGCCATTTGCAAATGGTATAACATTAAGTGATAACTTCACACATTCTAATTTTATTAATAATTACAGAACAATTATTTAGTCAGGAACACAAAACAACCCATGTATTGGTTTCAACTGCATTAATATGTCAGAATTTCTAGAGAAAGAGGCATGATGACATTAAATGATGTTAACTTACAAATTTGTCTGTATATATATTCTGCTGATTTAGGAACATACATAATATGAACTGATTAAGTGTAATTTCATGTCATATCACCAAATATAAACACAAATTGTAACTGCACCACCTCAGATGTTGTTGTAACTTTGTATTTTGGGTCATATCGGGAGGAAATATGAAATTTAGAAGATTTGTTGCATCGGACCAATAATTTTTGAAATACTGACCCCCCTCCAAAGTTGGCTTTTTGGTGCAAAAATGGACAAGACCGCCAATATTGAGACCCTTATTTTTAAAATCAGTGAATCAAAATGGACACATTTGGTGTCATTGAAAAGGAAATTCCAAACATATAATTGTTTTTCACATTTATTAAAAGGTCGTAACTTTGTATTATGGCCGAAACTTATATTTCTGAAAGTATGTTCTGGATACAGTATCATATGTCCCACCTGTAATTACCCAAAATACAAAGTTACAAACAATCCGAGGTGGTGGGGTTAAACCCATTGGGTGATTTGACATGGAACGATCCATAACCCGAGACTAAGCCAACTTACCTGTGTTTGTGCCATCACGACTGGCACCGTTGTCTTCGTCCAAGATGTCTGCCGATTTGATCACCCTTCCCAGCATGCCCGGTGCAGCGACATCCATCGTTTCGTGGATTGCCTCCAGTTGGGCGTTATATAACACGGCCTTCAAGTCGGCCCTGTGAAGTTGACACACGTCTCACTGAGAGTGCTCTGATCGACATCGGCGGCCATTTGCAAGTGTCTTGTGAGCACGTGCAGAATGTCAGACCGCTCCTCCTGCGAAACAGGCAACAGCGATATTTTATATTCTCACCTAACCAGTTTACATCCATGAAAACAACCTCTTACAGCCACCAAACTAATTCTCACACATCTTATACACATATACATTCATCAGTTTACAAAATAACATAATTTACATTCCTGCAATGAATACAATTCACAAAACACATTCGTCCAAAACTCGATTACGAATAGGTCATGGATTACTCTAACACTGGTGTTTATTGCAATGTCACTACATTATTGGGGTTCACAAATTCTGGTGTTTAGTCTAACCCTAAGCTAATCCTAACATAAAACTTAGACCAAACCTGAACCCCCTCGACACAATACCATAATTACAGTTACCACAGAGCTACATGTAGCTGCCACCAATGATGTTGAGTTGACAGTGAGCTTTGCACGAGTTTGTATTTGGAATGCTATTTCTTTCGGTAATGCAACTGATTTTATTTTGTAACCTAGTATGTGTATATGTATGAGATGTGTGAGAAGAAATTTGGCAGGTGTATGTTGTCATTTAAACAAACTTTATTTGTCCCTCATTAATAAATAAATAAATAAAAACAGGTTCTAAGAATTAAAGTTACACATCACAGCAGCTGTAATAAATAAATAAATAATAAACGCAGTTCATCATCTCATATTTAAGAGACTCCAGTAAAAGCAAAAACAGCAGCCAGGTATGCAATGGGAGAGAGAGGGAGAGATGGGGAGGGAGGAGGAAGAGAGAGAGAGGGGGGAGAGAGAGGGAGGGAGGGAGGGAGGGAGGGAGGGACGGAGGGAGGGAGGGAGGGAGGGAGGGAGGGAGGGAGGGAGGGAGGGAGGGAGGGAGGGAGGGAGGGAGGGAGGGAGGGAGGGAGGGAGGGAGGGAGGGAGGGACGGAGGGAGGGAGGGAGGGAGGGAGGGAGGGAGGGAGGGAGGGAGGGAAGGTAGGCAGATCATTCATTTAAAGACGGACAGAGGGAGGGATGAAGGAGTGTCTGGAGCAACTGAGTTTCAACTGAGGCAACTGAAAATGACGGTGAGAGGGTAGCATACTGAAAGAACAGTTGAGAGGGTGGTCGGGGTCTAGATGTATCTGTCTTCCCTTCCTCTTGACCCTTCACCTGTACAGGTCGTCTACACTCTATAGAGTGCAGTGCCTCAGGGGTAGAGCTTCAGACTCTCGACTAAGAGGACCCGGGGTTGAATCCTGTGCTGTGGTGTTAAAACCTTGGGAAATTTTTTTCATTCTACATTGCTCCAGATCACTCAGCTGTATCAACGAGTACCTGGCTATAGACAGTGGTAGATATGTGTACGAGCAGTCTTTGAGCATTCATTGGAGCATATGGCTGGATGCTTCATAGATAAGCTGAGATGGTGTCTGAGTGAACAGGTCTGTCAGGGAAGTAAAGTGTAAGGTGCTTTGAGCAGTCCTGAGGATTGGATACTGCGCTATATAATAACTTACCTTTACCTTTTTTACACTGGTAAGTTTTCATAGTTAGGTCAGAAAATAAAAGACCACCAAGATAACTGTTGTTTGCTCCGGGTGTCATCAGTATATGTCATGTCCTCTGCCTGGTAACATGTGCAAAACTACCTTTATAGACTGGTGGCCGTCAGAGATTCATGACTTGTATACTCAGTAGGTGAAGCCACGGCGTTATGTTGATTTTGCTAGTTGAAGCTGTTTTTATTACACAAATCTGAAGTTCACAATTTCAGTATAACAGTCTACTATTATGAAACATGAATATGATAGGTCGCTATTATGGCATTGACAACGTCTGCTATTTAAATCATTTAACACATAATTATCCACTTTGTGAAGGCATTATGCATTATGATATATACCTTTTAGGCTGATGCCCTGGCATAGTTACAGCCCTAGTCATGGATTATCACCCTGTTGAATTTAGAGGTCTGCTTTTTCATGACTGCAAACAGGTTGTTGTTATTGACAGTTGGTCGCTAAGACAAGTTTTACTGTAACATACACAGAAGACATAATAAATAAATACCTTGTTTCCGATTTCCCGACCGACCATACATGATGCATGCGACCCAATAATTTGTTATGGGTTGACTAAAATAAAAATAAAAAGCTCCGACCGACCCTGAATAAAACGACCGACATTCATATCTTTTTATTTTTAAAAACTTATGTCACAGTTCGGCTTCCGTAGTTTCAATCGCAATTTGGTCAATTCGAGATATTAATTTGCTACAAAGACGCTGATTGGCTGTGAGCGTGGCCGCGTCACGAATGACATGATTTAATGTACGAAGCGTGGAAAAATGGCTGCATGTATTTTGGCAGTGAGATTTAGTTTGTGCCTGCACAGTATATTTAAACAAAGTTTCAGTCCTTTTTATATGGCAAGCACAAAAATCAGGTTTGTTTGCAGCACTCCACTGCAATACGAGTACATGTGGGCAGTGCAGTTCAAAGCAAAACCACATTGTTCGAGGTCAGACTTCAATCGATTTAGGTTTTAAAATAAAAGTAAAAAATCCCTACCTACCCTATTTTGAAGAGCATAAAAAGTTAAGATAAAATACAAACATTTCCCTACCTACCTACTCATTTTTTTCCTAGCATGAAATCGGAAACAATGTATTTATTTTCCTAGGCCTAAGTTAAAAACCCTCTTACCTGTGTTGGTACCCGGCAGTAGAGCAGCTTGTCCAGTCGGCCTGGTCTCAGGAGGGTGGGGTCAAAGAGGTCAGGGCGACTACTGGCAGCCAGCACATACACTCCTGGGAACAGAGACCTGGTGTACGCACTGCACACTACAGACACCTGGTGTACACACTGCACACTACAGACACCTGGTGTACACACTCCGCACTACTGACACCTGGTGTACACACTCCGCACTACATACACCTGGTGTACACACTCCACACACCTGGTGTACACACTCCACACTACAAACACCTGGTGTACACACTCCACACTACAGACACCTGGTGTACACACTCCACACTACACACAGGGGCAGACTTAAAGACAAAGGTGAGTTATCAGTAACCCACAGTCTGGGAACACAACAACACCAGGGACTGTTTTAACAAGATAAAGAGCTCTTAGGGAAAATTCATCCTTACAAAAAATTCATTGTTTAATTAAACTACTTTCTTCAAAATGGAAATATCCTTTGACACTATTTCTATGACATACCAGTGACAATGTCGTGCTGGTGCGTCACGGTGTTGACAGTGTTCAGGTAGTCAAGATCACTGATTTCAAAGTGCAAAATGTACTTAAGATCTCTTAACAACGTTAGTGAAATGGGCCCCAGAGCCCACTCACAGCGAAAGAAATAGGGCCTGTAAGTATCTATCGATACATGGCGAGACTCCGCGTGACTGGAGCTGATTGGGGACAGGACACAATAATGATATTCTAATGACGGCTGCCAGTAGTATTTTCTTACTGATGAATACTAAGAAAATTAGATCATAAATGTTTTGTGTTACAGACTTTTATCTTAACTGTCTGACTTAATATTGAGTTTACTACACTCATATAGTGATTTACATAGCGCTATTTGCGCAATGTAAATCGATAGTATGAATGATTTTAGGCCGTGTGTGTCTTAGTGAGATGCATTTTACATTGCTATATGATAAGCACTTATATATGACAAGGTGCTTAAATGTACATAATCATAACACAAGTACATCTGCCCCAAAAGAGGTTGTGCTGCATGAAAGATGATATCCTTCAGTACTTGTCAAGATCGCTAAACACAAGTACTACACATTTGATCAAACCAAAGTTGTCTTGTTCACAAGTTTGATTGTTAAAGGACATATTTTTGAGACTTACCCTCCAATCCTTCCACCGGGTCTAGCTGGGTCAGTAGCTGGTTGACCACCCTGTCCGTCACCCCCGTGCTGTCATGGCCACACCTGAAGCAGTGAATGCTGGGTAATCAAAGTTTATCCGGAACTAACGTAACATTGCAAACTCAATCTTTAGTAAACTTCATTACGTGAAACTTACATTCTGGTAATATATGTTGTATATTATTATATATTATTATTGTATTACACAATTTAGTCTTCCTAAATTACTTTCACTTTTAATTGTTATAATCTCAGACATTTGGAATAATAATAATTGTAACACTTCTAAAAAGTGAAGGTACGTTCTTATGACAGGGCAGTATCAGTGCTGAAAGCACTTTACACTTTAATCCCCTGACAGACCTGTTCAATCAAACACCATCTCTGGGAAGCATCCAGCCATAATATGTACAACTGATGTGCGATGGCTGCTCGTACAAATATCCACCACTGTCTATAGCCTGGTATTCATTTATACAGCTGAGTGAACTGGAACAATGTAGAATGAACAAAAACTTGCCCAAGGTTTTAACATGGCAGCACAGGATTCAAACCTGGGTTATCTTAGTTGAGAGTCCAAAGCTCTCCCCCCTCAAGCACTATTGAACGTATTTAAGATTCTTAATATCTGTGCTGCAAAATAAAGGTTGTCACCATTACTGTGCTGTTACCACTTATGATTACACCATTATTGTGCTGTTACCATTTATGATTACACCATTACTGTGTTGTTACTACTTATGATTACACCATTACTGTGTTGTTACCACTTATGATTACATCATTACTGTGCTGTTACCATTTATGATTACACCATTATTGTGTTGTTACTACTTATGATTACACCATTACTGTGTTGTTACCATTTATGATTACACCATTACTGTGCTGTTACCATTTATGATTACACCATTACTGTGTTGTTACTACTTATGATTACACCATTACTGTGTTGTTACCACTTATGATTACACCATTACTGTGTTGTTACTATTTATGATTACACCATTACTGTGTTGTTACCACTTATGATTACACCATTACTGTGTTGTTACTAATTATGATTACACCATTACTGTGTTGTTACCACCTATGATTACACCATTACTGTGTTGTTACCACTTATGATTACACCATTACTGTGTTGTTACTACTTATGATTACACCATTACTGTGTTGTTACCACTTATGATTACACCAGTACTGTGTTGTTACTACTTATGATTACACCATTATTGTGTTGTGGCTACTTATGATTACACCATTACTGTATTGTTACTACTTATGGTTACACCATTACTGTATTGTTACTATTTATGAGTGCACAATTACTGTGTTGTTATTATTTATGATTATATATTATATTATATATATATAACCATTACTGTGTTGTTACTAATTATGATTACACCATTACTGTGTTGTTACTAATTATGATTACACCATTACTGTGTTGTTACCACTTATGATTACACCAGTACTGTGTTGTTACTACTTATGATTACACCATTATTGTGTTGTGGCTACTTATGATTACACCATTACTGTATTGTTACTACTTATGGTTACACCATTACTGTATTGTTACTATTTATGAGTGCACAATTACTGTGTTGTTATTATTTATGATTATATATTATATTATATATATATAACCATTACTGTGTTGTTACTAATTATGATTACACCATTACTGTGTTGTTACCACCTATGATTACACCATTACTGTGTTGTTACCACTTATGATTACACCATTACTGTGTTGTTACTACTTATGATTACACCATTACTGTGTTGTTACCACTTATGATTACACCAGTACTGTGTTGTTACTACTTATGATTACACCATTATTGTGTTGTGGCTACTTATGATTACACCATTACTGTATTGTTACTACTTATGGTTACACCATTACTGTATTGTTACTATTTATGAGTGCACAATTACTGTGTTGTTATTATTTATGATTATAGGGCTGTATCTTACGAAGGTAAAATGCCAGCCAAAATGTGCTTAATATATTTTATTCAGCTTATAATGTTTTTTTTTTATTTGAACATTTCCTTATACAGTGTAACACAGTTATTTGCTAAATAAAACACCCAATTTTAAAACAGTGGCAATACCAGTGAACTGTGTCGGTGAGCTGAGTTGACCATAACACACTTTGGTGGTCAGCTAATGTTCCATTTTCACAGCAGACTTCTTGTTACAAATGACTAGTGGCTAATCCTGGGTAGAGACACAGACCTCTCACTTTAACTTATGAAGCACACATGACCTCACTTCAAGAGTACAGACCTTGTTACAAATTACTAGTATATAATCCTGGGTAGAGACACAGACCTCTCACTTTAACTTATAAAGAACACACGACCTCACTTCAAGAGTACAGATCTTGTTACAATTGACTAGTATATAATCCTGGGTAGAGACACAGACCTGTCACTTTAACATACACAAAACATACTCTTGTGTGTCTAGTAAACATCCCTGTATGCCTGTGTATTATTATAGTATTTAATGAAATGGACACAACTAATGTAATTAAGGCTAATCCTGCCATAAATCCTGCTTCATAAACAACTGCACATTTGTATTTCAGTTTATTTTTGTGTGAGTATAAGTTTAATATTGAACACTTTTAATACTATAGTATTATCTTATAAAAGTACATCCTTATTTTAGATTATATTTCACAGTTGGTCTGAGAGCCAATCAGCGTCTCTACCCTACTCTGGGGTAAGGTCGTCCTGGTGGCAACATTGGCGGAGCGTATATTTCCCAGGCTGCAGGCGGATGTGAGGGGCTATAAAGTGCTGCCACCTCATGGAGTCTGGTTAATTGAGGCTACTCTATAATCAACAAATATATAAGTGAAGGTTAACTCATCACCAGTATTCCATTTAGTACCTTCGCCGGCCACTGGAGTGTTTCAATCAGCGTCTTCTTCACCGAAGTCAGCCCTCCAATGTCTTTCCAACCTATGTCTCCCGCCTGGTGAAGTGGAACATTCCGCAGTGAAGCGGGGACGTAGCCAATCAGGGCCCGGTCGAACTCCGCATCTAGCAACTGAAGTTCTTCCGAAGTCTTCCCATTCTCTTCCTCTAAGAAAGAAGAGTAACAAAGCAGGATACAGAAATATGCTATCGTTTGAGACCAAGTCCCACCAAATATTGGTGAAAAAACAACTGTTGTTTCAACTCTAAAATACATTATATCTTCCCAGTTTACCTCCACCTTTCTTAAACTGAATACAACGAAAACAAAAGAGTTAGTGTTTGGAGGAGGAAGGATTAGTCAGACACCGGAACCGATATTGATAAATAATCAAGAAGTTGAAATAGTCAAAAGCTTCAAATATCTAGGTACTGTGCTTGATGAGAGGCTGTCGTTCTGTGAACATGTCGATTATGTATACAAGAGAGCCCAACAACGACTTTTTCTACTGAGAAAGCTGAAAAGCTTTGATGTTAGCCAGCACATTCTCCAACTTGTCTACAGAAGTTTGATAGAGAGCGTTCTTTCTTTTAATGTAATTACATGGTATGGCACTGTCAGTGCAAAAAAATAAAGTAAAGCTTGCTCGCGTAGTTAACACAGCAAGCAAGTGAATTGGCAACAATCAAAAACAGCTGTCCAACATATATAATGATGCACTGAAAAGGAAATCCACACAAATTCTCTATGATCCTGCCCATCCTCTTAATCAAGCCTTTCAGAAACTGCCATCAGGGAGATGTCTAAAAGTGCCATTAGCAAAAAAGAATCTCTTTAAAAAACGTTGGTACCCTCTGCCATCTTAATTTTAAATGCTAAATGATAATGCTCTGTTTTCAATGAGTCATTAATTTATTTTTACATTTTATGTGTCTCATATTCTTATGGTAACTCTTTATTTAATCTTATTTATTTATCAATTTTAGTATTATGTTATTACTAATGTTATTGTCTCCTATCAGAGACCCATGTTAAGAAATTATACATGCTTATTTATTTATTTATCTTAGTAGTTATTTTTATACGTAATTTATTATAATAGTTTACCTATTTTAGTGATGACTATATTTACTATCATTTTATTGTGTATTGACAACTGTAGATATGATTCACCAATGTTTTTATTACTGTCATGTTGTCATTTGAGACCAAGTCCCGTCAACTATTGGCGAAAAATCATGAATTGTTTAGACTCTATAATATATAATATATTATACTATTACATAAAGATAATAAAAATTATTCTCGGTTTTTAGGAAAACAACTGGTGAAATGTTGTTATATATAAAATCACTTATATAACGTATCCCATAATTCTGTACATTGCATCACACCAGTGTAAATATGTAAATAACTGTAACCATAGCTGCTACATCACAAATATTTGTAAATGATCACATAAGTGACATAACTTATGAACTAAACAAAGGTAAATTCTTAAGTTTTCATACAGTGCTATATAGTGCAGTATCCAATCCTCGGGATTGCTCAAAGCACTTTACACTTTACACTTTAATTCCCTGAGAGACCTGTTCAATCAGACACCATTTCAACGTCTCTGATAAGCATCCAGCCATATGCTACATGTAATGCACATATTCACCACTGTTTATAGCCAGGTACTCATTTATATAGCTGAGAGAACAGGAGCAAAGTAGAGTGAAAAAACTTGCCCAAGGTTTTAATACCACAGTAATCACATCATGTCATGTTTGCTACTTGTTAAAAATAAATGGGCAAAAATTGTTTTTAAATGTTTGTTTTAAACGAACCAACTTTTTATCAGACCTGTCTAGCATACGGCTCTACCTGGTTCATGGAGTACCACATATTTCATGTGATATATGGAACACAATACGATGTTTTCTTGAAACGCATACAAAACATATGGACATGTAACAGTGGCGCCACACTGTGGCATGGTGAGGCAACACCTCTGGCCATTAGGTCTTCCAGACATATGCTTTTCGAGTGGAACAGAATGGATCGGAATCTCCGGATATGTTCAATCTCGTCTTTTCATTCAATTTTTTCATGAGTTTTACTTGGTTGTGGAAGACTCAAAAGTACTCTCAGTTGGTGATGTGTCATACTGTACAGAATACCGGTTCTGATGATTAAAAACTCACCATTCCCCGTGTACAGGACACAATTCCAGATCTCACCATTCCCCATATACAGGACACAGCTCCAGGACTCACCATTCCCCATATACAGGACACGGCTCCAGGACTCACCATTCCCCATATACAGGACACAGCTCCAGGACTCACCATTCCCCATATACAGGACACGGCTCCAGGACTCACCATTCCCCATATACAGGACACGGCTCTAGAACTCACCATTCCCCATATACAGGACTCGGCTCCAGGACTCACCATTCCCCATATACAGGACACAGCTCCAGGACTCACCATTCCCCATATACAGGACACAGCTCCAGGACTCACCATTCCCCATATACAGGACACGGCTCCAGGACTCTCCATTCCCCATATACAGGACACAGCTCCAGGACTCACCATTCTCCATATACAGGACACAGCTCCAGGACTCCCCATTCACCATATACAGGACACAGCTCCAGGACTCACCATTCCCCATATAGAGGACACGGCTCCAGGACTCACCATACCCCATATACAGGACACTGCTCCAGGACTCACCATTCCCCATATACAGGACACAGCTCCAGGACTCACCATTCCCCATATACAGGACACAGCTCCAGGACTCACCATTCCCCATATACAGGACACAGCTCCAGGACTCACCATTCCTCATATACAGGACACAGCTCCAGGACTGACCATTCCCCATATACAGGACACAGCTCCAGGACTCACCATTCCCCATATACAGGACACGGCTCCAGGACTCACCATTCCCCGACAGTCTCCCCATGAGGTGAGCATGAATCGCTCGACTCACTGTATGCTCCAGATCTCTCGCCACAAAACCGTCCGTCTTTGTTGCCACGGCAACCAGATCAAGATTTCTGACACACGAGGGCGCCACAAGTCTTCCTCATGAGCAGACACTGCAGAATCGCTGACATTTGACCCTGCAAACACGTAGAATGTTGGCACGAGGCACACAAATTGTGTATGTTAGTGGAAGTGTTGGTGACTATCAAAGGGGCTATTCTTGTAATAATGTGATATTTATATAGTTTTCTCAACAGTCTAGAGATGTGCGCCGAGAGTATTTGTCATGAGCAATACATCAATAGATATTTCACATATTCTACTCACTGTACAGTTTAGTGGGACAATAACATTTAAAAGCAGTTTCAATGATATACCAATAATAATTGTAACACTTCTAGTGTGCCTATATCCATGTAAATTCAAGCTGAGAGGTGCAGCAATCAAAATCAGTTGGCGTAACCATAAACGGGGACAGGCAAAAGTTGTCATTGGAAGTGTCTAATATTTATGGTGGAAAAGCACTTTCAAAGAAATATGTTTTGAATTTTTCACGAAAGATGGCTATAGTTTCAGAAGATTAATTGTAACAAGGAGTTGATAATGATAGTTCACCCAAAAGACAAAACACTGAAACAACACTAATGTGGAACCATCTACAACATCCAGACATGGTGTAAGAATCCACCCCCCTTGGGATCGCGTGCGCACGGGTTGTGAACCTCACAGGGTGATGTATGTGGTGTGTGGATGTTCTAGGCGCTCGCCAGATCCGAATGAATTCGAATAAAGATAAAGATGCAACGCTGTTCCAAGGTTCGACCACGGATTTATTGACATACTGAAGTTCCCGTCGTATACAAGAATATAAACATTATTAACATTGCGTAGGCAATACTGTACTAAGTACATCGAAATAGCTGAGTGCCTGGTGAGAGAGCATCTCAGTACCTCTACAAGTTGACATGTTTAAATAGTTGCCTAAAATTTATAAAGTCCGAAAATAATATGAGTCTCCAGTCTCATAGTAAAGTTGTAATTTAGAAAAGCCAAAATCTGGTTAACCGAGAGCATCTTCGCCCGCCCCGGTCTCCCTACAATTAACACCAAGTTCTCATTTTTTATAGTCATTAATTAAACAGTGGTACGCATGTGCAGATGACTCTTCCTCAGGTGCACGCATGTGTAGATCTCCAGTTCCTGTCCGAGGCTGGCCCAAGGACGCTAGTTTGCGTAGACCACGTATACGAAAAACACCTGCTAAATCTATAGAAATCCAACTGTCGAAACTAGGATTTAGTCAATGTACAGTAAATCAGTAATTTCTAAGCTAGGATTCTAATCAAAGCAATGTCGTCCAGCGCGTGTCCGGCTCGCAGAATTAATGGCCATTAACAGCGACGCTTCTTCCATTGTACTTGCGGGTGTGTCCGGCGCTCTTGGTAAACACGCCGTCCACCTTTTGTGTTCGTCGGCTTGTTTTCGTCTGCGCTGGATTTGCCTTTCCTCAATAACAATTCTAGACTATAACCGTATATTTCAAATATTATAAAATATTAAAAGGTGAGTTTTTACATTGGGGTCAAATACATTTGTATTTGTATTTGAAAGTATTTAAATACTTTTTTTAAGTATTTGTATTTGTATTTGACATTTAGGAATTGAAAGTATTTGTATTTGTATTTAAATAGTTTCCTAAAGTATTTGATATTTCAAATACTCTTCAACTACTTTTTCAAATACTTTTTCAAATGTGTATACTAATTGCAATTTTAAATAGTTCTTGATTGAATTATTAAAACTCAAGTAACTGTACTGTGTATTTTACTCAGGAATTACGGCCTAGTAAAGGCAATTAAGCCATCATATGAGCAGTCATTGAGGCAGTGGACCTTTGAGACCACTGTATAAGAAGGCTTGTTACAAGAAGCCACTGCCTCACTTGTCAGTTGTCACTGTGATGTAGTTAGCAACAACCAGCAGCTGATGTTTCTGCGGTGTAACTCTGGGAAATAGTGAACTCGGCAAGAGTGAACACTGAACACTGGGCAGTAGCCAAGTAGATACTAGACCACTGAATGTAACCAGACAACTTAGACAATAGCAATAAACTAGATGAACTGCTATATAGTAATATATCCTGAAAATGAAGTATTTGAAAAAGTATGTGAAATACTTTTCAAAAGTATTTGTATTTGTATTTAAATACATTTGCATTTAAAAGTATTTGTATTTGAATCCCTCAAAAGTATTTGTATTTGTATTTAAATACATTTCAATGTATTTGACCCCATGTCTGTCAACATCATGTGACAATGTCACCAGTCACATACATTGGTGACATTAAGAGACCACTCAGCCAGAGGTTCAAAGACCACACAAACCTGGACAAACCAACTGGACTAGGAGACCATTGCCGGGCCACAGGACACTCAGTGTCCACGGAAGACACCAAAGTACTGACCCGGGAATCAAACTGGCTCAAGAGGAAGGTGAAGGAGGCTATTTACATCAACCAGAGAACCCCTACCATGATCAGAGACCAAGGATACCACCTACCCACCATCTACAGCCAAATGACACACCTATATGTGACCAAGACTCATAGATGACGGGTAAAACTACGGTCCAAAGAAAGTGAATTACATAATAACATCACCAACTGGAAGAATACATGCAAATGGCCTAAACACGTGACAAACAGGAAGAGATTAATGGACTCTGGCACCGTGGTGGAGATGAACTTACAAGAAAGTTAGTGTTTTAATACATTGAAGCAGAAATATAATTTATTTACTTGCTGCTACCAAACTTGGATGTAACGAGGCTCGTGATTGGCTGGTTGCGATGATACCAATGGACGTTCCATGCAGCTCGTTGAATCCCAGCAGGTCCTGCAGAACTGTGAAGGTAAGAAAATGTAGTCAAACCTGACAGACCATTCAAATCTGATACAATTAGTATAACATCTATCTCATTTGGTTGAGGCACAAAAAGTATGTGTATTTAACTATGATTACATTATTTAATGTTTTCTTTAAAATAAATTTACAGTAATGTCTAATGATTCATTTTGTGATTCTTCTGAGCTCCCCACATGTGTCAATGTGTAATGTATAATGTTGTGTAGAGCACAAACATTTGACTACAATGTTTACTCCGGCATGTTTTATTTGCTAACTTACTATGTAATCATAATGACAATACATTATGATTATACTACAATTACTACAAGGTGGATCACACGATGACAGCATTTAAATCACTTAACATGAGTCTACTTATCTACTGTACATACTCAATTAAAATGTGTACCTGTCATTATTGGTAATTATAAAATACCATCCATCCGTCCGTCCGTCCTCTGCAAGAAAAAACAACTTTTCTGATATTTATGACCCCAGAAACACAAAGCACCCCCTGGTGACTGACTGATACACTACCTTTCAGTGCTCTGCAGTCGACAACGCTGACAAATGCCAAGGTGGGCATCTCGGCCAATTTCCTAAACACAGCCCTGGTCATGTGACTCTTTCCTGCGCCCTTTGACCCATATACGAGGACACGGTGCACCGAACGACCCGAGACATGACACTTGGACAGCTTCTAGGCCAAGGGCGTCTGGGTCAAGGTCAAGGTCATTACATCAAGCAACTGGTCCACCATCTTGTCCAGTGATCTGTAATTATGGCCATGTTAGATTATTGCACTGCAAAGTATTTCTTCTGACTTTTATTGGCTTATATTAGCGAACATAATATGTGTGGCGGTCTAGGAAAATGAGTCGGAAGTCGCTAGGCGTATTTGCCCGTAAATGCGCCGTAAAGGTGTTTTTTTGGTCAGTCGAAGAATAAACAAACGGCTCTTTTCAGAGCCAGACACAACAGTTCTTTTCAGAATTAACCACATATTCGTGGAAGAGTTTGCTACCTCTTGCTTGCGTGTTGATTATTAATGTACATTTCTGCTAAAAAAAAACACCTATGACTTTTGACCACTCTTTAAACTATTGTCACTGTTTCTTTAAATAACTACAATATTTGGATAATTTAGTATTTCAAAGCTAAAATATACATTTATTTAAGATATTATCTAAGATATACATAATTTATTTCGTTGTAATAACACTGGACATGTTATTAAACAGCAGTAAACATTTAATTTGGCATTTTCTCCTGCAATCTAGTTTGCGTGTGTTCTGTTTAATTTTGTGTAACTTAAACAATTCCCATCACAATTGGATAATGTTTCCAGTACAGCAAAGGAAACAAACACAGCTACATTTCCCTCACAGAACTTTATAAGGTAACTGCAACAGTTATTGTGTTATGTGTTATGTGTAAAGTGTGGTTTTCATGTGAAAAATGAATCGCGACTTTAAAACTTGTTTTTCTCCTTAAGTATTTTCTGATAAGGGCCCTCTTTAAATGCCTGTAACTTTGCTTCTGGTGGGAATATTTAAATATGGTCAGCAGTACAGGATATGTAAATAGTGTAGATTTACATTTCTGAAATAAAAAAGCAAATGATTGTTTTTGTCAATCTGACTGGTTTTCCTAGACCGCCACACATATTATCTATCTGGTTGGTGGTATACCCTTTCTTGTAAAACATCTATCTTTTTTAGATCATTAAAACCAAGCTGACCTTTCTATATTGGCACTGAGGGTGTTTGTCGTCCTCAGTGGTTCTTATACATCCCAAATTGAGACAACACTGACAATAACACGATTCTCCAATTCACATTAGATACACAGTCCCCAATGTTAAGAGCCAGGTTTTTACCCCAAACACAGTAACCAGGCCTGCTGTGACTGGGTGTTGACCACAGGTCACTGACATGATGTGCTAACCACTACACTACCTGCACATTATCTTTTCATCCTAAACAGAGACTGTGCCTTTCCATATGTAGTGCACTTTGGGTACTGGTGAATGCTAACAAATTCAACAAAACTCTTTTCACGCATTTTTTAGAAAACATTACTTGTGTACATGTGTAGATTCAGGCCAATCATGTTAACATAATATATTTTTCAAAGTACTTTTATCTTGTATTTGTCACAACCAGGAGAGGTAAAGGTCATACCTGGCTTGATAAAGAACTTGACGAGAGTTCTCTGGTTCAACACCAGAGGGCAGTGCTGGTCAGTGACACGGGACAGCCACGCTCGGAACGACATCTCGACTAGCTGGTCAGTCACATCGTCTGGCTGAAATAAAAATATAAACAACAAATGCAATAGTATTGTATGTATAAGGACTGGGAAAATAAAACCTGGGTTCACGCTAGGCTTTCGTCATTCGCCATACACTAATTTTTGTACAGTTTGGCGAAACGAAAAATGTACGTTATCGCCAATTTGGCGAAAGATGAGACGGCATGGTACCGCGTTGCCGGCAAGGTTTGCTCGAAGTTTTTTGAAGTTAGTGATTTTATTGTGTAACCTTGTGTGTGTATACGTATACATATAAGATATCTTAGTAGTAGTTTGGCGATTGTAATATCTTTCGTAGTTAGACGAATTATAAGATCACCAGGCACCAACTTTGCCATTTGCGGCAGAGGACATGACGAAAAATATTTGAACGATATTCGTTTATATAGATTTAGTGGAGCCGCTACGTGAATGAATTGTGCGTTTTATGATAAAAGTGTGAAATTTGGCACAACGGTAGAACACATAAATACAAAAATATTTGGATATAGGGCCATCTCAAATTTCGCCCGGAAAGGCATTGGCGGCCATTTTCCAAGATGGCTGCCGTAAACCTATTTTCTCATATCTTAGTAACCACGTCAAATAAATCAGTCCTTTTGGTATTGAAACATAGATGTTCGGGTTCAGCGATTTCATATGTGTTACTTTTGACCTTCTCCGACATTAACATCCGCCAAAGATGGCGGCCGCCAAGACTAATAACCCTATATCTCATGACCTGCGCGACCTAGAGAGGTATTTTTATGATCAAAATATAGGTATGTGGACAGCCGATTCCAGTGTATAAAAATTATTTGTATTTAACCTTTGTCGACCTTCGTATCCGCCATTTTATAAACATTACGACCGCTAAAACGAATGTTGTCCACACGTTTACAAATGCTTCAGTCAGAACCGCTACATTTGTGTCAAAATGTAAGTTTTTTAAAGTACAGATTTCAAATATGTTACATATGACCTTCTGCAATATCAATATCAACCATTTTTAAAGATGGCGGCTTTAAAAGCCATATTTCTTCACATCTTGAGAAATAAACCAGATAGAGAGATAATATAGTCTTCCTAATTAAGATTTTACATGCTGCTATTTTAAATACGCTACTTTTGATCCTGTCGGACATTCGTATCAGTCTTTTTCAAGATGGCGACTAAAAATGGCGGTTATATTCTATATTGGCTATCAACAAACGCTATTTACTAGCTAGCCTATATTCACGAGAGGAGTATCAAAAGTCGTTCCCTCTCCTGATGTTTAGAATTCCTGCCTGCTAGTACGGTCGTACAGCAGGACTACAAATCGTTCCAGTGGACCCAGCCAATTTTCTACGGACTCCGTGGTAGCAGCCAAGGCACAGAAAGCTGGTGTGACTTCGTCATACGCATCCCATATGTCCCATACAGTCCGTTTGCCCTGTCTCCAAAACATGACACCGTGTCACAAGCAGTGAAGGCATGAAACATTGGCAAAGCAACACAACGATCAGGACCCAGTGCGTTGACCATCTCGTGGGCCGGTAAATAGCGAAAGTTCTTTCCATATCCAAAGGCAATCCACAGTTCGGTGATGTTGAGCCCCTGAGCTGATGTCACTGCAAGTACAGCCACGTCCGTGTCAACTGTTCGAATGGATACCTTGTTATACCCGTGTTTCAAAGCATCTTCCAGGTGGAGTAGGATTCATGTATCCGCTTCTTCATGGGTGCACGGCCTGACACGTCTCGGGAATGAGTACACAACACACCAGTGTGACATGTGCTGATAACTTGTTTGTCGGTGGCAATGGTTGCTCCACTAGCTAAGTTGTGTTTTGATGTTTGTTCCGTTCAACACCGTTTGAACATATCTCTCCTGACAATGTTAGCGGCATTGGCAAGATGAACAGCGTCGTTATCAACATCCCGTTCACACGCGTTTCGTATTGCTGATCCAACATCTTTATTGCAAACGAGAACCACTTCACGGCCTTGCTTGTGAGCTTCCATATCTGGAAAGTAAGCAAGTATTCTCTCCTTCAGTCTTGTGGAGTGGACACGGCCCTCTACATCATTTCTCAATTGTTCAAGTCGGTTATTGTACATGTTTGCCAAGTCGGTCAGTTTAAAAACGGGTACAACAAGACTGTCCATGCGGGATTCTTCAATATATGATATAAGTCCAGCAAATGCGATGCCATGACACACAGAGTCTACTTCGCGTTGATCAGATGTTGCCACTTCGCGAGCTTTGTTTTACAAAGAGACAGGCATTGGGTATGATATTTGGCCTCTTGTGCGATCATGTCCCCGGCACTTAATTTCGCAAGAAGAGCAGTATCCTGCAATTTGACAGCACACTGTCTGACGCGAACATCAATATGAAAGGTCGATGCATTGTGTAAAATCTCTCCAACTGGAGGCATACCGCAGAAGAAACATGTTTCCGTGGAAGGAGTTGCCGCTTCTATACACTGACGGGTGAACTTTTTGGAAGCAGCTGTATTGTCTTCAATGCGAAATTTCCTCTTCTCTGCTCGCTCAAGTTTTGTCTTGTTGAATTGTAATAGATAAAGAGGCATGCCATTTGGCTTGGTGCTGTCGGAAGGTTACCTCAATGCCTACACCATCATCTAACCTTGACAGGTTGATTGTCTTAGGCAAACAACCAACCTTGTCGAAACCCTTAATATTGTCAGCGATAGTCTTGTAACCAACCCCCTCTGCGTCGCGTTTTGAAGAAGCAGGACAGCGAAGCACCTCCGGTGTGTCCTCCTGACACAGAACGCATTTTTTTTCCAGTTTGTTGTCAAACACAGTACACTGGATGTTCCAGGCTGATTCACCACTTTATATACTTTCGCCATTCACATATTATAGCAATTACGCTCTTTTGGTGAAGATAGGGTGTAGAAGGATGTCATAACTCTACGGATTACCTGCATTACCTTAAAAAGATACCTACGTGTTTTATTATTTATACATTCCACATTTATATCGTCTAACATAACACATATTCCAAAAACGAAGCGCGGGTTCTTCTCATTTTGATCATGTGACATCCGCGAAGCCACACGATCAGCTGCTAAACCGCCTGCCGATCGAAAAACATAATATTAATATGTCCTACCACCTATCATAATTATTGGAACTAATAGGACAACATTTAAGGCGAGACGTCGTCGTTGCAACGGCCGTCATTTTATAAAATGGTGGGTACGAAGGTCGATGAAGGTCAAATTCAAAGAAAATTCAAATCAATGACATCGGCTGTCGACATACTTATACTGTGATAACAACATTACCGCTCCAGGTAACGTAGTTCATGAGATATGGGAACATAAGTTTGGACGACCGCCATCTTTAAAAATGGCGGATTTGAATGTCGTAGAAGGTCAAATGTAACATATTTCAATTCACTGACCTAGAAGTTGTATGTTTTGGTTCCAAAACGTCTGATCTACGTTGCAAAAGTCTTTAGATAGAGGAAATTGGTTTCCGGCGGCCATCTTTTAAAAAGTGTTATCATAAAACGCACAATTCGGTCATATTTTGTCACTTAGCGGCTCCACTAATTGTAAATATTGCACTTCTTCTGAACTATTATAGTTATGACTAATCATCAACATGACGTAATAAGCAGATTATCTCTGCACATCTTCGTGGTAATTTATAAGTAAAGTACACCTACATAATATGACTAAACAATATTGTATTTGGCTAAGACAAAATGACTCCTTTTAGCCAAAATGGCCCACGAGAATTTAGGTCTAGCACTAACCCAGCCTCTCCATTAAGATCATGTGACATACATATACAGTGTTACCTCCCAATAAAGGACATGTGACACACATGCAATATTACCTCTCCATTAAGGTCACATGACATACATGTACAGAATTACCTGTCCATTAAGGCACATGACACACATGTACATAGTTACCGGTCTATTAAGGCACATGACACATGTACAGAGTTACCTGTCCATTAAGGCCACATGACACACATGTACACAGTTACCTGTATATTAAGGCCACATGACATACATGTAGAGTGTTACCTCTCCACTAAGGCCACAATACACGTGTACAGAGCTACCTGTCAAATAAGACCACATGACATACATGTACATAGTTACCTGTCCAGTAAAGCCAGCTCGGGACCGGGCCAAAGGGACGTGGATAACAAAGTGACTAGTTTCATATACTCTACCGGTACAGACATTATTTGGGGTTGTTTTAGGACGAGCCTAATAGCAAGATGGCTCCGTTACCAAGGTAACCGTCAAGGCAAAACTCTAGGAATTCCAATTACACTGTCTCAATTTCCAATTCCAAACCAACTCCACCATTCCAATATGATAACAAAAAGAACACAAATGTGAATATTTTATCCTCAGTTTTTGACGTGACTCAATAATAAATAAACGAGACTTTTGTCAACACAGTGTGACAGCTAAATGTGGTGTCTTAATCAAGTTCAAACTGACATGACAGGTGGACGATTCAGCTGCCAGGACCTACCTGGTCCTTTGTCTGGTCCAAAGTGAGGCCGTCTTCAGCTTCTTCTTGTCATCCTCAATTAATTTTCCTTCTTCTGTCGTTCCAACCCATCGTCACAATCTTACTCTGTAACCATGGTAACAGAGTGAATCATTCAGTGGCAGTAGGGTTGGGTCCAAATACACATGTTGGGATCAAATATATATACAACAAATACCAATCACATTCAAATACATTGTTTTTCCAGATTCCAATTCAAATGCAATTACATATACAAATACCGGGTAGTACTTTTCTAATTCAAATACAAATACACTGCCATGTTTTTTCTTCAAATATGATTCACTATCATTGCCATTTTTGAAATTTGAATATGATTCAAATACATGGCCGGTGTTCTCACTGGCGTCATTGGGCTCATGAACAGACTTGATTGATCAATTTAATTTGAAATTGATTTGGAATTGAATTTTTTTTATTGAATTTGAAACATTTTCAAATGAATTTGAATTGAATTTTGTATTAAGTTTAAATTGAATGAAAAGAAATTAAGCACGTGATATGTTTGTGATGCTGTTAAGGATATTGTACAGACAGTTGAGAGTATTGCAGATAAAAATTACAGTTTCCCAGTGTCACATGCTACAAAGACTACCCAAGTACCACAAGTGAAGCCAGGATATCTTCAAACGGTCCAAAATATATCCAGTTAAAGTCCACTGATTACCAAAGCAAATATATGCCCCGTGAAGACTAACAACATGTGTAGATTATAACCAGAATGTGACAACCATCATGTGTACGTTTATTATGATAAATGTTGTAAAAATGAAAATATAATAATTATCATATTTTACTAGGTCAATGCTACCAAGTAGCCAATCATTCTGGTCAGTGATTTGTCCACCAGCATTTATTGTATTAATTACCTGCTTCAAGTTGTCAGCGGTTCTCAGGAAGACATGGATCTAAACAGTTGGGTGAATGGCCTCCAGACGACATGTAAGGTGGCATCTACATATCTGGAACACAGAAGTACAGTTTTGGTAAAACTTATTTGTACACATTCATATCAAATACTTTTAAATGCTAAGTTTTTAAATACAAATACATTGCAAAGTATTTCAACTAACATGATATGTTACTATGTTGGTAAAACAAAAGAAAATCGTACATAGAGACAGTTTAGAGGCATAACTAGTGGTTTACTCATGCGATGTCAGACAGACTAGTTCTAGAAAGTATTGTATTTGGAAAAGTATTTGCAAATGCCTTATACTCTAATACAAATACTTTAACTCTTAAACATCAAATATAAGTACAATAGTGGTCACTGGTCACGGAGGCTATCACGCTGTAATCTTCCCTACCTTGGAATAAAAACTACATGTAATCCCCAATTTCAATTAACTAATTAAGATATTTGAATCTTAGGTTGAATTTATTGTAAGGCTATCGGCGCTAGAGATGTTTTACAATTAGTATTATTATTAAAATTCACGAAACTTAAAAATTTGATATATCGCGTGTTAATTCCAATTACCGTCACCAGGATCTCCACGAGTCCGTGACAACTTCATGAGGCGGGTGGTTGTGGAAGCACGACTGGCAGAGAGGTGTCGCCACGCTGTGTGATTGTCACACGGCAAACAACAGCTTCGTTCTAACTGAACAGCGCCAGTAGACCACGCTGTGTGACTGTCACACGGCAAACAACAGCTTCGTTTTAACTGAACAGCACCAGTAGACCACACTGTGTGACTGTCGCACGGCAAACAACAGCTTCGTTTTAACTGAACAGCACCAGTAGACCACGCTTTGTGACTGTCACACGGCAAACAACAGCTTCATTCTAACTGAACAGCACCAGTAGACAACGCTGTGTGACTGTCACACGGCAAACAACAGCTTCACTCCAACTGAACAGCACCAGTAGACCACGCTGTGTGACTGTCACACGGCAAACAACAGCTTCATTCTAACTGAACAGCACCAGTAGACCACGCTGTGTGACTGTCACATGGCAAACAACAGCTTCGTTCTAACTGAACAGCGCCAGTAGACCACGCTGTGTGACTGTCGCACGGCAAACAACAGCTTCATTCTAACTGAACAGCGCCAGTAGACCACGCTGTGTGACTGTCGCACGGCAAACAACAGCTTCGTTCTAACTGAACAGCACCAGTAGACCACGCTGTGTGACTGTCACACGGCAAACAACAGCTTCATTCTAACTGAACAGCACCAGTAAACAACGCTGTGTGACTGTCACACGGCAAACAACAGCTTCATTCTAACTGAACAGTGCCAGTAGACCACGCTGTGTGACTGTCACACGGCAAACAACAGCTTCGTTCTAACTGAACAATGCCAGTAGACCACGCTGTGTGACTGTCACACGGCAAACAACAGCTTCGTTCTAACTGAACAGTGCCAGTAGACCACGCTGTGTGACTGTCACACGGCAAACAACAGCTTCGTTCTAACTGAACAGCACCAGTAAACCACGCCGGCATGCTGGCGCGATCACACAAATGATTACGTAATAACAGAACGTTGCATAATAAAGAATTGATTCGGGCCTTAGACACAGGGCAGGTGGGAGACTACTCAAATAACTAAAAAAAAGTTTATTAAGAAAAAAACATGAAAGAGGATGTTTCACTTTAAATAATTAAGATAGCCAACATTCAAAGTCCGATCATTATATTTATTTATGTATGTACAAAATATAATTGTTATATTTCCTTTTTCTTGTATGTAGGCATTAAGTAGATCAATGGCAACAAATGACTATTTAACATAAAATGTCTTGCAAGTTGAAAAAGACAAATTAAGTTTTATGTTGTATTTCCTTTTTGTAATAATAAATTTTAAGCTATTGCTTTGTGACATATATCTGAAACAATCCATAACTCTCTACTCACTCGTCTGCTTCAATCAGCAGGTCTTTCCCTTTCTGTTCTTCTGTGTTCCAGATATGTAGATGCCACCTTTCATGTCGTCTGGAGGCTATTCACCCAACTGTTTAGATCCACGTCTTCCTGAGAACCGCTGACAACTTGAAGCAGGTAATTAATACAATAAATGCTGGTGGACAAATCACTGATCAGAATGATTGGCTACTTGGTAGCATTGACCTAGTAAAATATGATAATTATTATATTTTCATTTTTACTACATTTATCATAATAAAATTACAAATGATGGTTGTCACATTCTGGTTATAATCTACACATGTTGTTAGTCTTCACGGGGCATATATTTGCTTTGGTAATCAGTGGACTTTAACTTGATATATTTTGGACCGTTTGAAGATATCCTGGCTTCACTTGTGGTACTTGGGTAGTCTTTGTAGCATGTGACACTGGGAAACTGTAATTTGTATCTGCAATACTCTCAACTGTAGAGTATATGAAGCTAGTCACTTTGTTATCCACGTCCCTTTGGCCCAGTCTCGAGCTGGCTTTACTAGACAGGTAACTATGTACATGTGTGTCATGTAGCCTTAATAGACAGGTAACTCTGTACATGTGTGTCATGTGCCTTAATGGACAGGTAATTATGTACATGTATGTCATGTGACCTTAATGGAGAGGTAATATTGCATGTGTGTCACATGTCCTTTATTGGGAGGTAACACTGTATATGTATGTCACATGATCTTAATGGAGAGGCTGGGTTAGTGCTAGACCTAAATTCTCGTGGGCCATTTTGGCTAAAAGGAGTCATTTTGTCTTAGCCAAATACAATATTGTTTAGTCATATTATGTAGGTGTACTTTACTTATAAATTACCACGAAGATGTGCGGAGATAATCTGCTTATTACGTCATGTTGATGATTAGTCATAACTATTATAGTTCAGAAGAAGTCCAATATTTACAATTAGTGGAGCCGCTAAGTGACAAAATATGACCGAATTGTGCGTTTTATGATAAAAGCATGAAATTTGGCACACACGTAGAGTACATAATTACAAAAATATTTGGATATAGGGCCATCTCAGATTTTGCCCTGGAAGGCGTTGGCAGCCATTTTAAAGATGGCCGCCGGAAACCAATTTCCTCTATCTAAAGACTTTTGCAACGTAGACCAGACGTTTTGGAACCAAAACATACAACTTCTAGGTCAGTGAATTGAAATATGTTACATTTGACCTTCTACGACATTCAAATCCGCCATTTTTAAAGATGGCGGTCGTCCAAACTTATGTTCCCATATCTCATGAACTACGTTACCTGGAGCAGTAATGTTGTTATCACAGTATAAGTATGTCGACAGCCGATGTCATTGATTTGAATTTTCTTTGAATTTGACCTTCATCGACCTTCGTACCCACCATTTTATAAAATGACGGCCGTTGCAACGACGACGTCTCGCCTTAAATGTTGTCCTATTAGTTCCAATAATTATGATAGGTGGTAGGACATATTAATATTATGTTTTTCGATCGGCAGGCGGTTTAGCAGCTGATCGTGTGGCTTCGCGGATGTCACATGATCAAAATGAGAAGAACCCGCGCTTCGTTTTTGGAATATGTGTTATGTTAGACGATATAAATGTGGAATGTATAAATAATAAAACACGTAGGTATCTTTTTAAGGTAATGCAGGTAATCCGTAGAGTTATGACATCCTTCTACACCCTATCTTCACCAAAAGAGCGTAATTGCTATAATATGTGAATGGCGAAAGTATATAAAGTGGTGAATCAGCCTGGAACATCCAGTGTACTGTGTTTGACAACAAACTGGAAAAAAATGCGTTCTGTGTCAGGAGGACACACCGGAGGTGCTTCGCTGTCCTGCTTCTTCAAAACGCGACGCAGAGGGGGTTGGTTACAAGACTATCGCTGACAATATTAAGGGTTTCGACAAGGTTGGTTGTTTGCCTAAGACAATCAACCTGTCAAGGTTAGATGATGGTGTAGGCATTGAGGTAACCTTCCGACAGCACCAAGCCAAATGGCATGCCTCTTTATCTATTACAATTCAACAAGACAAAACTTGAGCGAGCAGAGAAGAGGAAATTTCGCATTGAAGACAATACAGCTGCTTCCAAAAAGTTCACCCGTCAGTGTATAGAAGCGGCAACTCCTTCCACGGAAACATGTTTCTTCTGCGGTATGCCTCCAGTTGGAGAGATTTTACACAATGCATCGACCTTTCATATTGATGTTCGCGTCAGACAGTGTGCTGTCAAATTGCAGGATACTGCTCTTCTTGCGAAATTAAGTGCCGGGGACATGATCGCACAAGAGGCCAAATATCATACCCAATGCCTGTCTCTTTGTAAAACAAAGCTCGCGAAGTGGCAACATCTGATCAACGCGAAGTAGACTCTGTGTGTCATGGCATCGCATTTGCTGGACTTATATCATATATTGAAGAAGCCCGCATGGACAGTCTTGTTGTACCCGTTTTTAAACTGACCGACTTGGCAAACATGTACAATAACCGACTTGAACAATTGAGAAATGATGTAGAGGGCCGTGTCCACTCCACAAGACTGAAGGAGAGAATACTTGCTTACTTTCCAGATATGGAAGCTCACAAGCAAGGCCGTGAAGTGGTTCTCGTTTGCAATAAAGATGTTGGATCAGCAATACGAAACGCGTGTGAACGGGATGTTGACAACGACGCTGTTCATCTTGCCAATGCCGCTAACATTGTCAGGAGAGATATGTTCAAACGGTGTTGAACGGAACAAACATCAAAACACAACTTAGCTAGTGCAGCAACCATTGCCACCGACAAACAAGTTATCAGCACATGTCACACTGGTGTGTTGTGTACTCATTCCCGAGACGTGTCAGGCCGTGCACCCATGAAGAAGCGGATACATGAATCCTAGTCCACATGGAAGATGCTTTGAAACACGGGTATAACAAGGTATCCATTCGAACAGTTGACACGGACGTGGCTGTACTTGCAGTGACATCAGCTCAGGGGCTCAACATCACCGAACTGTGGATTGCCTTTGGATCTGGAAAGAACTTTCGCTATTTACCGGCCCACGAGATGGTCAACGCACTGGGTCCTGATCGTTGTGTTGCTTTGCCAATGTTTCATGCCTTCACTGCTTGTGACACGGTGTCATGTTTTGGAGACAGGGCAAACGGACTGTATGGGACATATGGGATGCGTATGACGAAGTCACACCAGCTTTCTGTGCCTTGGCTGCTACCACGGAGTCCGTAGAAAATTGGCTGGGTCCACTGGAACGATTTGTAGTCCTGCTGTACGACCGTACTAGCAGGCAGGAATTCTAAACATCAGGAGAGGGAACGACTTTTGATACTCCTCTCGTGAATATAGGCTAGCTAGTAAATAGCGTTTGTTGATAGCCAATATAGAATATAACCGCCATTTTTAGTCGCCATCTTGAAAAAGACTGATACGAATGTCCGACAGGATCAAAAGTAGCGTATTTAAAATAGCAGCATGTAAAATCTTAATTAGGAAGACTATATTATCTCTCTATCTGGTTTATTTCTCAAGATGTGAAGAAATATGGCTTTTAAAGCCGCCATCTTTAAAAATGGTTGATATTGATATTGCAGAAGGTCATATGTAACATATTTGAAATCTGTACTTTGAAAAACTTACATTTTGACACAAATGTAGCGGTTCTGACTGAAGCATTTGTAAACGTGTGGACAACATTCGTTTTAGCGGTCGTAATTTTTATAAAATGGCGGATACGAAGGTCGACAAAGGTTAAATATAAATAATTTTTATACACTGGAATCGGCTGTCCACATACCTATATTTTGATCATAAAAAGACCTCTCTAGGTCGCGCAGGTCATGAGATATAGGGTTATTAGTCTTGGCGGCCGCCATCTTTGGCGGATGTTAATGTCGGAGAAGGTCAAAAGTAACACATATGAAATCGCTGAACCCGAACATCTATGTTTCAATACCAAAAGGACTGATTTATTTGACGTGGTTACTAAGATATGAGAAAATAGGTTTACGGCAGCCATCTTGGAAAATGGCCGCCAATGCCTTTCCGGGCGAAATTTGAGATGGCCCTATATCCAAATATTTTTGTATTTATGTGTTCTACCGTTGTGCCAAATTTCACACTTTTATCATAAAACGCACAATTCATTCACGTAGCGGCTCCACTAAATCTATATAAACGAATATCGTTCAAATATTTTTCGTCATGTCCTCTGCCGCAAATGGCAAAGTTGGTGCCTGGTGATCTTATAATTCGTCTAACTACGAAAGATATTACAATCGCCAAACTACTACTAAGATATTTTATATGTATACGTATACACACACAAGGTTACACAATAAAATCACTAACTTCAAAAAACTTCGAGCAAACCTTGCCGGCAACGCGGTACCATGCCGTCTCATCTTTCGCCAAATTGGCGATAACGTACATTTTTCGTTTCGCCAAACTGTACAAAAATTAGTGTATGGCGAATGACGAAAGCCTAGCGTGAACCCAGGTTTTATTTTCCCAGTCCTTATACATACAATACTATTGCATTTGTTGTTTATATTTTTATTTCAGCCAGACGATGTGACTGACCAGCTAGTCGAGATGTCGTTCCGAGCGTGGCTGTCCCGTGTCACTGACCAGCACTGCCCTCTGGTGTTGAACCAGAGAACTCTCGTCAAGTTCTTTATCAAGCCAGGTATGACCTTTACCTCTCCTGGTTGTGACAAATACAAGATAAAAGTACTTTGAAAAATATATTATGTTAACATGATTGGCCTGAATCTACACATGTACACAAGTAATGTTTTCTAAAAAATGCGTGAAAAGAGTTTTGTTGAATTTGTTAGCATTCACCAGTACCCAAAGTGCACTACATATGGAAAGGCACAGTCTCTGTTTAGGATGAAAAGATAATGTGCAGGTAGTGTAGTGGTTAGCACATCATGTCAGTGACCTGTGGTCAACACCCAGTCACAGCAGGCCTGGTTACTGTGTTTGGGGTAAAAACCTGGCTCTTAACATTGGGGACTGTGTATCTAATGTGAATTGGAGAATCGTGTTATTGTCAGTGTTGTCTCAATTTGGGATGTATAAGAACCACTGAGGACGACAAACACCCTCAGTGCCAATATAGAAAGGTCAGCTTGGTTTTAATGATCTAAAAAAGATAGATGTTTTACAAGAAAGGGTATACCACCAACCAGATAGATAATATGTGTGGCGGTCTAGGAAAACCAGTCAGATTGACAAAAACAATCATTTGCTTTTTTATTTCAGAAATGTAAATCTACACTATTTACATATCCTGTACTGCTGACCATATTTAAATATTCCCACCAGAAGCAAAGTTACAGGCATTTAAAGAGGGCCCTTATCAGAAAATACTTAATGAGAAAAACAAGTTTTAAAGTCGCGATTCATTTTTCACATGAAAACCACACTTTACACATAACACATAACACATAACACAATAACTGTTGCAGTTACCTTATAAAGTTCTGTGAGGGAAATGTAGCTGTGTTTGTTTCCTTTGCTGTACTGGAAACATTATCCAATTGTGATGGGAATTGTTTAAGTTACATAAAATTAAACAGAACACACACAAACTTGATTGCAGGAGAAAATGCCAAATTAAATGTTTACTGCTGTTTAATAACATGTTGCTGGTGCTGCTCAAAAGTTCATTTTCAAAAACTCAGTTATGACAATGTTGCATCATAAATTGTATGTCATGCTTCATCATTCATCTCATCTGCCGTCACACGGTTATTACCTTTGGAAATGGCCGCCATTATCACTATGTATGTCTGCTATAGATGCATTATTTCAAAAAGTGACTTTTTCTGGTTTATTTTGTTAAACCCCATTTCAGTCAGTCATTAGTACTAGTCCTGTCCTAGTCACTACTAGTCACTACATCATTGTTATTTCCACCCCTGTCCTAGTCACTACATTATTATAACTAGTCATTACAATAGGGTTAGTACCTGGGTAACCACCCCTGTCCTAGTCACTACATTATCATAGTGCTATTCATGTCCTAGTTAACACATTTAGCCTTTGTCATTAGTAGTATTCCTGTCTTAATAAATGCATTATCATTAGTACTATTTCTGTCCTAATTACAACATTATCATTAGTACTATTCCTGTCCTAATCATTGCATTATCATTAGTACTATTCCTGTCCTAATTATTACATTATCATTACAAGTACAATAGTACTATTTCTGTCGTAATTATTATTTCTTTCCTAATTACTACATTATCAATTATGATGAATTAGAAATGTAATGTTCAGGATTGATCAGAACAAATTGACGTCTGTCTGTGGCCGTTGTAATGTAGTTCCTGTATGTGCCACCAGGTATGATGTGACAGTGTGCTTGACAGGGGCAGTAGGTGACAAACAGGTACGTGGACATTGAAGAGACAGGCCATTGACACTGTCCACAACCCCCATCAGTTTGGTACAGATATGTCGATGACACATTTGTACAGATACATGAGTACCATGATAGACAAATTTAAATTACTTGTTTCTGCATGTATTCATTATTTTCACAGGATACTCTAGTGTTAAGTAGCGCCACTTTAATAATAGGGCTATTTTCTACCCAGCAAACCCTAAAGTGGGGCAAGCTTCCTTCCTCCAAAAAACTAATGCAATACAAATTTTACATGTTCAATCACATGACAAGTGTACATTTGTACAGGTATACGTATTATGTGAAGTTTGGTGACTGTATATGGTTATGTTTTTTCTGAAGTGTATCAGATAGAATTAGTGAAAAGTCACCTGGGGTCAAAATAATATAATAGAAAATTGACCCGCCCTATGGAAAAAATGACCTACGCCTTGTTTCTTCATGGATTTTTTATTGTTTGTATCTATTTGAGTATTAATCACATTGAGGATAATGTTTTGTTTATACAACACTGCACTTCGATACATTAATAATATTATTGTTATCCCATAATACTTTTTCCAGTGAAAATTGACACTACTCAATAGGCATATTTTGTTGACACTTGCACCAACACCAGTATTTTATTTTGTGTCCAATTTCAAGGAAAACATTCTGCTTGGTCCACATTCTGCTCTGCCACTGCCTTGTATATTACACTGATAACATGACACACATGCATACACGCTTACAGACACAAACACACACACACACAAGCACACACAAGGCACAGGCACACCCACAAACACACACAGACATACATATACGTTTGATATAAAGAAGCTTTCATCTTTCACACTGACTTTGACATTGGAGATCTAGCGAAATTTATCAGTTACCTCTTCTCAAACTTATGCACTGAATTAACGGTCACATTTAAGTTACTTCTGATCACTAAAATTGTTTTGTTTAATACCAGGTATTTCCACTCATATTGAATATAGAAAGAACTCTATTAATAAATAAATTATCTAATGTCACTATTTTACCCAGTAACTTCCTGTTTTTTGGAAATGTTGTGACATTCATTGTGACTTTTCTGTGACGTTATTTCCTGTAACTTTTTGCCATTCTTTCCATTCAGCTAGACGTGTGTGATGTCACATGACCTGTACAGGGGTCGATGCGGGGTCGGCTACTTCAAGTACCAGGATGTAGGTCACCACCAGCGCCACCGCGGTGTGTTTGAGGAGACGATCGAGTTGGACGCCACCTACGGGAGATATGAGAAGATCGTTGAAGAGTCGAAGAAGGCGACCATTCTGCATGACTTTGAGAAGGTGTGTTTGTAGCTGTGTGTGCACATGTGACCATCTGTCCTTTGTGTCAACGTTTACTGTCAAGTAGAATACAGTGCTCACATTCAGAGAGGGAAATGATACGTTATTGTATACTCGCTGAGTTACCCAGTGATGCTTGGGGGAAAAGGCACTCTTTTAAGAATTGAACACCGAAAATAGACCAGAACTCAGATGCCCAACATTTGAAACACACTGCAAACTCAACTCAAATGTTTCCATTTATAGACAGTAACTGAACACTGGCCTTGTTAAAACAGAGCACAAAATAAACTTGGCCACTTTACTGAAAAGTTATATGCACGATTTTCCAGAAATAGCTAAACGTTAGCATTTAGTTGTGTCATGTGCAACAAAATATTACATGTGGCACGCAAGGTAGGTGCCTGTGATTTTGAAATGCCAGTAAATTAAAAGTGATCATAATTATTCCAACATCCAGTCACTTAGATGTGCACGATATAATTATATTTACAATGATGTTGAAATACATGAAATTGCACGTAAGAAGCTCCACATATGATGTGTTGATCCCCAAGTTCACCCACCTTCAGATGAATCTGGAAAAGTCTAAATCCACTGACTGTCACATTCACAATTTCAGCCCCAAACATGCAGAACTGATGGAGGCGTGGATCCACAGGCAGGCAGGCAGGCAGGCAGGCAGGCAGGCAGGCAGGCAGGCAGGCAGGCAGGCAGACAGGCAGGCAGGCAGGCAGGCAGGCAGGCAGGCAGGCAGGCAGGCAGGCAGGCAGGCAGGCAGGCAGGCAGGCAGGCAGGCAGGCAGGCAGACAGGCAGGCAGGCAGGCATGTATGTAAATTACGATGATTTCATATATAGGTGTTGAATTGAAGCAGTGAAGCAGTGTAAGGACTCGCCCATTTCAATCTACTGTACAAACCCTGTAAGTTATACGGGAGGCTTGTGATGTGGCACATCTTGATTGCTGCTATGAGAAACTCAGTGGCAAGTAATTGAAAATTTGATCGTTCCTCTGATCTGGATACAGTTCTAGTTTTCAGTCTAATGACCTCATAGCTTAACTTGCCTGCAAATCAAATGCGTAAACCATGACTAGTGTCACAACATTTTGAGAACATTATACGCTATTGTGTTGTAATGCTCTGATATGGTGTTCTTTTTCAGAAACCCTGAAAAATGATGCAAGGCTTTGATCGTATTCCTGACTCTGCTGGGCCCCTTGTCATAAAGGAAGTTGGCGCTGTAGTAGCTGTAAGTAAACACTCGAATCACAAGTTCTGTCAAAGTCAGTCAGCCATCTCATCATAAAGAAGGTAAACAGCACTGTCCTTTCTGTAAGTAACTGACAATCCCCTGACAACCATTTTGCTCCGTTATTGGTACAATGGCCTTCAAACATACATATACTGAGTGATTGATTGAGTTTATTTTGTAAAGAATATATACATGCAATTAAACACAGTGTTGATGCAAAAGCAAATAAAGATGTGTATATATATATATATATATATATATATATATATATATATATATATATATATATATATATATATATATATATATGTAATCATTTTTACAAAAAAACTTAAAGGACAAAAAAAGGCTACGGTTTCGTGTCATACACCTAATAGAGTTTATACAAAGTAACAATTTACACATATACTCAATTTTTTAACGTCAGCGGTTTACTCAGAATGTGACTTTAAAGTCTAAAATTCTGACGAAATCCACGATGGTCTAGACGCCGCCATAGGTGAAGGGTTAACTTGGCTTGGCCATTCAGCGCGCGGCATTCTATATCTCTGTCAGCTTCCGGCGACGTTGTTAAGGGTCAACAACTTCGAGTCTTCGACAGTTCGTTCAGTTGGCGTGACATCTAGTAGCTGCTTATAGACGTATATCTAAATCTGTGGTTAAATCCATGGTAAACTTTAGTAATTATGCCTTCGTGTTCGACGTACGGTTGCACTAATAGTTGAAACAACCGGCAGTATTGAAGCAATGGGTTCACATTGGTGATTTGCGGGCGTACTGTTTCAGTGTTTGGAATCCCTCCAGTCCAAGTATAGTTCACTTTGCGCGGTCCATTTTGAGAAATGCTTTGATGTAGACATGTATCATCAGTTGATGGGATGATTTCAGCGATAACAATAATAGACAACTTTATATTTACTGTCATCAGCATGTTGCTGCGTTGCAGCCATTTCATGACAACAGCCAAACCCCATGCAGGGAATCTACGTGGAGAGCGCCTCGATCACCGTCGTGACGTCATTCTTCGTCTAAGATGGGGTAGCGCATAGTATTTGGATGGCTGGGTGTTAAAAAATATTTTTCTGGTAAACCGCTGGCGTTAAAAAATTGAGTATATGTGGAAATTGTTACTTTATATTAACTCTATTAGGTGTATGCCACGAAACAGTTAACTTTTTTTGTTCTCTAATCAATCACTCATATATACTGAGGATAACACAGAAGTGCACTTTATTCAATGTGGTCCTCAAGTACTCTGTTTTCAAACCAAAGTTAGCCACACAACTTGTACTTTATTATGAACTTGTTACTTGTGTTGTTTCAGTCTATGCTGTGCAGGCGTTGTTGTGAGTCTATTGCTTTTGTTCACGTATTACTGGAAGTTGCAAACATTGTTGTTGTTGTAGGCAGCTTCCACCAATATATCTCGGCAGTAAAAACATCCTGCAAAAATGGCAAGAATTGAGTATCCATCTGGTGTCATTGACACACCAAATAACGCAACAAAGCTAGAATGGTGCAATGCCAAAAGAAGATATTTTGTGCAAGTTACTGTTGTTGTTTCAGTCTAGGATGTGCATATGTTGTTGTGAACCAGTTAGTGTTGTTGTTTCAGTCTAGACAGTGTGGGTTTTTGTGAATATATTACTGTTGCTGTGCCAGTCTAGGTTGTGCAGGTGTTGTTGTCAATATATTACTGTTTCAGTCTAGACTGTGCAGGTGCTGTCAATCTATTATGAACTGTTGCTGTTTCAGTCTGCCGTGGGCATGTGTTGTTGTCAATCTGTCATTGTTGTTGTTTCAGTCCGTCTTGTGCAGGTGTTGTTGTCAATCTGTCACTGTTGTTGTTGCAGTCTGCCCTGTGCAGGTGTTGTTGTCAATCTATCACTGTTGTTGTTTCAGTCTGCCCTGTGCAGGTGTTGTTGTCAATCTGTCACTGTTGTTGTTGCAGTCTGTCCTGTGCAGGTGTTGTTGTCAATATGTCACTGTTGTTATTGCAGTCTGTCCTGTGCAGGTGTTGTTGTCAATATGTCACTGTTGTTGTTGTTGCAGTCTGGCGGAGACTTGGAGAATGATGAGGCGATGGCGGACCAGTTAATGAGGCTCACGCGACTGTCTCTCAAAGTCCTCCAGTCTTCAAACTCATCTGCCAACTTCCGAAGACTCTCAGGTCTCTTCCAGATTTTGGTTGTTTTAATAAAGTTCCTCCATGGATAGTTTACTATTAGAGGTTTATTTTGCAGACAGATCGATCCACTCAGTACTGACAACATTTGTGTTCGCCTGTACAGAATTAATATCCAATTTGGGTGAAAACAACTACCTGGTTAGTGGTATATCATATTAGTTTTGAACATGTTAAGTCAACATTTGCTGAGTAATTAATTGCAAAGTGGTTCAGCTTAGCAAAAGGTTGTCTAATAGCCTTCACACATGTATAAGTCTACTGTGAATGTTAGTTCTTTCAATTATTCTACATTTTATTTGTTTTATTTGTACATGCTACATTGATGCAGTCGTTTATACTACAAGTAAGAAATGCATTCTAGTTTTTACCGTTTCATTTTTTGTGCGAGTCAAATTTGTCCTTACACAATATGTAAGCTTCCTCCACCTCTCCATATAAACATCTTTAATGTAATTTGATGATTAAATGATGCAGTAATTAATATTATATGCTAAAAAATGCATACACAAATTACACAGCGAACACAAGTAATTGACAGTATATCTACCCTTTATTTCCGCTGTGTCAACACTGGTAAAACTCACTTATGGGCACTTCAGTTTAAACAAAAAATACTTGTAATTTCATAGCTATTTACTTATATAAATATAATCACATATCCTGTGTAAAGGGTGGATACAACAGCCAGATATTACGCAGTTACGTCAAAATTAGGATGTGTGGAACCCTATTTAATAATACCAATGATACATTTGTTCTCATATGACGCGATCTCCAAGTAAATGTTAATCAATGTGCTCACAATGTCCCCTCTACGTACTGCTGTGGAGATTTGTATTACTTCTCTTTTATCCACGACAGTTATCTGGGATGACTTCCCGTATGTCATCACCGTCTCCAATCACTGAGTCTTCGTGTGCAAGAGGCGGCCCGACCCTGTGGCGTAATGGACTCGTCATCTCACCTACCTGCCCAACCTTCTGCCAGAATGGACTTGTCAAGGCAAATTGTTCAAGGCGCTTTGTGTTTCTGTACATGACTTAATTGAAGTTAATTGTATATAATAGTAGTCTTAATTGTGGGCTTATTGTTATTGCTGGATGACAAACATATTACGACTGCCAAAATCAATATGGTTGGTCAACAATCAATGTGCAGACATTGTAACAAATATACATCAGTAAATGTTTAACATTATTTCTGTGAAGTTGAGTGTTCTTTTGTGTGGACACTGGGCAGTGACAGAGTGACCACTGTATTGGGCCACGTGACTACTTTGGGAAACCCTGACTGGACCACTGTCATTCTTGTGTAGAAGATACACATGCATCAGTTTTTTATGACGTGGTCAACTTTACTGGCCAGTGTCTAATGCACCAGTGACTATTCCACTCGTAAGACTGAGTGAGTGAGGGACTGAGTGATGGAGTCAATGGATGAGTGAATGAGTCAGTCGATGTGTGAATGACTGATTTGTTGATTAAGTTTGAGAGGCTGAGTAAGTAAGGGGTGGAATGAGTTCAACTCCCAGATGACACAAAAGGGGGGCACTCTATCTTCCCAGATGACACAAAAGGGGGGCACTCTACCCTCCCAGATGACACAAAGGGGGGACACTCTACTTTCCCAGATGACACAAAGGGGGACACTCTACCTTCCCAGATGACACAAAGGGGGGCACTCTACCTTCCCAGATGACACAAAAGGGGGGCACTCTACCATCCCAGACAATGACACAACAGGGGGGCACTCTACCCTCCCAGATGACACAAAGGGGGGACACTCTAACTTCCCAGATGACACAAAAGGGGGACACTCTACCTTCCCAGATATGTGACAAAAGGGGGGCACTCGACCTTCCCAGACAATGTCACAAAAGGGGGGCACTCTACCTTCCCAGATGACACAAAAGGGGGGCACTCTATCTTCCCAGCTGACACAAAGGGGGGACACTCTACCTTCCCAGATGACACAAAAAGGGGGCACTCTACCTTCCCAGATGACACAAAAGGGGGGCACTCTACCATCCCAGACATGGCACAAAAACATTTTTTTAAGGTTCCTGTAATCCATGGGGTCAGGTGTGGTACTGATATGTTAATAAATTAACCCATATACTCCCACTCTACAGAGCTATCATAGCTGTATATTAACACAAGCACTCGTTAACACAGATTCATGTCAATCATCATGGCAACAATTTATTGATGTCACAACGTCAATGTAGTCAACATGGTTGACAATGTTTCACCTACACTTTATGTAAGTTGCTACGCAGAATTCTCAACAATGCACAAAGTACTAATTATCACAAATATTGTCCACAATAAACACGACCGTGCCTAGAGTCAGTGGCGATGTGTTACTTTTGTATGTCACTTTACATTAAAGGGAGGATGCCAGCTCTTCTGCCCAGCATTGGGAGACCAGTAATTTGTAACAGGAAGTCTGCTGTCTAGAACGTGGGAAAGTTAAACATCAAAGAGTATTGTGGTTTACTCTGCTTGCCTTGACGTTATTGCCAATCAACCTTGTTTTGAAATTGGATGTTTTGTTTGCCATTTGAACATGTTGCAGGTGGAATCTTTCAAACTGTGAACATTGTTCCGAGATTAATAAAGTAACTAAAACTTGGCAGGCAGTAAACATTCAACATGCATGTTGTAGTCACACAAACATAATACTAATTTAACAATAAAACCTAGGAGCCGGCACTCTGCCTTTACTAAATCACAATCAACAAATGCATTGTTCTGATGCATTGTTGATATGATTTGATGAAGACCTGATAATTTCCTTTCACAGTGCAATCTTGCTAAGACATCTTGAATAAACGTGTAATAAACGCGTGACATAATGCCCTACGTGCGACGTTGCCAATTACATGGTATTACTTCTGTGTAACATGTTAATACATGCTTTAAACATCAAAAAGCGAAATTCAAACCATTTCCCATTACTAAGGTAACTTCATATACAGTGCAGTATCCAATCCTCAGGATTGCTCATAGTGGTTCACTCTATTCACTGACACACCTGTCAAACATGATCTCAGCTTCTCTGGAAGCATCCAACCATGGTGTAATTAATGAACAAAGAGTATTTGTACACAAACATCCACCACTGTTTGTAGCCAAGTACTCTTTCATAACAACAAATGAAGTGGAGCAATGGAGAGTAAGACACGCAGCACTGGGTTCTTTGGTAAATATGTGAAATTATGCCCCATGTGCAATGTTGCCAATTACATATGTTACTTCTAATGTAAATAATGCTGTAATTAATGCACAAAGACTGTTTGTACATTGTGTGTAGCCAATTACTCATTCATAAGGACGAGTGAAGTGCTCCAATGCAGAGTGATACAACTAGCCCAAGGTTTGACACAACTTGACAGGGTTGTTACCCGGATTCTCAGTCTAGAGGCTGAAGTTCTAGCCACTGTGTCACGGCTCTACTGCTAATGTACATTAACAATAACATAGTTGGTGCCAGTTTGAATAAAGAGTGCATATGTGTGCTAGCTGGTAACAGTTGTTCAACTGCGTGCTTAGACAACACAATTACGTTCATGCAATTGCTTATCGCTGTGTGTTTCCAGTAATTCAACGTAGACCGGCCCAAATCTACATCGATATCACAGCTACACTACACTATTCCAAGCACTTAATCCTACACAGTTCTACACCAAGTAGAAGAGCGGTGTCAAAACATGAATCAATTCAAAAACAATGTTCCACTCAACATGAATGTTGCTACAGGATTTGGTGAAATTCATAGTAGTACATCAAGTGTAAGATACCTTTCCGAAACTCGCCGCCATCTTCCATACACAAGGGATGGGAACTTTCCACAAACTGTGTAACACCATCAGACCAATCGTTTTTAACCCCAAAATAAAAAACCGACAAAAAGAACATGTTACGTGTAATTTATGAGATAACTTTCCCCGACTGACAACACATTAACCTATGTGGTGGGAACAAGCAGAACCCTAGAAGCACGTCTCAAAGAACATGCAGTCAAGAGGGACCACTCACAGCAGTTGGAGCACATAGAGTAAACGACGGCCTCAACATCACGGCCAAAAGAAGACAAATCAGTGAGGCGATCGAAATCAGTGAGATTCAAGATTCCAGGTACAATCTCCCTGTGAACTTCATGGAATTGCTGTCATGTGACAACCAACAACATAGTCACGTGACGACAAAGTAATCAGCAGTCGAACGCTGACAAAGTTGTCGAGAGAACACCGAAAGCTCTGTAGGAGAATCACAAGGATTCAGAAAGGTATCTTACACTTGATGTAATACAATGTTACACTCCATTATGTGCAGCAGCTAAGATATCGTTATCTCTGTCAAACACAGCCATTGCAGTAATGTTACAACACATATTCTTAATGTATTTTCCACTTGACTGAGATAATATTTGTAGTGTTTCATCTCACCCAGAAGGTACACATATCAGCCACAAATGCATCTGATCAGGTGACATTCTCCTCACATGGAGTGGAATGAAGATAGTACACGACTACATGTGCAAAAAAAAAACCAACACGCTAAACCAAGTACAACAGGTATATTAAACCATGAACACCATTGAGTTAACAAAAACCTTTGAATGTTCAACATTCAACACGTGAGTTTCATTGAAGACGACACTCACATGAGACTAAACCTGTTCAGTGATATACATGTACATAGATCAGTGTTTCAGTTGCTTGCTCTAGTCATAACTCTGATGTCATGAAATTCACCACAATGTATTGTGGACATGATTTGTGTGCTCAAATACCGTGCTTCTAGCACTTACAGAGAACTATTCAACTGAAAATTACATGTTGCAGCTACCTACCTACACATGGAGAGCAATATCACACCAGGGGCTTAGCCAGATAAATGTCTGTCTATATTCCAGACTGGCTGATTATAGCCCAGTAGGATAATTCCAACAGATAAGATGGTGGAGTGGAAAGAGGTCAGCTGATACAGATTAACTAACAACAGATTAACTAATAGTTTCAAATCTAGTGACGGACAATAATGAATATGTTTGGTACTACTTGTAGCAAAACCAGTGGGTCAGTGTTTACGTAATAGCAAAAATACAAAGACTTAAAAAGTCTACTAGCGAATAATGGTTAAGATAGACTTGAATGGTTAAATCACATGCTGTTGACATGTGAAAACTGCGTAATTTTGATTGATTAAATTCTGACATAATGTATTTCTGGCTAAGGCCCTGTCAGGTGCATATGTATACTGTTACAACACATATTCTCAATGCATTTTCCGTTGACTGAGATAATAATTGTAGTGTTTCATCTCACCCAAAAGGTACACATCTCAGCCACAAAAGCATCTGATCAGCAGGTGACATTCTCCTCACATGGAGTGGAATGAAGACAGTAAACGTGCAAAACAAACATATAAATAAACAAATAAACATGCTAAGCCAAGTGTCAATAGGTCAGGTAAATCGTAAGTACCATTACACTGCAGTACAGTTGAGTACTCCTACAATGTGACAAACACTTTTGAATGTAAGAAACGCAACATGTGACAGTTTCTTTGAAGACGACACTAAACACTCACATGACCTTTTGTCAGATACAAGTACATAGATCAGTGCTCCAGTTGCTTGCTCTGGTCATAACTCTGACGTCATGACATTCACCATGTACTGTGGACATGATTTGTGTGCTCAAATACCGTGCTTCTAAGATGGTGGAGTGGAAAGGGATCAGCTGGCACAGATTAACTAACAATAGATCAACTATTAGTTCCAAATCTAGTGATGCACAATAATGAATATCTTTGGCACAACTTGTAGCGAAACCAATGAAGTGGATCAGTGTCAATTAAATAATAACATAAATGAGACTGATAGGGCGACCAAACAGTAAACTGGCGAATAATGGCTGTGGTCGACCTGAGTTTTTAAGACACTTGGCGTTCACATGTGAAAAATGCACAATTTTGATTGATTAAAGTCTGGCAAAACATTGTTATGGCTAAGGACATATGTACGTCACACTAAAAAGTACATCTAACTATCAAGCATGGAAGGCTCTCAGATGTTGGGTGTCATCTAGTGAAGACTCTACTGGCAATGTCCGTATTCGACACATCGTGTCACTGTGTGTGTAAACACAACAGGTCCAAGATGAGGCAGCATGTTGACACGTCATTGACAGCGCATACACCGAGTGTCCTTGGTGAGTCATCACAAGTCATCAAAAGCTTGACACAAAACGTCCAGGATGCCGTGACATCTTCTTCACAAGGTCCTTCAAGTTCCTGTCAAACAACGCCACAGAATAATTATTCACCTTCATACATTACTAACATATCAAGACAGTGTTAGACTGGAACATCTTATGTGTCAGAACCGTGTGGGTTGGGAGGTCCCAATGTTTAGAGGCAGACACATTTAGAACAATTGTTCATGTTTTGGACAACACCAAGAGTGTGTAGTTTGGAGATTAAAAAAATGAAACAAAATATTCAACAAAACTCCCTTAGAAACAACAACTCTCAAACACACGAAAAATCAATCTGACTTCAGTGATATCCAGCAATACCTCCCAGATGAACCATGAACAATTTGCTATTCCCAACTATTAACACCCGTTTAGAACTACATAAAGCTGCATAAAATCTCAAAAATGACCCTCCAATTCCATACATTAAAACGTTAACCCTTTCAGTGCAACAGCCCTCAGATGCTGTGATAACTGAATACTGCATTCCCAGTGACTTGACATGAACACTGACTGCATTACTTCAACTCAAGATTTTGGCTGCGATAACACATTTTACGAAACGTTGTATACTCAACAAGTAATGTAGTTTCATAATCATAAACCTAACAAATACGGCATTCACAATTCGCATACTGACCTAATATTCTGCCACTTTAGATGCAGGTTTAACTCCAATCAGTAATGCTTGCAAAGTTTATTATCACCAGCGTAATTTATTTACAATGATCATCACATGACTATATCCAATAAAATCCATTGCTAATATTGTAAAAACAATCCTTCTAAATTGTTACGTGGTATTTCCATGACATAAGCAAAACAAATGACAATAATCCATGATTAGCATTATTGCAATGCTAATGCATCAACCTAAAATAAAAAAAGGCTATAATATAGAACATGTACCTCCACACAGAGGATAATTGTGTATAAAAATGAACTGAATAGCAGACACTGTCAATGTCACCATAGGGCCTTCCACATTCAAGTGTCACACACCGTGTAGCCACTGAAGGGGCTTATCATACTGAAATGGTTAAATATTACAATACATTTGCCTAAATATGGACCAAACATAAAATGTAAAAAATTATGTTTTTTCTGTGTAGACGTTTATTCCCATTTTCTTTAAAGGTTGTACATTTTGATGGAACTTAAATAACTAGAATTATTAAATCTAGGCAAAAGGAGTAAAAATAGTTTGTTCTGGACCCCCCTGTACCCGTCTGGATCTGCTAACTGGATGTATTAACTACTTTTGAGAACTTCAATTGACCTACTAAAACAGAAGACCGCTGGTTGATTTTGAAACCATCCCTCAAATGTTTCTATTTACAGACGACTTGAAACAATGTATCAACGTCTTTGGCCAGAATAAAATAATCCAGGTCAGAATGACAGATTCATGTGACATCAAACGTAACAAATGTCGTCATCCTAAACTGAGAAACATAAATCACACATTCTATGGCGATGTGAATATTATGTGTCACTCGCGCATATTTACCAGGCATAAGGGCGGCAGTGACGGGCGTGTTAGATATTTAACCCTGGACTTGAGGGTGAACCATGTGAGGCAGATGACGTGGCTAGATGAGGTTGACTTGTCACCGTGGAGATGTGTGACAAGGGGTTGAGGTGTGAGTGAGTTACACTCACCTGTGATGTGGAGTCAATTGCGTCTGGTTTGTGACAGAGCCTTCCTCCGATGCTCTATTTGTTGTAGTCTGACCTGTGCCCAGTGACCTGTCCCGTGTTGTCTCTCGTCCTCCTTCACACGGAGCAGTTGTATACAGTTGTCCAGCGTCCCTTCCATCTTGGTCACGTCCTCTCCCCAGAACTTGTCCCTGGCCAAGACAGGCCGCGCGTGTAGACGTGTCACCCCCAGTGTCAAGTTAGCCACCTGACGCTGACACCACACGATCATGTCAGGGGGGTCCAGGTCCTTCTCCTCCCCCAGTGGTCTTTGCCAGTCGAGGCTACAAGAGGACACAACAACTTGACACAACAACTTGACACAACAACTTGACACAACAACTTGATACAACAACTTGACACAACTTGACACAACAACTTGACACAACCCTCTCTTCTTGTGCTATCCACGTCACATGTGTCACAATGTCACCGTCAACAAAGTGTGTTGTACTTACAGTGCTAAGTGCATCCGCTCCTGTCCCCGGGGTTTGTCCCAATTCAACGTCATTCGCACGCACTCAATGCCGGACAAAGACAGCCAGTTGTCACCGAGCCTACAAACAAGGGTTGTGTCACATGACATATCCACTCAGGTGACACCACACACCCAACAGTTAAAATCACAGCTGTTTGTTGAGACTTGGTTTTTGAGGTCCTTGGATAGTTCATTGTGAAAACTCTGTCACATCGCGAGAATCAATCTGTTATTTTATGTTGACACTTGACAGAATTACTTATTTTGAATAATTCTTCTCACACAATAATGTTAATATTGTGACAAATGACAACATTTGAAGGTGACAATAAACACTGTCATCTTGTCATGTTTGGTGACACTGATGCAGAAACAGTTTGACAGGTTTTCTAGTCAGTAGTTTCCCGAAGTCTGGCAACAGATGTAAAAATAACAATGTATCAATTTTGAATCAAGCAACATTTTATGACCACATGTCAGGGGGGGCATTTAGTGGGTGGACACAGTGGAGGGGCACGTGGGAAAGGGTAATTAAGTGACATCATGAGAACATGGTGACATACCCTACCTGAATCACCCCAAATAAAGACGTCTCACCCTAGATACAGAAGACGGTGTAAGCTGCAGACGATCTCAGCCACTCTCATTGCGCCGGTGTCGCTGATGTCATTGGACGCTAAACTGTCAAGACATCAATGGTGTCAAATGGTTACCGTGCAGGCTGTTATAGGAGGTTGACAAGTGACGAGAACACGACACACATTGTTACTAAAATGGTCAAGTTAGTTTCTAAATGACCGATTTGAACGAACAGTTGTGAGTACGTGTGTGTGTACACACTTCTATCACAGAGAGTATTTGTATAGCTTCTGTAGACTTCAATACTTACTCTATCACCTTTGACCTTTTCAGGGTCAGCAGCGCAGACGACAGTTGAGAGACGTCTGTGTCGTCTAGACAACATGCTTGCAGACTGTTGAGACACAAACACAACTGTTTGTTTACTGTAGACAACATTGACATTGGCGAGTTGTATCATCAGTAAATCACACAAGTTAATAAATAACACCCGCTCTCAACATATTACCCCTCTGATTATTATTACATAACAGTTTTATACTTTTGGCCGAACCTGATTTGATAAGCGTAAATCAGACATCATTAAAACATAACAAACGACACCACAAATAAGATTTCAGTTGCTGCAACATGAGACATTATCACTTCAATGTGTTGTATTCAACATACCTGATGTATTCCAAGTGGACGAGTTCCTTCAGACTGCTCGTTAGAACGGTCGTCACTTCCTGGCCGTGAAGGGCAGCATTGACGTCGAAACTAAACAAAAGGCACACATTTGTAAATTACTCAAGCAAGAGTTCAACACATCATTGAATGTAACAAAATAAATGAAACATTGTTTTGTGATAGATGTTACAATGAAATACTGATCACCTCAAATTGCAAAACATGACTTGTAATTGTAAGAAATATGTATCCATACAAAAATAACAAGCCTCATTTTGTAACAGTAATGATCATATAGGAAAGGTAACTTAAGAAACCTCGACATTTAAAAAAGCATTACTAAGGCCAGTGAAATGATTCTATTCAAACGCGTCTATAACTATTATTAATAGAGTAAACATATGTGTAGGTATCTATGCCAGTCATGATGACCAATACCTCACGTGTGTCAGTTGGGTCAAAACCCTTAAAGCAGCAACCAGGCATGTTCCGTGGATTCTGCAGTCATACAAGCTGAAATATAGAAAATAGTGTACTATTGATGATCAATATTTACATCACAATTGAATTCGGTGTTTGAGAAACATTACAAATGTATTAAAATTAATGATCGACATGCAAACAAAAGAAAACACAAGTCTGCAGAATGAGGTGGGGTGAGAGGCAGTGGGATTGGGAGAGGGACTGAGATAAGGATGGGGGATCGGAGGGAGACAGAGTCAGAGTGTGAAACAGAGAGGGGAGAGGCAGTGGGATTGGGAGATAGGAATGGGGGATTGGAGGAAGACAGATTCAGAGAGTGAGGGGGGTGGGGAGAGACAGAGAGGAGAGGTTGTGGGATTAAGATATATTGTGTGGGTTTGGGGTGGTGGACTGGAACAGTCCATCATGCAACTGATCTATCTGTAGGTAAATGGATAACACGCCTGTTGCTATGCCAAATTTAATTAACAGGTAATACAGGTATATATTGTACTTCTTCTATTATACATGCAATCAGACAGGAGGAATTCAAATAGAAATTAAGGAAGGGACGAATATTCGATTAGTAGATTCAAGCATTTTCCCGTTATTTGATTCGTTATCCGAAAATGTGCAGCTACAGTGTATATAGACGAATATCGCTAGAATATTTTCCTTCACGAATGTCCTCTACTGTAAAATCGGTCCCAGGTGACCTTTTATTTTCTGACATAGGTATGAAAAATACTACAACCGCGAAACTACAACTCACATATCTGAAATGTATAAGTATACACATTACGTTACAAAATAAATCACTAACATTACTTTAAAATGCCATTGCCATCCGTGGCATAGCTTACCGTAAAAGCAGTATTGTGTCGAGGCGGTCTTGTTAGCAGTGTCATGTTTGGGTAAGTTCAGGATTAGTTAAAGTTAGCATGGGCTTCATTAGGGTTACGGTTACTTTAGGGTTAGCATAACACCAGAACTTGTGAGTCATCGATGTATCGATGTTATGGTAAGTGCCGAGGTCCGTGTAGCTGCTGTAGATCATGTCGAGTGTGTTTTCTTAGTTTCATTCTTTACACAAATATAAATTATTTTATTTTGTAATCTAGTGTGTATATTTATACATAAGATATATGAGGATAATTCTGGTGGCTGTAAGAAGTCGTTTTCATGGGTAGGTCAGAAAGTTAAAAAAAAATCGCCGTGTATGGCGGCCATGATGCCGACGACTCCAGCACTGATGGTGTCCATGGACACGGGATGACACCTATGGCAAGACATTTCGACGCCGTTCAATATTCTAATTGAAATTGAAGCCACGGATTATTCGATTCGAAATTTCTAGAATATTCAATGAGAATGAAATTCCAGATTCGTCCCATCCTTAATACAAATACTTTTAAATGCCAAAGTATTTAAAAACAAATACATTGGAAGGTATATTGGAAAGCATTTCAAATTATTTTCAATATTACTAAATACAGGCATGCAGGGTTGGGACGTTTCCTGGAAAAACTGGTTTTAGACAGGGCAGTGGGAATAACCTGGTAATTACCGGTATTTACCGGGAAAAGTGGTATTTACCGGGAAATATGTGGAAATTACTCTATAACTTACATTACCACTGGCTAGTTCCTGTCCATTTAGAATTTAGTTAATATTCATCTAAAGCAAATAAGTTCACTAGTTACTAGTTCAGGTGTATCCTTGTATTTGCTTAAAGCATAAAGTCAACAAGATGTTCAAAAGAAAATGTATCATTTAGTAACAAATGCCATTGTCAGTCTCACACTGGACAATGCCAAGTACTAAACTCTTGTACTCTCAGGTGTCAGTTGTTAATCTGTTTAAAGGACAAACAAAGTTAACTTTTACGTGGCATAAACCTAATAGAGTTAATATAAAGTAACAATTTCCACATATACTCAATTTTTTAACGCCAGCGGTTTACCATAAAAATATTTTTTAACACCCAGCCATCCAAATTCTGTGCGCTACCCCATCTTAGACGAAGAATGACGTCACGACGGTGATCGAGGCGCTCTCCACGTAGATCACGTAGGGTTTGGCTGTTGTCATGAAATGGCTGCAACTCGGCAACGCGCGTAACATGCTGATGACGGTAAATATATAGTTGTCTATTATTGTTATCGCTGAAATCATCCCATCAACTGATGATACATGTCTACATCAAAGCATTTCTCCTCAAAATGGACCGATCAAAGTGCCAAACAGTACGCCCGCAAATCACCAACGTGAATCCATTGCTTCAATACTACCGGTTGTTTCAACTATTATTGCAACCGTATGCCGAACACGAAGGCATAATTACTAAAGTTTACCATATATTTAACCACATATTTAGATATACGTCTATAAGCAGCTGCTAGATGTCACGCCAACTGAACGAACTATCGAAGACTCGAAGTTGTTGACCCTTAAAAGCGTCGCCGGAAGCTGACAGAGATATAGAATGCCGCGCGCTGAATGGCCAAGCCAAATTAACCCTTCACCTATGGCGGCGTCCAGACCATCGTGGATATCGTTAGAATTTTAGACTTTAAAGTCACATTCTGAGTAAACCGCTGACGTTAAAAAATTGAGTATATGTGGAAATTGTTACTTTGTATCAACTCTATTAGGTGTATGACACGAAGCCGTAGCCTTTTTTGTCCTTTGAGGAACAAAAGAAATGTTGGGCTCTGGACATTGGTAGGTTCTACTATACCCACTCAGCAAACATTAGTTACCATGTCTTGATATTCAGATTTAGAGAAAAATACAGGCTAACTGGCTAAATCCTGTAAACATCTGTACTCATTGTCTCTGTGAGACCCAAATCAGCTCCAGCTTAATATTTGAACTTGTAATCTGCTAGGACAGGAAGCCATGTATCTCAGAATCAGTAGACCAGAGTAGACGAGTGCAGGACAAAATCCCAACGGACAAAATCCCAACGGACAAAATCCCAACCAATTTTAGATCAACTGTTGGGCTAGACTTTCTATGTGTATGCATTTATATATATATATATATATATATATATATATATATATATATATATATATATATATATATATATATATATATATATATATATATATATATATTTGTATGAATGCGACCATGGAGCGACAATTGACCGACTATGCAGCGACACTTGGTTATCAAGCGACACGGAATGTGTCGCTCGATAGTCATTGCTCAATCGTTCCTTGGTATCGTCAGATTTTTCAACTCTATGTATATCAACATATTGTGGTATGCTAGGTGGGGTCTTAGTGATAATATGAAAAGTGTTGTGTTCGTTAAACGGTTGAAATCACCAATATACATTTTTAGTCTATTTGACTAAATCCGACTACGCAGCGACATCATAAAACGTCAATAACTTTTTTCTTTTCATATATGTGTCATGGACCGTAATCAGTGTCTCCACCTGGCGATTAATGGTTATGCCGGTAGTGTTAATTAGCAGTCACAATAGGTGGCACTGCAGTTGGTTGAGTGGGATTTGGGAGTTGCGTGGGAGGAAGGCGCGGGACTCGAGACTTGCGACCAACGATCGAAGTTGAGATGTGATGAATTATCTTGAAAGATTGATACTCGCTAGAGGGCGGCATTGAGCCAACGAGTGAAAGCAGAAGTAGTCACCCAGATGGTCGCTGGAGGTTAGCTGTGGACAGGGTCTTGTCTTGTTCTTCATGTACAATAAAGATGGTTGACGGTTACCGCCCGCTCCGCGTCCATCTTTGAAAGAAAAAGACCCTGTCGCACAGTCGCGTATAGTTCATGGTGAGCTATGTCGTAATCAGTTGGATATGTTTAATGTGTAGTGGTACAGGTGCTGCAGTTATACAGTACAGGTTGTATATCATATGTTATCATCCGCACTAATCAAAGTTGCAGCTGTATACAGTGGGCGTATGTCAGTTGGTCAATGATTATGAGTTAGATATCTGTCATCTAAGTAATGTTGTTATTGTAACCACATTTGGTTAGAGGGTTTATGTTGTAATGGTTTACGTTGTTATGTTAGTCCGTGATTTGATATCCTGATGTTTGTTGTGTCTGTTCAGTCACACCTCTCAGTGAGTTGACACCAATCTCTGAAATTTGGTTGATCTTTTAATTAACTTGTCACTTCTTTCCATCAACATGACTGATGAACAAATTGCCGCTTTAATTGCACGGTCAAACGCAGCTTTAGCAGCAACATTGGCTGGTGTCATTCACCAGTTCAGGGCCCCGCTTGCACCAACAATTAAGCTGGCCAAATTTATGGGCCATCCTATGACTGCTGGTGATCCAACTCTGGTTATGTCATGGACCGTAATCAGTGTCTCCACCTGGCGATTAATGGTTATGCCGGTAGTGTTAATTAGCAGTCACAATAGGTGGCACTGCAGCTGGTTGAGTGGGATTTGGGAGTTGCGTGGGAGGAAGGCGCGGGACTCGAGACTTGCGACCAACGATCGAAGTCGAGATGTGATGAATTATCTTGAAAGATTGATACTCGCTAGAGGGCGGCATTGAGCCAACGAGTGAAAGCAGAAGTAGCCACCAGATGGTCGCTGGAGGTTAGCACTGACGTCAGGCTGTGGACAGGGTCTTGTCTAGTCTCGCTTAACCGACTGTCGGTCGGCTGCGGAACTACGCCGAGAAGACAGTCTGGTGACATTTGCCGGCTTTTGTTTGGTATCCGCGTGATCTATAAAATGCTGCCACCTCACGGACACTGCCGTAATATTTTTTTTATAAACAACTGCAAATTTGTATTTCTATTTATTTTGGGTTAATATAAGTTTAATTTTTAATAGTTTTTATAATACAGCATTATTTGATCAAAAGGTTTCCTTATTTAATTTGTATGCTATCCGTGTCGGGCTAGACAATGCTGCCACCTCACGGATACTGGTTAATCCTGCCGTAATTCTTATTTTATAAACAACGGTAAATTTGAATTTTTACTTACTGTTGTGTTAATATAAGTTCAATGGTGAATACTTTTCAAATGATATTATTATCTTGTAAAACTATATCGTTATTTAAATTTTTATTTCATAGTTGGCCTGAGAGCCAATCAGCGTCTCTACCCTATTCTGGGGTAAGGCTGCCCGGATGTAGAAACTTAAGCATATATACTGTCCCAGGCGTAGTTGATAGGGCTTAAAAGTGCTGCCACCTCACGGAGTCTGGGTAACCGAGGCTAGGTCTTGTCTTGTTCTTCATGTACAATAAAGATTGTTGACGGTTACCGCCCGCTCCGCGTCCATCCTTGACATATGTTCTTTACGAAATTTCGACAGTATAATTATGTGGGATACGGCCGTATATACTGCATTTTCTTAGCATGAAATACATGCAAACAACAACATATATATTTAACCTGTATATGTGTATCATTTGCACTAGTCATAATCTACCAGTTGGTGGTGCCACCTACTGGAATTTTCCCGCAATCGCTGTGTCAACATGGCCGGGTCAGCCGAGCATCTGTGCCTGTGTTTTGAAAAATGTATACGAAATACCCATTGATCAAATCCTTGGCCCAAGCTGAAGCATGGATATGTTAATATTCGTAGCAACATTATTACACAACAAGGTTAATCTTTGCAGTGACATACACTAATGCGATTGGAAGTAAGTGGACGCAATAAATCGCAGTCAGCATGATCTTTGTGACTTTCATTTGCACTTACTTAGAGTTACTAACTTCACTCAGTCTCAAATCACTGACTTCACACTCACAGTTCTTAACTTGTGAGCCAGATTATAATACCAGTTTAGCTGTACGTAATATAACCGTTTTTCTTTTACATAAACAGTGAACACTATCTTACGTGAGACATAATTATTATAAACTTTAATATGTGAAATGTAACAGTGTTGTAATATCGCCCACAACTTGAACTTGGCGATAACGCCGGGATGCACAACGCCTTCGTTTATGATTTCTTATTTTGATTTCATAAAGACATATCCCGATGGAAATGCATTGTATTATTGACATTATACCTAAATTAATTGTAGTCCTCTGCAATGTTATGGACTTACACTCTAGCAAATTGTCTTGAAGCTTTCCCAATTGTTAAAAAGTAATTACATGTATTCTATAGTCTATATCACCTGTCCTGTTGTTTTCAGTAATAATCTTATATACTATGTGAAATAATGTCTCAAGTTTTAAATTAGGAGTGTCTTTTCAATAAGTGAAAGTGGTAAGTATGACATTAAATATTATAATGGTTTTGAAAGAAGGTTTAAAATGGATTAATTTTACCTGAAGGGTGTTTCTGTTCATTGCCATTCAACTTGCTAGCTGTGCTGAAAACACGGGCAAGCTTTATTTTATTCTTTCCACTGGCATTGCCATACCATGTAATAACGCTAACAAATGTAAACACCTGTATGCAAGTTGGAGAATGTGCTGGCTGTAGAGAGGGAGTAATCATACTATGTACTCGTACTCGATTACGAGTTCTTTTTGAGTAATTTGTACCCGAGTACAAAGCAAAGTAGTCGTACTCGTACTTGAGTACGACTACTTCTCATGATTATATTTTCATATGACCAGTTGCAAGCAAATATATTAGACAGATAGAAATGGCAATATTAGAAGTAATATAATAAATGTAATATTAATTGAGCTATTAATTTTCTATTACTGTTGAGCATTTCAGTTAAATAAATATTCAGTCAGATTTGCCTAATTAATACCTTCTCTCCCCAGAGAAGCCACATCTCCTGACCCTCCTGCTTACTGTAGTACTGATAGTACAAAGTTATATTGTGACAGTCCCTGGGAAGCCCTGGAGGAGATAAGCATCCCCTAACATCTTACTTTAGAAGCCATGACACAGCCCCACCTGTACTGTTTACTCTGTCAGTATGGTGTGAATGACTGGTCATGGTTCCTATATCCAGAATCCTTACTGGATCTAGGGATTCCATGAAAATTGCCTTTATGTTAGAAACAGGATATTCATTAAAGTAATCATGAAAGTAATCATGACTACATTCAATGTAATCATCAGGCATTCTGATATACTCGTACTTGAGTACATTCTAAAGTAATCATACTCGAGTACATTTGTTTTCAGAGTACTCGTACTCATACTCATGCATGTTCAACTTAATCGTACTCAAGTACACTTATATTGTAATCACTCCATCTCTGGCTGGCTAACACCAACACTGTTCAGATTTCTCAGAAGGCTATATCATTGTTGGGCTCTCTTGTATACGTAATCAACATGATCATAGAATGACAAAAAGAAAAGTAGATATCTTACAGAAGATTGAAAGTCTTGTTGCCGGTTTCTACTCTTCTTGAAAGTTAACCAGTTTAGTTTGCATAGCATATTGGTGACATCTGTCTCACTTTCTAAGATAGTACACAACATCCAATGTTACACTGTACAGAATAATGTATAAACACTGTCGTTCAATTGCGAAATAGATCAGTTAGCCCTGACTGAGACACTGCATTCTTCAGTCATGTAGATTACACAGAAAGCGGCAATTGTAGATAAATAATGCAGGTTACAATACTACTGTATTGCAAATTTGAATTATTTGATGTAAAATACTATCGATGACATAAAACTTGAATTGTCACAAAAAATGAGGTTTTGAAATGTTACTATCAGAAAGGCATTTCTACTGAGACAATCAGTAGAAACCAGTATCTAAATCATAATAGAAACCCTGTGCCATCATAATTGGACCTGCTGTACTAGAGACTGTGTGTCAAGCAGTGGGCACTGCTTCCTCCTGGGTCATTGACCTTAATTACCAACATACCTTGCTGTTACCAGGGGTGTAATCTACTAGTGACAGATGTTGGCTATCCTTATAGTAAAGAAACCACACAGTCAAAACTGTGCAGTAAGAAAGCAAACTAGATCACAAATACAGCGTAATCTATATAATAAAATAGTCATAATTTAACTCGAAGGATGCTGTTTATTCCGTTCGGAATGGGTCTATTCCCAAAGCGATGTCTGATTAATACATCAACAATGTTAGAGGTCTCTTATAACTTTAATAGTCAACTCCATATGTGGATTTGTATAAATCTATCTTTACACAGAACAGTTCTTTTGTTACTTATTCTCTTATCATATGCCCATGTTTCCAACTTTTACACAGCTTTATTAAAACAATACTTTTAAAAGAAGTAGAAGCAAATCAGATACATTTTGAGGAGAATGTGTTAGCACAAATGTCTTATCCAGTGTGTTGTAATCAGCTTCTAACTGATTCCACACCACAGATGCAGCTCTCAAAACTGGTATCCCTTGAAAGTACACAATGGCCATACCCAACCCTCCAGGTTTTCCCTGGGTCATTGACCTTAATTACTCACAGATCTTGCTGCTAGCAGTGATGTAATCTACTGGTGACATTGACTGCCAACAATACTACTAAGGCAGTATGACAACATGTTACTATTGTGCAAAAATCTTAGACATAACTACTATTTTGTGTATACATTAATTGTGTTTGCATGGCGTTTAAATTGTTTTTATTTAGTATTTATGTACTTGGTTCAAGGTAGTATAACTTACTATAAAACACAATCTTTAGAAGCACATAAGTACAGGTATTTCATGTCTTGCAATAATTAAAACTGTTGGCACGCAGAGGGATAATTCTCAACATTTGACATACATAAAGGCATTTGCAGGACGCTGTATTCAATAAAACTGGTCTTTTCACAACAAAAAGAAGATTCTGACAGTGTATGATGTTTTATAATAAAAAAGGTATTTCTGCTGAGATGGTAGAAACTGGCTTAATCGACAATAGAAATTCTGTACCATTGCACCATATCTACCAGAGACTGTGTCAAAGAGTGCCTTTTGACTGGGCACTGCTTCCTTCAGGCTCATTGAACGTAATTAACAATAGATCTTGCTGTTTACCCTTTGTGTAATCTACTAGTATGCTGGGTATCCTTTTAGTAAAGAACCTACACAGTCAAACGTATGTCAGACAGTAAGAAAGTAAACTAGATCACAAATACATCCTAACCTATATGATATATATATTTAAGGCATACTGACAACTAAAACAGTACAATGTTTGCGTGGTTTGTGCAGGTTCGAATCCTGCTGTGTTGCAATTATTGCACAAAACATTCCTGGTTGGCCATAATCACCAAACATTGTGCACACTACTTCTCACTGCCATTACAACATGCCTGACTGGTGTACTCATCACGTCATAATTTAACTCAAAGGATGCTGTTTACTCCATTCAGAATGGGTCTATTCCCAAAGCGAAGTCTGATTAATACATCAACAATTTTAAGGTATCTTATAACTTTAATAGTCAACTCCATATGTGGATTTATATAAATCTATCTTTACACAGAACAGTTTTTTGGGTACTCAATCTATTATCATTTCAATGACTAACATATTAATCAGTCTTACATTTGCTGTCTTCCCAAGCCATAGCTGAAGTTGATTTTCCAGCGGTTAAATATGTTATACTGCTAAAAGAACTACTTTATTAAAACAATTACTAATATTGTAATTTATGCATTATTATAGTATAGTGATTTCAAATATGCCCATGTTTCCAACTTTTACACTGCTTTATTAAAACAATATTTTTAAAAAGTGGAAGCAACTCAGATACATTTTGAGGAGAATATGCTAGCACAAGTACGTGTCTTATCCAGTATGTTGTAATCAGCTTATAACTGATTCCACACCACAGAAGCAGCTCTCTTGAAAGTACACAATGGCCATACTCAACCCTCCAGGTTTCCCCTGGGTCATTGACCTTAATTAATCACATACCTTGCTGCTAGCAGTGATGTAATCTACTGGTGACATTGACTGCCAACAACCATTATAGTAAAGTGGGTCAACAAGAATATCAGCTGGATACATACTGCATATCACCAGTAACAAGGACAAAACAATGGACATTAACAATACCAAGGCAGTTTGACAACATGTTACTATTGTGCACAAATCTTAGACATAACTACTATTTTGTTTATACATTAATTGTGTTTGCATGGCGTTTAAATTGTTTTTATTTAGTATTTATGTATGGTTCAAGGTAGTATAACTTACTATAAAACACAATCTTTAGAAGCACATTAGTACAGGTGTTTCATGTCTTGCAATAATTAAAACTGTTGGCACGCAGAGGGATAATTCTCCACATTCGACATACATAAAAGCATTTGCAGGACGCTGTATTCAATCAAACTGGTCTTCACAACAAAAAGAAGATTCTGACAGTGTATGGTGTTTTATAATCAAAAAAGTATTTCTGCTGAGATGGTAGAAACTGGCTTAATCGACAATAGAAATTCTGTACCATTGCACCATATCTACCAGAGACTGTGTCAAAGAGTGCCTTTTGACTGGGCACTGCTTCCTTCAGGCTCATTGAACGTAATTAACAATAGATCTTGCTGTTTACCCTTTGTGTAATCTACTAGTATGCTGGGTATCCTTTTAGTAAAGAACCTACACAGTCAAACGTATGTCAGACAGTAAGAAAGTAAACTAGATCACAAATACATCCTAACCTATATGATATATATATTTAAGGCATACTGAAAACTAAAACAGTACAATGTTTGCGTGGTTTGTGCAGGTTCGAATCCTGCTGTGTTGCAGTTATTGCACAAAACATTCCTGGTTGGCCATAATCACCAAACATTGTGCACACTACTTCTCACTGCCATTACAACATGCCTGACTGGTGTACTCATCACGTCATAATTTAACTCAAAGGATGCTGTTTACTCCATTCAGAATGGGTCTATTCCCAAAGCGAAGTCTGATTAATACATCAACAATTTTAAGGTATCTTATAACTTTAATAGTCAACTCCATATGTGGATTTATATAAATCTATCTTTACACAGAACAGTTTTTTGGGTACTCAATCTATTATCATTTCAATGACTAACATATTAATCAGTCTTACATTTGCTGTCTTCCCAAGCCATAGCTGAAGTTGATTTTCCAGCGGTTAAATATGTTATACTGCTAAAAGAACTACTTTATTAAAACAATTACTAATATTGTAATTTATGCATTATTATAGTATAGTGATTTCAAATATGCCCATGTTTCCAACTTTTACACTGCTTTATTAAAACAATATTTTTAAAAAGTGGAAGCAACTCAGATACATTTTGAGGAGAATATGCTAGCACAAGTACGTGTCTTATCCAGTATGTTGTAATCAGCTTATAACTGATTCCACACCACAGAAGCAGCTCTCTTGAAAGTACACAATGGCCATACCCAACCCTCCAGGTTTCCCCTGGGTCATTGACCTTAATTAATCACATACCTTGCTGCTAGCAGTGATGTAATCTACTGGTGACATTGACTGCCAACAACCATTATAGTAAAGTGGGTCAACAAGAATATCAGCTGGATACATACTGCATATCACCAGTAACAAGGACAAAACAATGGACATTAACAATACCAAGGCAGTTTGACAACATGTTACTATTGTGCACAAATCTTAGACATAACTACTATTTTGTTTATACATTAATTGTGTTTGCATGGCGTTTAAATTGTTTTTATTTAGTATTTATGTATGGTTCAAGGTAGTATAACTTACTATAAAACACAATCTTTAGAAGCACATTAGTACAGGTGTTTCATGTCTTGCAATAATTAAAACTGTTGGCACGCAGAGGGATAATTCTCCACATTCGACATACATAAAAGCATTTGCAGGACGCTGTATTCAATCAAACTGGTCTTCACAACAAAAAGAAGATTCTGACAGTGTATGGTGTTTTATAATCAAAAAAGTATTTATGCTGAGATGGTAGAAACTGGCTTAATCGACAATAGAAATTCTGTACCGTTGCACCAGATCTACCAGAGACTGTGTCAAAGAGTGCCTTTTGACTGGGCACTGCTTCCTTCAGGCTCATTGAACGTAATTAACAATAGATCTTGCTGTTTACCCTTTGTGTAATCTACTAGTATGCTGGGTATCCTTTTAGTAAAGAACCTTGATTGCCAACAACCCTTATAGTAAAGTGGGTCAACAAGAACATCAGCTGGATACACACTGCATATCACCAGTAACAAGTACAAAACAATGAACATTAACATTACTAAGGCAGTTTGACAACATGTTACTAAAACGTACCGTGCAAAGATCTTAAACATAACAACTACTTTGTTTATACATTGCGTTTGCATGGTGTTTAAATTGTTTTTGTTTAATATTGATGTATGGTTCAAGGTAGTATAAAATACATTCTTTAGAAGCATATATAAGTACAGGTATTTCATGTTTTGCAATAATTAAAACTGTTTGCACGCAGAGGGATAATTCTCAAAACATTTGACATACACATAAAAGCATTTGCAGAACGCTGTATTCTATAAAACTGGTCTTTTCACAACAAAAATAAGATTCTGACAGTGTATGGTGTTTTATAATCAAAAAAGAATTTCTGCTGAGATGGTAGAAACTGGCTTAATCGACAATAGAAATTCTGTACCGTTGCACCAGATCTACCAGAGACTGTGTCAAAGAGTGCCTTTTGACTGGGCACTGCTTCCTTCAGGCTCATTGACCTTAATTAACAATATATCTTGCTGTTTACCCTTGGTTTAATCTACTAGTGACAGATGTTGGCTATGTTCTTAGTTGGTGTTTTGAAAAGTAGCACTGCTATAGGCACTCAACATGTCCCATGCAGTCGGTTTGCCGCTGCTTCCAAAACATGACACCATGTAACGTACAACCAGTGAAGGCATGAAACAGTGGCAAAGTAACGCAACAGTCCAGACACAGTGCGTTGCCATGGCCATTTCGTGGGCCGGTAAATATCTGAAATTCTTCCGAGCACCAAATGCAATCCATAGTTCGGTTATGGTGAGCCCCTGGGATGATGTCACTGCAAGAACTACCACATCCGTGTCAACTGTGCGAATGGGTATCTTGTCATACCGTACGTTGTTTCACAGCATCTTCCAGGTGGAGGAGGATTCGTGTATCTGCTTCTTCGTGAGTGCATGGAGCACGGCCTTATATGTCTCGGGGCACATCAGTGTGATATGTGCTGACGACTTGTTTGTCAGTGGCAGTGGTTGCTGCATTAGCTGCCAAAAATGAAAAAACCTCCATCTTGTTGTTGTCAATGCAGGGACACGCGGCGGCGGATACATTTCCCTCTCCTTGTTCGTGCTTCAGCCTTCAAGCTATCTGCGAGATCTTCATCCCACACAACTAGTCTGCTCACATGTTGCATTTGTGATGTGATGTACGGCTAGAACACTTGGATCGTAAATAAGAAAATGTCTGCAAAATCCGGTCGAAACATGTTGTCTGGTTGAATTGCAATTTACAAGAGTCGTGCCATTTTGCTTTGTGCTGCCGGAAAATTGCCTCAATGCCTACATCATCATTTAACCATGACAGGTTGATTATCTTAGACATGCAACAACTCTTTTGAAACCGAAGGATGTCATAACTCTACGGATTACCTGCACTATAGTCTACGCATTTCTACGTGTCATTATTAATACACTCGGCATTTATATCATTTAACAGAACAAATATTCAAAACGAAGGGCGGTTTCATCTATTTTTCACGTGACATCCTCGCAGCCACATGAACAGCAGCTAAACTTGTTTAATATGTATTATTTGTGTATCAACTATCATAATTATTGGCATTAGTCGGAAGAAATATAACCCCAGAATTCGTTTTAATTAGTTCCCATCTTGGAAAAAAGCTAATATGAATGTCCGACACGATAAATAAATAACATATTTATAATATCAGCACATAACACCTTAATGTTGAGACCAACGTTATCTCTCCATGTGGTTCAGTTCTTAAGAAGGTCAACGAAGGTGATGTGCAAAATATTTCACAATGCTTAAATCGGCTGTCCACATAGCTATATTTTGATAATACAATTACTGCTCTAGGTGGCGTAGGTCATGAGATATAGGATCATTAGTCTTGGCGGCCGCCATCTTTAAAAATGGCAGATGTGAATGTCTGAGAAGGTAAAAAGTAATACATTTGAAATGGCGGTCCCCGAAAACCTATATTTGATATCGAAAGATTTATTTACTTGAATGAATGAATGAATGATGTTTTTTATTCGACCAGTATTTCAATCAAATACATACACTATATCCATGGCAAAACATCTCAGAATCAATACAAATATAACGATCACAATAAATATGGTAATAGTATATAATAATTTGTAATACAGTAATACAACATACGGTCAGGAGACTCCTCTAAGATCATGCTGGTAGCTGTCGAGGAGCCACCTTTGAAGCAGTTGCTAAGATATAAGAAAATAGGTTTACGGCTGCCATCTAGCAAAATGGCCGCCAACGCCTTCAAGGGCGAAATCTGAGATGGCCCTATATCAAAATATTTTTGTAATGATGAAATCTAAGTGTGTGCCAAATTGTATCATAAAACGCACAATTCGGCCATGTTTTGGTCACGTATCGGCTGGGCTACAGCAGTCGTCAGATACAGCGTCGAGGAGACTGCGGCCACACCATGTCAGCCGCGGGACGTAGGTAAGTTAATCACCACTTTTGTAAACACATATTGTTATTCCATGAGTGAATTTTTGCTATGAAAAGGGGTGTCGCAATAAACGTGTCTGTATTTTGAAGTACATTATTTTCAGCTTTCAAATGCAGTCGCAGACATGCCACATTTGTGTGATGGCAATCCGTATTTTGACCTAAAATTCTGTAAGAATCCGTATCAATCCGTATCACTAATCAGATCTTCTGGTCTAAGTTTTCAAAACATATCTATATGTGTTAGGAATATCATTCTGCACCACTCCCGCTAAAAAGAAGTCAGATACATCTTAATTGTATTTTAGATTAATTTAATGCCGTCGAGTCGACGTAAATAAGTGTTGTCAAAGGCGATGTCATTGCGAAGTCGAAAAAAAAACAATTATCCATATTTAAAAAATGTATGCTTAAAACAAATATATCTGCAATATATAAATTGATATAAAACACAATTAAAAAAATTATATCCGACTTCGTTTTAGCGGGTGTGAAGCAGAATGACATTCCAAACACATACACATCGAAAACACGTGGTTAAACCGTTTTGAAACGGCCCTAATAATTTAGGCCAGTTAACTGGAAAATTACTGACGTTTAGTTAACTTCAGCACGTTTAAACTGCGTACTGTTGTTTCAGTCATTTCATAAACCCGTTTAATGCGAGAATTTTTTTCTAGGGCGAACACCAGCAATCGTCAGAGACGACGGTCGCCGAAATCATTCTTTAGCATGGGGTATCACTGTAAACGTCTGTGTAGTTGAAGTATACATTTTATGCTTTCAAATGCAGTCGTCATTCACTAAATCCAAACGTTTCACTCGAAGCAACGTTCTTTGAACATATTTTCGTCTTACGAAACAATATTTTGTGCTGTAGATGCCATCAAGTGTGTCGACTGCGACAATCTAGGGGCGTTGACGACTCACCAGAGGACGCATTTAGCAAAACATTAGTGTGGACGGAAAATACGTTTACGGAAACGCGTAATGAATATAAAATTCATGATCTGCACAAAAATCGACTATAACGAACAAAACGAACCATCAGGTGGGCAGGCTTCTCTGGCAGAAAGATCGTACTAATTCGACAAGAGCGACGAAGTGCGCAAAACTGTGATGATTTCAATGCGGACTCTTGCGAAGTTTGGCAACTAATTACGTAATTATTATGGTATAATTACATGTATGTTTTAGGAAAACCGGTAGTACTCGATTTCATGCGGGAGCACGGAATTACTGTGGAATAGTGAAAAAGAAGTTGTTCATCGAACAGCGAAAAGAACAGCAAATAATTAGGAAAGCATTGCGATTTGCAAAAAAAAAACTTTTGTGTAAATTTCCTGTAGGGTAACCTTTCTGTAGTATTAATCCATTCATGAATATGCTAGTTTACACTTCTTGTAAATACATTTCGGGCTAGTGACTGTGAAGACTCTCCACAGAAGAACGCGTCGTTTGCACTTACATATTTATCAACGTCAAGCATACTTAAATTCCTAATTATTAGTGGCAGCTCTGGGATAAAAGAGTATTATATAACAATCGAACATGAAATTATGTTTGGTTTCAATGCATTTCGTGGTAATCACATCGCTTTGAACGCACCAGAGCATACTTAAGATGATCAACTTCTTGAAGTGAGATGTACAGTTGAAAACAAACAAATACTGTTTGATTTTTTAAGTGTCAACGTTATGGTCATATGCACGGGGTAGTGCCTTTTTTAATCACCCATTATTGTATTTAATATGTGCAGTATATAGCTGGGCAAAACTACAATGTTCAGTGATGTCTGTTTCACGATAAGTAGACATTTATAGAAATGTTGGGCAGAAATAATGTGTACGTTTTAATGACATATTTCTTAGCAACACCAGACAATCTATGTCTTCCTTTCTATTGGTGTACATAATCTGCAAAGCGTGTTGTATTTTAATCACGGGGTGTATTACTGGTTAGACGTATTTGCATCACCACTGTGTCGTTACTAGCAAACATGCATTTATAAACAAATAGTTCAGTTTTCTTGTCAGATAATCAATAGGCAATATATATTTAGACTTTGCAAATCTTATGTGGATGTAGTACGCATTCCAACATAAACTTGGAAGGTTATTTAATGTAATGTTATAATTTTTTTGTTAAATCTATAAAAAAAAATGCTTGGCATTGAATATGGTGACATATTTTCTATATATGTATCATTGACGATGTAATATAAGCATGTCGTTTGAATTGAATAAAAATGTTCTAGGCAGCATGACACCGCCATCAACTTTGTCAGTAATGCTTGTATACCGCACACACACATACGTCCTATAATTTTTCTGTTCACGAAAACATTTTAGGCAGATAAGACTACATAATATTATGTCCTCGCCTCATCATATTTATTAAAACGTTACTCTTGCAAAAGTCTATCGCATTAAGTTTATTTTCTATACACATTTAGCTATTGAAACACCATTACTAGATTTTGCCCGCCCAGGTGATACAAATTCGTAACATTTCAAGGTCCGGCCCATGGACTAAGTGACAGACCCGACAGTATAAAACGAAGGGCGTATCCAAATATCAATACAATTATATTACCGCTTCCATATACAACTATTACCAATATTGGGTACAACGTCAAGCATGATGAGGCAACATAATTTACATTTTGGATGAAGTAGGCGAAATAGTGTTATTCTTATGTTGTATACAACACAACTACAAACATGGCCGCCTGTAGAATAATGCGCATGCGCTTCACATTCACATAATATTGTGCCAAAATGCAGTCTTACTGAGCATCAGTATTACATGTTTTATCAACCATTTATCTTTATTGGCGAAAATACCAAATTAATGCTTTCCTAGCTATTATTAGACATTCAAGAAATTACCCAGAAGTTAAGGTAGCCAATGAAATCAATGTCGCTCTAGACTATAGTCGCATTTAGTGATATAGCCGGAGTCGCTGCATGGTCGGTATTTTGCATACACTTTGACGCGCGACTATCGAGCGACACCGGAATGATACAAAAAGTGTCCTAAAATCACATAAGTGACACAAATAAATTTTACATTTCAAATATAGCTAACAAGTTCAAAATAAAATGCCTTATTATATTGATGCATTTATAATATATATGTCATGGACCGTAATCAGTGTCTCCACCTGGCGATTAATGGTTATGCCGGTAGTGTTAATTAGCAGTGACAATAGGTGGCACTGCAGTTGGTTCGGTGGTATTTGGGAGTCGCGCGGGAGGAAGGCCCGGGACTCGAGACTTGCAAACAACGAAGTCGAGTAACCAATCGCATGTACGTTACGAGATGTGACGAATTATCTTGAAAGATTGTGAGTAACTGTTTTATTTTCACGTGTTGACACTCGCGTAGTCAGGATGATGTTGTGCAGCTAGCGATCAGTGACAATTTATAATAGGAACTGGTCAATAATTAGAATTTGTATCAGTTGCAAATTGGTTTTCCCTCGTTGTAGCTATGTGGAAAAAAAATTAAAAGTTAACCCTTTCCAACTTAATTGGTATCATTGGAAAGGGCTTGAACATACCTTTCAAATGGTACCAAGATCACCTTTATGTGACAAGTATTAAACAAGTTATGGTGTTCTATATCTTAGAAATTAGGCTCGTTTTTTTGCCTTAGTCTTAATGGAAAGCAGTTAGCAGATCTGATGTAACTTGTGACCCGTTTCTTAGTTTTCTGGTGGTTTCATGCCATAACTTTCTTAATTCTTGTTCGATTTTCAAAATCTTGGTACCATTGGAAAGCCTAGAAAATTCGAAATGAGAATAAACAATTTTAAATCTAATTCATCTATGATTATGATCTATAGCTAATTATAACATAATCAACTATTTACATTTTTATTTTAAAATTTTAATTGATTTAAATAAATTTAATGTGTATTTTATTTATTATCATATTGCCATCATTGTATTATATCGCCATACATAATATAAATTATATATCATCATATTATAGTACTTACTATATTACTGTACATATTTAATATTCATGTAAGGCAGCCAATATGGATCCTCAACCTATGATCTGGGGAAAAGAAATTTAAAAAAAAAACGGAAAGTGTTCCTGTCCTGATTCTGAAATATATTGACAAAAATGCCTTTAGAATACAATGGACACTAGCATGTGGTGTCACTATTTGTTAACAAATGATATTGCCAAATCAGATTGCTGGAATGTGGTAACGTGACCTCCACTCATCAAACCAGCCTACAATTTAGAGTAGAATGCATGCATCAAAATCATCAATCATCGGTGTATACAAACTACAATTATCACTTACCTTAGTAAATATCAATTCTCAGGACTTTAACACTATCGATAATCCACACGACCACAGTATTTTATAGCAAAGTGAAAAATAACAGTATAAAGTCAAGTTATTTTCACCCAAAAATCCCTTTACATGGGGCCTTTCCAGAGCCTATGTGTACTTTTGAGCAGGGAAAAACATGATGAGAGGATCGATAAATTTCCTCCAAATTCAGCATACACATCGTAAATAGACTGAACAAAAAGATATTATAGGTTTCACAAATAATTATGCTTACATTCAATGTGATCGTTGATGGTTTTATTCAATTTTCTTGGTAAAAAATGGCAACAATTTCCACACGCAAAATTCATAAACTTATTGGTGGCCGATTTACAAAATAAAACTGTGAGGCTGCAGAGGAAGATGTGAACTACATCATCAAAACAAAAGCACATAGCTTTCTTAGAACACAAAGCAACACAACACTCCGCAAGGTACGGCATTTTGACTGATCTCCACCAGTGGTGGTAGTCATATCAGGCACGTGATCCGCAGATCGGGGCCACTGCAATAAGCCAGTTGACCGGGTATTTACACATAGCTACTCGTTGTGCCACTTGTGGTGGTAAAATGAATGGTTTTTCCGCCTGTATTCTCGGTTATTCATAGGAATAATATGTCGTCGTTTGTATGTATCCTGTGTTATAAGCTAATAGCGTCAGAGTAGCACTGTTGTGGTGTCGATTATTGACAGCGAAGATATTTCAGAAAGTAAGAAGTTTGCTGAATTGTTCATTACGTAATACACTAACCCAAATTCTTGTACTATGATACTCGCTAGAGGGCGGCACTGAGCCGACGAGTGTTAGTTTAGAGTAGTTACCCAGATGGTCGCTGGAGGTTAACCATTGATGGGCCTGAATGCCCTGATGACACTTATTAGAATGTGGTAAAGGCCACTGTGTTAATTGTTAAATATTTTATTCTACAGTGTGTGCTGCTGTAACTGATGCGCCAAGAAGTGTGTGCCTGACATTCCTGGCTGTGGGCAGGTACATATCGTGATTAATTCTTGTATTCTTATATTATATTTCGAGTGTTGGTATGTATTTGTCTTAGTGCTATTCTTGTCATAAAGTTGTCAACAGAGAACGGATGTCTTAAGTGGATTCAGTTGGTTTTGTTGCGCTGTTGGACAGTGTTTTAACTTACGGTTCATGTACTTAATTTTAATGTATATTGACATCAGTTGTGAGATGTTTACTTTGATTGATGGTAAAGGTATCCCTGTGTTGTATTGTGTAGGTGTGTATATTTATATATGTGGTTATTGTTACAGGGTCTTGTCTTGTTCTTCATGTACAATAAAGATTGTTGACGGTTGCCGCCCGCTCCGCGTCCATCCTTGACATATATATCAAATGACATTTCAAATTGTCGTTGGATAGTCGGTGTCGCTGGATGGTCGTATTAATATGTATATATATATATATATATATATATATATATATATATATATATACATATACATATACATACATATACATATATGCTACCTGTAACTGCTACCATCTAAATTCAAAGGAAGCATCAATAGGTTAAAGATCAATAGGGTGCGTGTGGCCCTTAAAGGCAATGCACTAGGTGAGAGAATTTACGTCCAGGATGGCAGTGGTCTGAAGGGGAGTGTAAGGATGAGTTGCATTGTTGAGCACAAATGAAAGCAGTTAATTCAGGTAGTTCATAGGTATACAAATTCCAATTGACATCAAATTGTTAGAATTAGTGTTTCAGTGAGAAGCAAAATAAACCAAAACAGCATAACAGTGTAGGGTGCATCAAGCAGTTCTGCATGGTGATAGTATGTATATATGGTAATTCAATATATATACATGACCCATGGGACCGAACCATGCATGCATGAATAACCCAAAAAAATTCTGGACACCCACATCTAAAACCAGTGGTTGGGATATTGTCCGTTGGGATTTTGTCCGGTTGGGATTTTGTCCGCTGGGATTTTGTCCTCGCACCGAGTAGACATATACTTTCTCTCAGAGATTCTGTTACTGAAGCACTGGTAACTGGTCAGTACGTGCGTGGCAGAGGACGACCGGTTGACAACTGGTGGGAATTGTTTTTCCACACAATTCAAGAAGATGGCAAGATGAAGAAAGCCCTGCTGCAGTATAACTGCTACACCAAGGACAAAGGCGGATCAGCAATCCACCGGCATTCCAAAGACCGTGAGACACCATTTGCTGTATACACTGGGATGATAGTGTTCGCCAAGACCAGAAAACGACAACTTATTGACAAGCTTCATGAGAATGGTATCAGCATTTCGTATGACAGGGTATTAGAAATATCTGCCCAGTTAGGCGAATCTGTTGTAAACCAGTATGTGGAAGAAGGAGTTGTGTGTCCACCGGTTCTACGTAAGCGAATTTTCACCACCTCTGCTATGGACAATATTGATCACAATCCAACAGCTAGTACACCACAGCTAGTACATCCTTCCATGGTACAAGCATGTCAATGTTCCAGCATCCAAGTTCGGATAACAAAGGAGAAGTACGTGCCCCATCCAAAGTTGTGGACAGCAGGGCAAAGAAAGTGCCTGAGTTTCCTGAATCTTTCACGAACATCCCACCGGCCTTCTTCAACAAAAAGAATCCGGCCCCTCCTTCTGTAGCTGACGTATCCATGCCAGATCCAAGTCTTTTCCACAGAAACCTCAAACTGGAGTACGAATGGTTGGAACAGGTTCAACAAACTTCAGCTGTAGAATATTCTTCCAACATAACGTGGTCGGCGCACCATGCAAGCCAGAACAGGGCCAAGGACATTGAAATCACTATCGCACCGCTGCTGCCTCTTCTATGAGACCAAGCACATAGTGTTGCCACCATAAAGCATGTCATGAACACAATTAGGGAAACTGTAGCATTCCTCAACCCAGGACAAACACCAATTATAACTGCAGACCAGCCACTATACGCACTGGCTAAACAGATCCAGTGGTACTGGCCAGATGAATATGGAGAAGACAAGTTTGTGATCATGTTCGGTGGACTACACATAGAAATGACAGCAATGCAATCAATTGGGTCAATACTAGAAGACAGTGGGTGGACCTGTGCTCTTGTTGAAGCTGGTGTGGCCTCCTCCGGTACGGCAGATTCGTTTCTATCAGCTACCAATGTGACTAGAACTCGCCAAGCACATCAGATCACAGCATGCAGTTTATTCCAACTCATGAAGAAAGCTCACAGTGTCCATCTCGCAGAACATCCAAGCAATGATGACAAAGAGATCTCCTTTGAAAACTGGTGTGGTGCCCGTAAAAAGGAGAGTCCACAGTTCCAGTTCTGGTCCCTCGTCTTGAACATGGAGCTGACTATTCTCTCGTTCATTCGATCATTTAGAGAAGGAAACTTCACACTCTATCGTGAATCACTGTGAATTGATACCTTACTTCTTCGCCAACAACAACACCAATTACGCGCGTTGGCTTCCCATTCACCTCAGAGACATGATGTGCCTAGAGAAGCAACACCCAGATGTCGCCAAAGAGTTTCATCAAGGAAACTTTGTCGTTCACAAATCTGACAGGAATTTCTCCGCAATGACCATTGACCAGGCCCACGAACAGAACACTACAGTCATCAAAGGTGATGGAGGAGCCATAGGTGTGACAGAGGACCCATCAGCTCTCAGAAGGTGGATGGTGGCTGGACCAGAAATCAGTCGTTTAGTTGCCAACTATGAAACGGTATCAGGAACCAAAGATGCAAAGAAAAACAACCGTCACCATGAACAAACAGAGACAGTTCAGAGGGCATTCTTTGAGAAAGTCAAACAGCTCACAAAGGTAATGGAGGAAATGGGTAATCCCTTTGAAGAGGAGTCAGGATATCTTCTTACGCTCGACACCAAGGACATCGCGGATCCTTCTGCTGCTCAGCTAATTGCGACGCATCACGAGAGAGGGAAAGACAAGTTCAATTCCTTCATGGCAAATCTACAATGTGAGAATGACTGCTCCTTCTACCAGCCTATAAAAAAGAACAGGATAACCTTCTTCACAAATGAGCCAAAGTCTGCAAGCAAATCCGAGACAAAGTTACTGAAGGAAGACTGTAATTTGTTTTCCCGCCTCTTCATCTCCTGCCAAAACAGACAGTGTGACCTGCAAGAGTTCTTCAAACACGAGAATCAGTCTTTTCCGGCCTCACTCAGTAACAAGGGGAAACTACACACATGTACGAAATCGGATTTAGTGGATGTTCTGCAAGCCAAAGTGACGCTTCCAGAGACAAAACCAGAGTCTGACGTACTCATTGTAGATGGATCTGCGCTGGTAAATACCGTAGCACCACGAACACCAAAGTCATTTGAAGAGTATGCCAGAACGGACATTCTTCCTAAGGTCGAGTACTACAGCATGACACACAAGAGAACCGACATCATCTTTGACGTGTATCATCAGTCTAGCCTGAAGGCAGAGGCAAGATGTAAACGAGGAAAGGCCATCAGAAGGAGAGTAACAGCGACAAGTAAAACCCCCTCGAATTGGCAGAGCTTCCTTAGAGATAGCACCAACAAAACAGAGCTATTCCATTTCCTTGCCGACAAAGTGGCTGAAATGACAACGGGCAATCCAGTTATCATGACTAAAGGAGAAGATGCCATCACCACCATCAGTGACACCAGCGTTAACCTGGAGGAAGTAGTCCCATGTTCCCATGAGGAAGCAGACACGCGAATATTCGTACATGCTCGGCATGCAGCCATTGAGGGATACAAGTCTCTGATGAAGCTAATGACACGGACATTGTAGTTATTGCCATATCCCTTATGCCTTCTCTTGCCGCAACAGGTCTTGAGAAAATGTGGGTTGCATTTGGCAAAGGGGAGCACAGGAGATGGATCCCCATCCACGAACTTGTGTCTGCCATAGGACCAGAGAAAACGAGTGGGATGCTCTTCTTCCATGCCTTCACCGGTTGTGATGTTGTATCATCTTTCAATGGCAAAGGGAAAAAGACAGCATGGCAGACATGGAATGTATGCAATGAAGCATCAAGCATCTTCACGAAACTCAGTCAGTGCCCATCAAACATTGAGGAATCTGATCTACAAATCCTGGAGAAATGTGTGGTCCTGATGTATGACAGATCAAGTTCAGTTGCGTCAGTGAATGAGGCGAGGCTTTCTCTCTTTGCACGAAAGCAGAGGTCATATGATTTGATTCCACCAACACAAGGAGCACTCAAGGAACATGCCAAGCGACCTGCATATGAAGCAGGACACATTTGGAATCAGGCAATAGTCCGCCAGCCAGAGCCTCAGTGTCCGTCCGAGTGGGGTTGGTTCAAAGAAGATGACTCGTGGAAGCTCTTCTGGACTGCCCTGCTCCCATAGCTAAAAGCTGCCAGGAGTTAACGAAATGTGGATGCAAGACACAATGTAGTGGAAGGTGCCAGTGCTTCCGTTTGGGACTAAGTTGTACTCCACTATGCAGTTGTTTCTGTCAGACCTAGCTAGTCAGAACAATGAACATTGCAGGGCAGAAAAACAATGCAATAGAACTGGGACAGGTTCGTGTTATGTTCACCCCGGGCGCATTATGAACGAAGTGCAGATTTTGTTGATGGCATGATACCCCTTGCCTATCAAATTGCCTTTAGGAAATACTATACTTTAAAAAAATAATAACGACAAATGTTAAGTGATAATTCAGCATCAATAACTGGAAGTGCTGAACAAAACAGAAAAAGAAAATTTGGGTGAATCTAAACTCGTATATTAAAGTAATATCTAAAGTCACATATGGCAGGTAAGGGGTTAATGGCACACCATACATGTGTTTTGATATCATAATCGGTTTCGCTAGTGTTGAAAACATATAAATCGCCACCATGACCTACTGAATTGGACATATCTATCCAAAGTTATCAAGAAATGTCACCTATTGGGTGGTCATCTAGCGGCCATCTTGGAAAATGGCCGCCATCTTGGAATTTCAAGTGGCTACCACTTTTTTCTCATAAAGTTACATAAAATAAATATTCCTGCCAAGTTTCATGCTTGTATCACAATTTGAACGATTGACCCTGTTATCTGCTCCACTATATCCTGGCATTTTCATTTCGTAGGCATATTTCACCCAATTCAAACTTAATATCTGCAAACTGACGAAGACGCTGACGATTTTTGAAAACAAGAATGTCTAAAAATGTATTGCAGCAGTTAATCCCCAGGCGGCAGCACAATCTTCCAACAATTCGGTAATTCCATTTACGTCAATGGGTAATTCTGAGTCCGCAGCGACGCCTATCGAATCGATTGGAACCGTCTCCAAATAAGTTCCGGTTAGCTGTCAAGCTTGGCGTCGTCTCTGTTCACGTTTTTGATTCCAAACATTTTACACGTAATATATTTGCTTTTGTCAATGTCAACCAAAATACCGATTGTGAATGTACGTTATACTTAAGGCAATACGGAACCGTTGATTTGCGCAAGCGGTGCATGTTTCTGCGCTGTGCACATGGAATGAGCGATAAACAGTTTGTTTATGCCGACTGCGCTGTCTTTTCGACCTCAAAAGTCTGCTAAGTCTAAGACGCGCTGTTTATAAAACATAAATATGCGCAAGATGATTATAATTGATTGAATTAACAAAATCAAGTATCAAATGTTGGCAAAAAACAGTTACAATGGCAACATTGAGGTGGGTCCGACTTAATGTATAGACAATAATAAGTGCCAAAATATTTCTATTTTATTTATTAATTTAACGGCCTAAGTTCAGCAATGTGATGCTGGCTCTCGTAATAAATGGATGGGTTAAAACGTCAGTTGCAGACACCTGTGGCTGTTATAGTAATTAATTTCGGATTTGAAACAACGATTCGTGAACATGTCCTATTTGGGTAACTGCATGTTTTTCTTTTCTTATAATTATACTTGTTGTATTTACATATATACTATTTTGTCATTGTCATTGGTGAACATGCTTTATTTCGGTGTAATAAAATGTATTCATAAACGCTGTATATGGTCATTATAATTAATATTATGCCATAATTTATGGATGGCCTATGGCATAGCGGGCTATGGCTATGCCATGGACGTTATGTCTCAAGTCACATATGTCCTAGACCTAGACGATATGTTCTAAGTTTATTATAAAGTTTTTATGTTATTTGTGCACTTCAGTCTTACCATAAATCTGTTGATACATTTACACTAAGGCTGACACTCTTTGTAGAACATTTCAAGTCCATTGCATATTTAACTGTTACTTAACATATTGATTTTGGGACATATCACCCACGATATTTGGGACATAAGTGACTTGGGACATAAGAGACTTGGGACATAAAGTCTATAACTCATATGGGTCATACAGTAAAGTAATAAAATGGCACTGTCTTTGGAGAAATGTTGATAATTATTTAAATTACCACCTATCTCATTTCAGTGCTAGCTGAGGTTCGGCCGAAATTTGTCGATGCAGTCCTGTTGCATATTGTCTGCATGGAGTACTCCCGCGTTATGATAAGTAAGTTGACTTTTAGACTATTTAGTAATAAGTTAATAACAACAATACAATTACCCAAGATACTAAATATGTGACTATTACTAATAGTCACATATTTAAGAATCAGTACTTATTGAAACTGATGGTGTCTCACTAAAAAGACTAATTCCTAAAGAAAAGAAAGAATTTGTATAAGGAATGATATTTTCAGAATGCTGATTTACAATAACAGCTTTCGTTAAATAAATTCTATGTAAAAGGCAACAAAATGGAATAAACATGTACTCAATATATCGGCACTGCCTGACAGACATTAGCAAAAGACAGAATAGTTTGCCTCACAGAGAATGATTTTTTTTTTTTCTATATGCTCTTCCTTCTCCAGGTAGGCCGGCCGAATTCAAATGTTCCTCAGAGGTGACTTGCCTCCCCATAAATGCCTATTTATCTATGAGTAAAAAAATTATAGAGATAGTCCTTCTTATAAAACATATCTTTATTAACAATGAACATAACATTTTTATTTAAATGGTGGCTTTATAATAGGAATATAAAATAAGTATCACATGTATGTATTTTCAGGAGAAGTACTGGAGTGACAACTGCCCACATGGAGTTCTTACACAAAGATACCACCACCCGACTAAGGTTTACCTTCAGAGAATGGCGTAGCCAAGTAGTTCATGGTGATTATTCATTTAATGATATCAATCATGTATGATTTAATGTCATGGATTAGCTAATCAATATAGATCCACCATAAAAAAATGTCATTGTAATAACTTCATTTTAAAATATATACTCCTACAATTGACATTACATATACGCTGTATAAGGAAATACGTGTGTGTGTATATATATATATATATATATATATAATATATTAATTATATATGTGTGTGTGTGTACGTGTATACTGATTGTGGTATTAAATTACTGGGACATTGAGTTACCGTTGTAACTAAGCATAAAGCATAAAAATGGAATGAATATATTTAAAATTACACTGTACATAATTGAATGTTGTATAATGTATTACACATTTATTTTTAATCGCTGCAGCTTTGGAGCAGTCACTGCAGCAGTTTGCTGGGCATGGATTTCAAGAGCACCATGATGCTGGGGACAATGCTTACTGTCGGCTAAATAAATTTAAGTACCCTGGTAGTTACACTGTGAAATCACCATTATATTTTTATAAGTAATTTCAACATTTACTGTAATATTAATACTATGATTATGCTTACTTGAATTATGTAATTACAATGTGTAAACATGTAGCAAACTGCCTTTCATTGTTATGCATTGGATATTTACAATGCAAATTTATTCAAATGTGATTTAACATGCACATAAATATATCGATGTGATGTGTATTAATATAAAAGTAATAGTTCAAGTACTAATACATTCACTACATTACTTCTGGTATCACATTACCATTTTAACATGTCAGAGATATTTGCATATTTACCATCACAGTTATATTGATATACACATACCTATTTACTTACATGCATACACACACACATATATATATATATATATATGTTTTATGTACACAGGTAAGTACATGTATGTATGTATGTATGTATGTATGTATGTATGTATGTATGTATGTATGTATAAATACCCATACATTTTATAAAAGACATACATAAACATAAATGTGTATTTATAATGTAACTGTAAGTTTGTGGACAATTTCTTAAATGTTTATGAATGTATACACCAGCTAAGTTTGCGGCTGTGGTGTAAGAAGCAAAATGCGTGTAATTTTCTGTAAATATTTCAAAGATTTAATAACAGCATCCTTTCAAATTTAGGCCAAATTTTGATTAGCTAGGAGCTGAACCAGGGCACAGCTTGCAATTTGCGCATGTCATAATTTTACATTCCCATTCATACGGTCAGAATAGGGAAAGCGTGGTACCAATGGAAAGCATAATCTAGCAAACAACATTGTCTTGTATTTAAAGTGTGGCTTTATAAAGGGAATATAAAATAAGTATCACATGTATTTTCAGGACAAGTATTGGAGTGATTCCTGCCAAAATGAAGTTCTCACACAAAGATACCAGCACCCGTCAAAGGTTTACCTTCAGAATGGCGTAGCAAAGTTCATGGTGACTATTCATTTAACAATATCAATCATGAATGATTTAATGTCAGAGATTAGCTATTTCTTATATTATGAGCTGAAGCCTAGGAAATTGTCCATGTCAACATAGGTGCGTAATTACTTATCAATAACTTAAAACTCCCATAACAATATAATCTATGTTTGTCATCACTAACATTTTAAAATATATACTGAATATAATTTACATTACATATACAGCAGATAATATGTATACATATAATAATACAATTTATTAGTATAGCGCCTGAATCAATACAAATGTTCTCAGGCGCTTTACATAAATGTACACATAGTAGTTAAAATTGGATGGTGAGTCATTATTAAAAAAAAAAAAAATATGTGACATGACATAATGAGTAACCATTTTGTTGGTATGTGTAGGTGTTTGATCGAGACTGCCTGAACAAGGAGCTGTCATGCCGCATCCCATATTCTGGATAACAGGACGGCCTGCACATCCTGTCATCACATACAGCACCTGGTGAATAACTTGCATGGGAATTTATTAATATTGTCACTAATAGTCAGATTTCACTTACAGCTTTCTGTTGTGTGGTAAATTCCCGCTATTACTTTTCTAAAATACCATTTATGAGTAGGATATTTTCATGGTTAGCCAACTTTCGCAGACTTTCGGCAGACATGTGACACCTGTCAGGCCAATCCAAAAATTCTTGCTTCTGATGGAACAGAACTTGGCATGTTCTTTAGAAGTGTATCTTAGAAGGGATTTGATACACCAACAAGTGAATGTGGTGTTACACCACCTCATAAGCGCACCATGCGTCAATTGTTTTTCTTACTCTGACAATGGTACAGACCAAAAGAACAAAAATTGTTGCCAGGCTCAAGATGACCTTCTTTTTTTGTGGCAAAGAATTATAATTTTTTGCCCAATGATAAAAGAGAGAGAGAGAGAGAGATGTACCACCAGAATTGAAGTTGATAGGCGTACGAACATCTTAAATAATGTCCCATCAGAATGTGTAACTGTTTTCTCAAAATTCATTGATCATGACTACCAGGTACCCATGTATATCGGACATTTATTGCTCTGTGTAGTCCTATTGTTACCTGCTCAAACCCCAATCCAGAAAAAGATTGGCGATTCTTTGCAGGAAGCCAATGTCTCGGTACTACGCCTTGACTCGGACCCACGTTACCATCGATTCTCGGGATTAACACCAGACATGACATCCTGCACTGGAGTCATCCTGCAGGGCAACTATGTTTCTTGCCAGAGTGGTAGGTGTTGTGCTACTAAGGGACACAGTAAATAGATTATAAAAATATCAGATCCATCAAACTGTCAGCATCTTCAAGCAATGTACGCCAATGATGTATGGTAGGTAGGATGTCACTGTGGTTTTGACATCTTGTATTAAAATGTTAACGTATTGGATATACTTTACGTATATCAAACAATCATTGCTTTGTATTGGTCATAGTTTATGTGTAATGTCGGTAGGATGTCACTGTGGTTTTGACATCTTGTATTTATATTTTAAAATATTGGATATACTTTACGTATATCAAACAGTCATTGCTTTGTATAGGTCACAGCTTATGTGTAATGTATGTAGGATGTCACTGGTTTTGACAACATCATGTATTTTAAAGTGTCACGTATTGGATATTAATTTGGTATATCAGACATTTATTGCTCTGTGTAGTCCTAATTTATTTGTAATGTATGTAAGATGTCAGTGGTTTCTTATTTTGTGCATGTCACATTACTGGTTCACACACATAAAGGGTGGTTCGGGCGGCTGAAGGGAGGAGGAGGCCGCAACTAACAACATATTTTCTGTTGATATCGTCACTTTTTGTATGGTAAATACTATACATTCCTTGATGTCTGTCTGACCTAGTACATCACAGCAAACAAGGTGTAATGTTATGGCTGACATGGCATGTTGGTGCTTCAGCCAATTGTGTTAGTATGATACGCAGTGCATTATAGCACATTTTCATAGATGTGACGGCACACATTACATGACTACACATTTTGTACTTTCAATGTTGTATGTGTAAAGGGGAAATATTTTCAATAATAAAAAATAATTAAGTTTACTTTATTCAACTCTTGTTATTGTCTATTTTCAGTTATATGTGTAAATAAGCCTTCTTTTTGTGCTAGAAAGGAAAAGCAATATTGTGTACATTAATTGCAATCACACTCATCATATCCATTGTACATGGTCAGTTTACCTTCATTCATGACTTTAATTTATACTAATATTATAGTAAACACATATATGCAAGAACAAATTCAAGGCTTTATAAATTACATGAACAACAAATAACATTTCAAATGCAACAATTACACCACTTGGTTCAAATTACTACTTTTTTCAAATTGCACTATTTAATTACACAACAATTTAATTAGGACATAAATGGTGTGAAAACTAAGTCATTGGTGCATACAACGATGTGAGCAAGTTCTAGTTGTTTCCATGATCTTGTGAGGTCTCATTTAACTAGTCAGCCTTTTTCAGAACATCACGCCAGGCCGACCTTTCTATGCTGGCACTGAGGATGGTCACTGCCAGGGTGCTTGTCGTCTTCAGTGGTTCTTTTACGTCCCAAATTGAGACGGGACCGACATTAACGTGATTCTCCGATTCACAAAAGTAAACCACATGATGCTAGTGTAAAACGAACAATACATGGTAACAATTACAACATTTCACGTTGAAATGCTTGGAGTGGGATATATCATTCACATAGTCACGATAGTGTTGAACTGTCACAAAATCAGGACATTTTCCAAAGGCAAAACTGTATTGGCAGAAAACTGTTATATGTACAGAACTGATTTTAGCATATGTTCATAGTAATGAAAAAGTCTCCACTTTGGTGTTGGTTTCGCCGCGATAGGGGTTCCAAACACGAAACCCTAGGTTTTTTCCTAATCCTAGGTTTCAAAAGTAAAGAAAAGAATACCCACCAAACGTTACACCACGTCCCCCTACGACATACGGACCACTTTTGGCGCGAATGTTATTAATAAATACGCACGCGCAGCAACAAAACTCAAATAACGCTCACGCAGTCGCCGCGTGTGATTGATCACGCCGACTGGCGTTTCCTCGCGGGGAGATATATAATTGAAAAGCTGGGTGGAAATTTCTCCCAAACTTTTTTCTTTTGAACAAATTACCCATTATGTGTGTCAACGCTGCGGGACTGATCCTTTTGCCATATGTTAGATTAATTAACCACTAGAATGTTGTAATATTTCAACACAACTTCTATGGAATAATTTTTTATTAATTGGTGAATTGATTTAGAACACTCGACATAAACATCAATGTATTCATGCTACTTGAATGTCATCACGTGATGTTTCTTAAGATATAAATTACAAATAAAATATTGCATGATTAATTAATTAATTAATTAATAATTAATTATACTTAATATAATTATTATTTGCAATTGTACGTATAACTAAGTATTAATTCATTAATAATTAATTATAATCAATATAATTATTAATTGTAATTAGTTAATTAATAATTAGTTATTTACTAATTTATTCATAATAATAACTTCTTTTGCGCCAATATCCTCGAAAATCGAGCTCAGTGGCACGACAAAACCAAGGGATTAATCAATCTCACGATCGAAAGCAATGCGTGAGTCTTCAACGGATGGATGAAGAAGCTAGGAGGCTAAGGAGGACAGGCAGCATTAAAGAGATAGGTTTTTAGACGTCGGCGGAATGAAACTATATTACCTTCTGATTTAACACTGGCAGGAAGCGAATTCCACACCGTTGGTGCAGCAACCGAGAAAGCTCGGGTCCCGGCTTTCGTTTTCACCCGAGGGATATAAAGAGGGTTACTACTGGTTGAGCGTAGCTGTCTGGAATTTCTTGCTAGAGTTAGCAATGAATTTAGATATACTGGTTGTGTAGATGAGAGTGCTTGATAGGCTATTGTATAAATTTCGAAAATGATGCGATAGGGCACAGGTAGCCAATGCAATGATTCCAGAAGCGGCACTGAGCGAGAAAAATTAGAACACGTGACTACTATCCTTGCTCAGAAAGTTTGGACACGCTGAAGTTTTGCTATGTCCTTGTTTGCGGTATTGTAAAGGAGGGAATTGCAGTAGGCAAGTATGCTACTTGCTAGAACTGTGGCGATGGTTTTAGCAACGGAAAGTGATATAAACCGGCGGATACGGCGAAGATCATGGATACGGTAAAAACAGCAACGGCATGTTTTCGATGTTGTTTGAAATTGAAGTTTTCATCAAACGTGACTCCTAGATTTAAAACTGAGGCAGCTGGTGTGATACTCTGACTTAGAATATGTGTCGGGAAAAAGCCATTGAGTTTTGCCCGCTGCATTGAGGTACCAATGATGAGAATTTCTGTCTTATCTGCATTTATATAGCATTAATTTACTACTTTTCATCCAAAGGGATACATCTTGTAGACAATCCCTGAGCTGGTTTAGGGAGCGACAAGTATCTGGAGTTGTTAAAAGAAACATAGATCTGTGTGTCATCTGCATAAAGGTGATGATCCAGGTTGTGACTCTGGATAACAGAGCTTAATGGTTTTGTATACAGAGTAAAAAGCAACGGCCCCAAAGCAGAACCCCGGGGACACCACAAGTGGTGGGCAGCATGTCTGAGAAGCAGTTATCTATTTTAATGGCTTGCCGTGTATCAGTAAGGTATGAAATTAATAATTAATTAATAATTAGTTATTTACTAATTAATTACTACTCATTTTGTATATTACGTGATGTGTAACATTTGTAGTATTGTGATGTTTGTTAAGATATAAATTGCAAATAAACTAACTATAAAATGTAATGTTATAAAAATATTGTTCATGTTTGTTAAGATATACATTTCAGATAAAATAATGCATTATTAATTAATTAATAATTAGTTATACTTTATATAATTATTAGTTATAATTATAACTAATTAATAATTAGTTACAATTAATATGTTAATTAGTTACAATTAGTTACAATTACTTGTAATTACTTGTAATTAGTTATTTAATAATTAATTAATAATTAGTTATAATTAATATATTTATTAGTTATAATTACTTATAATTAGTTATAATTAGTTATTTAATAATTAATTACACAAATACATACACGGAATAGTTACACAAATACATACACATAATTATTAAACAAAAAATTGCAAATAAACTAATGCATAACTATAATATGTAATGTTATAAAAATATTGTTGATGTTTGTTAAGATATACATTTCAGATAAAATAATGCATTATTAATTAATTAATAATTAGTTATACTTTATATAATTATTAGTTATAACTTAGCTAATTATTAATTAATAATTAGTTACAATTAATATGTTTCTTAGTTATAATTAGTTATAATTACTTATAATTACTTATAATTAGTCATAATTATTTATAATTAGTTTTAATTAGTTATTTAATAATTACTTACACAAACATATACATAGAATAGTTACACAAATACATACACATAATTATTAAACACAAAATTATTTAACCCCATAAGTATACACCATTTTGACATAAAATGTTGGGTTACTTTAAAATGCGGCGTGATATTACATACGTTTTAGATATATCATATACTAAATCGGGGTGCCTTGCCCCATGTTTAATCTAAGATGCTACATCCAGTCCTTTCACAATTCTTTTTAATATCATACTATACTGTTTAATTTATGCAAAATCCATACCCAATCACCGGTGGTGAAGCATACTGTGTAGACTAATATTTTGTCAGTAATGAATAATAATAACACGGTATTTTTAATACGCCTAATCCTTAGAAATCAGCCTCATACGTGCATTGACACAAAAGCAAAGGGTTAATGACTTTTGTTGATGTTGAAGTCAGTAAACATTTCCAGATGTCATCAAACTGAGTTAACAGCACCAACGACAATACATGCAATTACACCATCACACGTGCATCTTCTTTAAATGTTACTAAATTACACTTGCTACTTGGCTCTCTATCTTTTATTGTTACATATAATGAACAAGACACGTATCAAATAAGCTCGATCCATGTTGCTATGGAGGTATTTACGGAAGTGGGAACATGCGGAGCGCTGCTGCACGCTGAATTTAAAAAAAAAAATTTGATTGGTTCCTTCGTTTACGGCAGCGACCACCCCACTGACCTATATAAAGTTATATATAGGTCAGTGGACCACCCTCTTAACGGCTTTTGTTTGTTTATCAGCGTGATCTATACAATGCTGCCACCTCACGGACATTGCCGTAATATATACTTTTTATAAACAACTGCAAATTTGTATTTCTATTTATTTTGTGTTAATATAAGTTTAATTTTGAATAGTTTTTATAATACAGCATTATTTGATAAAAAGGTATCCTTATTTAATTTGTATGCTAACCGTGTGGGGCTAGACCACTGACCTATATAAAGACTGGATAGCGCGCTGCTGTGTTATCTTGACGCCACCGAGCGGCGGCCATGAGCTCCCAGCCGCTGGCATGCGGCCACCTTTTCAATGTTAAATGGCTCAACTTCAGCTACCAATTTCGTAATATTAGGCTAGTATTATTTGTGACTAACATTTTTTTATGGTACTACTAATTATTCATAAGGGCAAATATGATGCTTAGAATCAAACCAGTTACGCTAAAAATGTATTATTATTATTTTTAAAGTGAAGACAGGTGCAGCAGGATTTGGACCAAACCACTATTCCAAAATGGGGTGCGAGGTTGTAACCACTGCATGGCAGTGACAATGGAAACCAAACTTTGGGGATCGAGCCAGAATTTACTTGTATAAAACATATTACCACTGATATCTATATAATAGATCATTGCCTTAACCCTAATCCAAAACCGTAGTCCAAACGCACACCCACACCCCCATTTTGGAATAGTGGTTTTGGTTCAAACATGATCCCAGCAGCCGCCTGTTAGCCTTGTTGTTATGTTGTGCCTTGTGGTATAGCCTACGCATACATCAGCTTAACACAAATTCCATCTTATCTGACAAACGTATAACACAAGCACAAACATAATGTCAAGTTAAAAACAATTTTAGAAAACAGATAACGACCCTACTATACAGCAGATTGATGGCTGACGAATTATCATCTAAAACTGGCATTTTGAATACTTTTTGGTAAATTTAATCTTACTACGTTCTATCATGTTATTATATTTTAGTAGAGCACGTTTTATGTTAGCACATTGTCTTATTGATGACATTTGTTTACCTGTATTTAAAATATTTACATTTTACTTATTATATTACTGTGTTTATTTATTGATGTATTTTTTGGTATATTTTCTTAAATTTATTCTTAGTATTTTTGGAAGATCACATTGGAAACAAGTGTGCTATTGTGTGCTTTAATGTGTTTATCCTCGATAAATATTATGTATATGCTTATTTCGTTATTTGCTTAATTAATTTGCGAATACAAATTTGAAATGTGAACAGTGACACAAATATGAACATAAACATGAGCATTCATAACAAGATAAACACAAGTGGCAAAGCACAACATGCACAAACTTAAACTTTTTAAACACACATATAACATGATGGTGAACCATAAACAGGACACATAATTTGCCAAGCATGTTAAACTGTAGTTTTTTTTATTAAACATGATGGTGAACCATAAACAAGACACATAATTTGCCAGGTATGTTAAACTGTATTTTTTACAAAGTTATCAAGCAGCATGTACTATACAAGACTGTTGTATGTATGCAACATTAAGAATCAAAAATCACCTGTCAATTTTATGCTATATATATTATATACTTACTTATATCTCTACTTACTTATATCTATATTTATTTTAAATAGTGCCTTAAAATAAAATATACACGTCAGCGGCGCACATGGATCCTTACTTGAAGGTTTTTGTTTTGTCTCTCGAAGAATTTGTTTTAGAAAATGGAATGATTTTGTAAATGAATTTTTTTTAAAGGTGGCTCCTCGATAGCGACCAGCATGGCCTTAGAGGAGTCTCCTGACCGTATGTTGTATTACTGTATTAAAAATTATTATATACTATTACCATGTTTATAATGATTGTTATATTTGTATTTGATTCTGAGTTGTTTTGACATGGATATAGTGTATGTATTTGGTTGAAATACTGTTCAAATAAAAAACACTGTATACTACTCCATTGAGTCTAGTGATTAATAGGCATCATTTGAGCCATCATCTTTATGCAGATGATATTCAAATTTATATATCATTATCCACTTCAGATGCAAGTAGTTCTTTACAGCAGCTTAGAACTTGTATTGATGACATTTTTTGCTGGATGACTGAGAGTAGATTGAAGCTGAATGCTGATAAAACTGAGTTTCTTATTATTGGTACACACCGGCAGCGTGACAAAATTAAAGACTCTTTTTCCTATACCCTTACTTAATCAGCATGTTATGCCTGCAGTTTCGACTAGGAATTTGGGAGTAATTTTTGATGAAAAATTAAATTTTAGAGAACACATTTCTCAAATTTGTCGAACATGTTTTTACCACATTCGTGATTTGCGGCGTATTCGTCGATATTTGCCTGTTTCTGTTGCAAAGACTATTGCAACTGCATTAGTTACTAGTAGATTAGACTATTGTAATTCACTTTTTCATAATATTGCTATTAAGGATATCACAAAACTACAACGTGTTCAAAATTGCTTAGCAAGGGTGGTGACTAGGTCTCCACGCTTTACTCCTTCTAAGCCGCTTCTAAAGTCTCTGCATTGGCTGCCTGTCCAATATCGTATAATGTTTAAGATGTGTACCATTACTTACCAGGCACTTTCTTCTAAGCAGCCATCGTATTTACATACTTTACTTACTCCTATAAGAAAACCTATTCAACTTCGGTCATCTACTTCTGATTTACTCTTTGTACCAAAGGTCAATACTAATATGGGGACAACAAGGGCTTTTGCTGTGGGTGCGCCTACTCTATGGAATATGCTTCCTTCTAGCGTGAAATCAGTTGAAAATATTGCTAAATTCCGTCGTCATTTAAAAACATCTGTACAATCTAGCCTATCCACCATAGCTCCCTGGCGCATCAATCAATCTGATGACAACTTGATTTGTTTACCGACTATGAGATCGATTAATCCTTTTTGTTTTGATGCGCCTCTGAGCTTGGTTTCTAAGGATATAGGCGCAATAGAAGTTAACTAATTATTATTATTATTATTCATTCATTCATTCATAACTTGCAATGTGAACAAAGCAGAACATTACCTCAATGCATTATAAATTAAACAATGTACCAGGTACTTGTTGTGTAACAAGTATGTTATTTGAATCAGTAACCCACGGGTGTCTATGTAACCAGTGTCTATTATATTATAATACATGACATCCAGAATAATATTGTTTCAGTAAACAGTTAAGAGAAGTGAGAGTGTGTTTCTATCACTATCATAAAAACCCTCTCGCAGATGATTAAACACTATTGTTCCACAGTTATCACAGCTAGAGTCATTTGGAGCTGATATTTGCAGTAGCAGTGTCTAGACTCTATGTACACTATATACATCAAACTTAATTACTGTGATAAGAGTAAGAACACTATGACGTATTGGCATCCTCACTAATTTCGAAGCGAGGACCGTTAATATAAATATACTAATTAAACTTCACTAATTATTACTAAGTACTAATTAAACTACACTAATTATTGCTACTAATTAAACTACACTAATTAACTACACGGTGGTTGTGCGTTAACACATAGACCTGAAACACACACAACTGAATAGCCGGCCCATGGCAGGTGGCATACAAAACCATGGCGACTGCGGGGGAGCGTGGCGTCAAGTGACAGCACACACAGGGGTGCGGCATTAGCCATCCAGTTATATAGAGGTCAGTGGGCTAGACAATGCTGCCACCTCACACATGCTGGTTAATCCTGCCGTAATTCTTATTTGATAAACAACTGTAAATTTGAATTTTTACTTACTTTTGTGTTAATATAAGTTCAATGTTGAATACTTTTCATATGATATTATTATATCGTTATTTTTGTTTCATAGTTGGCCTGGGAGCCAATCAGCGTCTCTACCCTAATCTGGGGTAAGGCTACCCGGATATAGAAACTTAAGACCTATTGTTTCCCCAGGCGGAGTTGAGGAGCTTAAAAGTGCTGCCACCTCACGGAGTCTGGGTAACCGAGGCTAGTTATTCCTGTGAAAAATGGCCAATTATTAGAAGATAAGAAAGCACACTTTCAATTCGTGCATTTGCCAGTCCTGTTTTCAACATGTTAATTCATCTAGGTCTTTCTGTAGTTCTTGTGGGTTTGACTGATTGTTAATTTCACTGTGTAAGCTAGATATAGTCATCTGCAAAGAGCCAGGTTGTGGAGTTGATATTGTTAGGTAAATCACAAAATTAAGGAAGAGATCCTTGTAACTGAAATACAATTGCATACTGTTTTGTGTTAAATCAATTATTGATAAGTAAAATGGCGCAATGTAGAATGAAAAAAAATTGCCCTAGGTTTGACGCGGCAGCACATAAATCAACTCAGGTCTTCTAAGTCGAGTCTGAAGTTGTAGCCACTGCCCCACTGCAGTACTATTCTATTATTACCAATAATTCGAAAACAAAAATAAACAAAAGTAAAACTTTTTAAATTTGCCTACAACCTCTCTTGAATTTAGTATTAATTTGGCATCCCATATAATTCACCCATATTATAGGTATTTATTAATTATATTTCTTATGCATGCAGTTCGAAGTTTCTGGGAAGCCTCAATTAATGGCTGGGTCCAGTTGGTTTCCAATTAAGTGTATGTGAAGGGTATTTGTTGGATATTGAGGGTTGTAGGTGGAGGTCCAAATGGTGTAGGCCTATGCATTTGGTGAGCCTGGAATCTCTTGGATTTTGAAACTTAAATGTTAATAGATATACTACAGATTATTGCTATAGGCCATATATACCGTTAAACCTAAGTGGGCATGGGCAGTTATAACGTGCATCACATACACGCATAGAAAAACAAACATCTGGATGAGAGAAAAGGCAGATGTTATTGAACAAGTCAGAAGACGGAAGTGGACCTGGGCAGTTAGAATGTGATGTTGTTCAAGGTGTTTCATGATGCGACTATGAGATACGTGTTCAAGAAGTTTGGAAGTGTGCTTTCTTATTTTGTAATAATCGACTATTTTTCAAAGGAATAGCCATCTTTTAATTACATAAACATAACCGATTGGCTTAAATGTAATGTACAATCACCAACGGTATAATGGTTGACATTTTGATGGTCAAAACGCAAATATTACGTGTAAACTGTTTGGAATTAAAAACGTAAACAGAGACGACGTCAAGTTTGACAGCTAACCGGAACTCATGAGAAGAGGGTTCCAATCAACTCGATAGGCGTCGCTGCAGACTATCAGAATTCCTGAATGTTACAAATTATTTGATGTAAGACCACAATAAGGTGTTCTCTATAAAAACAGCATTATGCAGGTTGTCTGTAGAAATTATGTTTTTGTGCAGCGTGGCATCAGAGCTGTAAAATTATGACAGTTGTCAGTCGGTGCATTTCTACGTATTAATACAGTTCTCATTTTGTTTGGTGATGTAATCAGGGACAATCCGTGGGCGGTTCAAGAAGAAATGGAGGGGTGTCAGGTTTGAAAGAAGTTTGTGGGACCCTGAGATACAAGAAGTTCACGAATATTTCACAGAGCGTCTGCCTATGGAGGGTAAAGATGCTGTGAAATTGTTAATAACATATCTCATCAAGATTACTAGGAAATTAAGGAAACTTTATAATGGTCGCCTACGAAAAATGCAAATGTGGTGTTTTTTGCATTTCAAATGAAGAATGCATGTAAATAAATAATAAAACAATGTAAAAGTAATACATTAATTAGAAATACGAAAATAAAGCTGGTACAAATTGAATTTAACTTATTTTCTTCACCAAACAAAAATGTGTATGTATACAAGTAACACATCAAATTAATCTAGACATGCATTGTTTTACGATTACAAATTTGCTTAATCCGTTGGTTTTGTCGCACCAGTGACCTTGATCTTCGAGGATATTGGCGCAAAATAAGTCATTACAGTGTATTAGTATTATTATTATTAACAACTAATTGCTGTGCATAAACACTTTACCATAACGAAAATAATCTGTAAGTGTGTTGACAGGAAATGCAACATGTTAAACACTTAAGTAATTATTATTTATATTCTCTAATACATTTCTAAGCTAATTTCTTATATTACATAAACATAATGTTGATTAGAATATTTCACACACTTTGTTAATTCACGACCCAATACTTTATATACGTAATAAAAAAGACTGACCATGACAACATTCATAAAGGCTTGGTGATGGCTGATGAAACTTATCCGAGATAGGCAAATCTGTTCACACCGGTTGCACGTCACAGTCTCACTTCAATATTCCAAAATCAAGGTTATGACAGTGATGACGTGAGTTGCCAAGGGCCGAAGGCTGTACGGTGACCAGAGTTGGGTCCAAATACACATTTTGGGATCAAATATAAATAAAACTCAGCCAAATCAAATACATTGCTTTTTCTAGTATTTTGAAGGTTGAAAAGAATTATTTGGTGAAAGGTGATTTGCAGTAAAGGTAATCAGTTTGGCAGGCATTACCTGTGATCATGAAACAGAAATGTTGATACCGACAATGTATAAAATATCAAATACTTTACAAATGAATTTGACACAAATTAATTTTACATTTTGTTGGTAAAATGGTAATTATTATGTGTATTAGCAAATACTTTATTATCAAATAGGCCCCGTTTTTTATTTTCAATTCAAATACACCCAATTTTTGTATTCAAATACAAATACGTATTTGAACCCAACCCTGCACGACGGGGACCATTCCAGTTGTCGAGCCCATCTCTGAATATCGAACGGGCAGAGAGATGGGCATGAGTCTAGCCAAGGATAATGTAGTAGTTAAATTTCGGATTGCGTGGCATTCTAGCAGGCATGCCAGCGATAACCATTCAGAGACAATCCGACACGACACATCTCGGTGAGACACCATTTTGTCGCCTCATGAAGACACCATTCTCACCCCCGGATGTTTCCCGGAGAGTGAGACACTGCGATCATTCGAGCAGAGAACAAGATGATGTTTGCAGAAGATATGAAGAGTCACTGTCAGCAAATCTACACTGACATGCACATCCTTTATGCACGAAATATTGCTGTCATCACAAAAAAACATGTCGCTAATCATACAAACAACACTCGACTGTTATGCTGGGTCATGCAGAAATTGTCAGACTTCACTACATTAAAAAGTGTCAATTACCATCTATTATCAAGGTCAGGGTTATCAGGCAGTCAGGAAATGGTGCATGTCCCGAGCATTTCTTTCTGTTTACACATGCTATTTGATTGTGATTTACATTGTGCGGCTCAAATGTTATATGCCACGCAGTCACACACAGGCTGTTATGGCACAGGTGACTTACATCAATACTGTGAATGTCCTCTAATCTAATGTGGTGTTCGACACAGTATCTCACATGATGTGCACTGATAGACCCTTTCTTTCCACTCTCGAGATGACCAGTAATTGTGCTGTAGTTGTGGTATTGATGCTTTCTACTACCTGTCCATAAATAGCACTGACCATTCATAGACAAAAGCAAATTTTCTCCTATTTTTTCCAACAGCCTTGCAGCGACAATGGCATCCATCATGCAAACAGGCACCCAGCATTCTGCTGTTGCCATGGATTTGCACAACCTACTTATTAGGGCACAGGACACTTGATTTTCCCATTGGTTGTCAAAATTACATATCTCAGGCTCTTTTAAAATGCATGCACGTGCACTGCCCTTCAATATTGACCACATTTAGCACGTTTTTCTTCATCCACAGGGTCATGTACGAACAAATTGTTAAAAATCACTACGCCAACTACATTCTGCATAGCACACGTCATTACACTGTAGATACATCATAGCACTGAATCTACTAGTATATCTGCCCTATTGTACTAATTTAACATAAAACATTTTTTTAAATCTCAAATGACACAATTATTAAGGTACCACATTCGTATGGGTCACACCAGGAAGAATAGCTGTGCTCTGACCCATTTTGCGTCGTGTAATATTCTCAGCTTGCCATTTTTTAAATGGCCAATGCCCACACATGCGCAATCATCATAGCAACGGGAGCTCAGTGAATGCTAGGTCTGAGTCCGTGGCTAGCGGTATACGACCAGAGCGAAGGATCATGCCGAAACAATGCGTTGCGGGACAGTAACGACATCGGTTACTGCAATGCTGTACCACATCAAATACTCACCATGGATGACAGGCCAGTCAGATTTCCTCACCGACGCGTGCACCCTAATCAGTGGGAGGAGGTTAAGGCTTATCTCCACAAATGGCTGAAACTAGGAGTTCGCCAAGAATCTACAAGCTGTTATGCATCGCCAGCAGTGCTGGTACGGAAGAAAGACAACTCTTTGCGATTAAGCATCGACTATCGACACTTGAACCTGAAGACCATCAAGGATGTATTCCCTCTACCCAGAGTAGAGGAATGTCTGGAGGCACTCACAGGATCAAAGTATTTCATTACTTTGGATCTGGGCCACGGCTATTATCAATGTGCCATCGACGCCGGAGATATACCAAAGACTGCATTTCGCGTGGAACCAGTCGACTGACTGTATGAGTTCACAAGGATGCCAATGGGACTTTGCAATGCTCCAGCGACATTCTCACGTCTGATGAATCACGTGTTAGGAAATGAGAATTTACATTCCCTTCTCATTTACTTGGATGATGTCCTAGTATTTGGAAAATCCGTGGATGAGATGATACATAGGTTAGACACTGAATTTGGGAAATTACGGGCCTTTGGACTCAAGATCAAGCCACAGAAATGTAGCCTGTTCAGACGCGAAGTTAAATTTCTGGGTCACAGTGTATCGGCTGCAGGAGTTGCAACTGATCCGGAGAAAATCAAAGCCGTACAGGAATGGGAAGAGCCGACCAGTGAGACTGAGCTACGATCCTTCCTTGGGTTAGCCGGGTATTATCGTAGATATGTACCTTCCTTCGCACATATAGCAGTCTCTTCACCAGTGTATTGGCAAAGCGACGAACACAAAGAAGGGTACTAAGAGAAAAGCGTCACAAGAGAGTCCACTTCTCCACGAACAGTGGAATCAAAATCGTACTTTGGCTTTTCAGAAGTTAAAGGAGAAACTGACAAGTGCGCCAGTGTTAGCCCACCCAGACTTTACCAAACCATTCGTCGTGGAGACTGATGCCAGTTTCAGAGGGTTGGGTGCAGTATTATCTCAAGATGACGAGGTAATCGCCTACGCAAGTCGTGGGTTAAGGCAAGCAAAGAGGAACGACGCCAACTATAGTTCCATGAAGTTAGAACTTCTTGCACTGAAATGGGCAGTGACAGAGAAGTTCCATCCTTATCTCATTGGATAACACTTCACTGTGTATACGGACAATAATCCATTAAGTTATATCCAAACATCAAAATTGGGAGCCACTGAGTTGCGCTTGGTTGCCCAACTTGCTCAGTTTGATTATGAAATCAAGTACTGCAGTGGACGTTCCAATGTCAACGCTGATGCCCTCAGTCGGAAGACATGGCATGGAGAACCTGTATCCGCTGAGGTAAACACAAATTATGTCAAAGTGGAAATGACCGAGTTGATAGTAGATATTACTGTACTGAAAGCATTGTCTTCATCAGCAATACCCAGTGAGATACAGAAGCGACATCACGTGATGATGGAGAGCATCGAAGACATCATGACTACTACAGCAGTTGACAAGGATACCAGACAGATGGGAGCAATATCATCACTTCCAGGGTATACAAAGCAACAACTTGCTGAGTTACAGGGGCAAGATCCTGTCTTGGGTAAAGTCATGAGTGTTTGGAAGAAGGGTATAAAGCCAGATCGCACAGAACTTCAAACTATGTCACCCACTGCTCGTCATTGGTACAGCAAATTTAATCACTTTGTTGATATCGAGAATGTTATGCACGTTGAGTCCTTTGATAATGGAGAAGGAACCCTATAGCTACCGTTGCCAACCTGTTTGAGACAGCCTATATTGGAATCTCTCGTATTGTGCCAGTTGCCCACGATGCTGCACTGCAAAGGTATTAAAACCTACTGTCAAACCAAGCATGGGACATGTTTTGGCAGACAAACCACTCAAACTACTAGCTATAGATTTCACTATGCTAGAAAAGGCTTCGGATGGACGTGAAAATGTTCTTGTGATGACAGATGTGTTTAGCAAATTCACTGTAGCAATACCAATGAAAGACTAGAAGGCAACTACAGTAGCGAAGGTATTAACTCAGGAATGGCTCTATCGCTATGGAGTACCCAGTCGTATCCACAGTGATCATGGGAGAAACTTTGAAAGTGAGGTAGTAAAGGCGTTGTGTGGAGTTTATGGAATAAAGAAGTCTCGTACCACTCCGTATCACCCAGAGGGGAATGCGCAGTGTGAGAGATTTAATCGTACAATGCATGATCTGCTCCGTTCACTGCCGCCAGAGAAGAAGAGACAGTGGCCACAGCATCTGCAGGAACTGATCTTGGCGTATAATTCGACGCCACACTCTGCCACAGGTTTCTCGCCGTTCTTCTTGATGTTCGGGCAAGAACCCAGACTTCCTGTGGATGAATTGCTGGATGGACATGGTCCAACAGCTCCCATAGGCCGAGAGACCAATGACTGGGTAGAGGAGCATAAACACAGACTGGATGCAGCTTCTAAATTGGCTGGTCTGAGATTAGGTAAAGCTGCTGGGATTAGGAAGGATAGACATGACAGGAAGGGAAATGATGTGCCAATGAAGCCTGATGATAGTTTTTCTTAGAAACAGAGGTGTTTTAGAACGAAACAAAATGCAGGATCGGTGGGTGGCCAGGCCTTATCGAGTTGAGGAAAGGATGAGTCCAGACAGTTATCTATATCGCGTCCAGCGAGTCGATGGTCTGGGACAACCTAGAATAGTACATTGTTCTGCGATACTGGATGTGAAGGATATCCGAGTGCCAGCATACAACATGGTACCTGCACCAGAAAAAAGCCAGTGCACGCATTACAATGTCATGGATAACCATGTTCACTCCACCTCGGAAGGGAGCTCCACATCAGTGAACAGGTGGATGATACTGCGTGATGTAAACCGTCCACAGATGCCCACTGTACGAGCGGAAACTGTTCCCTCGACACCAATGATTCAGGATGGAGTTTTGGAAGAGGAACGTCCAAAATCCAGTGAGTCACCAAAACATGCCATGGACGATAACACTTTGGAGCAAGAACAGTCACCGACACTTGTCTGTGACGACGCTCGGCGTTCGCCGAGTCTAGACAGTAGACCTGTTCATGCTTCGGCACGTAGCGGTCCATCTGTGGATTCAGATGGTGACAGTACCTCAGAGTCAGATCAATGACAGTCTCGACGACACCGTCGTGTCAAGACTAGGAGTCAACATGAACGCTCTGGTAGGTCGACTGCCAGGTCGACAGCAGATGATGAGAAGCCACTTAGAAGATCTAAGCGTGCAACTGCCGGGCGTAATCCAAACCCGCACAATTTATCGAGGTCTGCAGCAGTTATGATGACTGAGTTAACAGTACCACCATCATTCGAAGAGCTGAGCAAAGCTATGTTGAACTTAGGTTCCATGGTTCAGTCAGCTTGGCTACAGGCACATGTTCCCACAAGTAACCATAAGTAAACGGAAGGTCATTAAATGTTGTAAGTCGTTTTCTAAAATGTTCCCCTTGCATTGATTCTGATTATTATTGATCAGTTGCTAATGGGATAGCAACGATTTAATCAGGGGAGTATGTAACAGGCAGGGTTACTGACTAAATTATTGGGTGGATCGATCCAGGAGATGCTTGCATTTATTCACTATTAACTTATAGGCAAATTGATATTTAACTGTGGTAAAGACTGTTACTTGAATTGTTGACAATGGATGCTAAATTTCCCCAGCACTGCTATACAACAACTAAATGACATAATATAAACCTACTAAAGCTGCGTTCACATGTCAGTTGTCACTGATTTTACTGACCCAGTGCTTCATACACTGTAGTACAGCTTTGTTTACAAGTCTGAAAATAGTATCTAGCTGACTGCAGCGGCGGCCGTAGTTCACCCAATTTATCATGATAAGGAAACGGGTGAGGGTGGCTGCAGAGTACGTACTGCGTACTCTCATCTGTATCATCATAAACATCCTGCTTACTGCAGCCGAAGCAAAGTTGAGTCATATCCTCTTACCACTGGGGAGCAAGGGTTGAGTAATCAAGGAGGATGCAGATAACAGATTGCATCCCTAGGAAACTGTGTGGTGACATGTGTGATAACTGCCAGCAAGCCCAGTCACATCCTGTTACTACCAGTGAGCAATAGTTCTGCAGATAGCTTTCATTCCTAGAAAAACCATGGACAGGATGTAATTCCTGTATAAGAGAGACGTGTTTTGGAATTGGACAGTCCCTTGTAAGACGCAAGAAAGACAACTTGTAGGACAGAGAGTACATGCAGACAGTACGGCTACTACTAGTGGTAGTACTGAGCCGGTGCTCAGCTGCGGTAGTGACTGGATTTCCTAGTTGGGGTGAGCACACATGTTTGCATGCCTGTATGTCATAATGTAGGAACATTTACTTGCTGTGTCGTATGTTATGGAATTTATTTTTGACAATACATATTGCAATGTATTTTAGACAATACATATTGCTTGCATTAGTATTAATTGTCATGCATAAATGTTTATGATACGTTATGCATGGAAGGATATAATGTAGTAACATATGCATTTAATTGTAGATGCATTATTACTAAGTATTTACTTATTATGTATGACAAAATTACTTGGATTTATTACTGTGTGATGTTACTTAGGATGCGTTCGTTTCTCGACATGGGAGAGCGATGTTTACATTAATATACAGCTGTGTTATATATATATATATATATATATATATATATATATATATATATATATATATATATATATATATATATATATATATATATATATATATATATATATATATACACATATATATATATATATATACACATATATATATATATATATATATATATATATATATATATATATATATATATATATATATATATATATATATATATATATATATATATTGATGATAGTACGTCCATCAAGGAGTTTTGCACAATTGATGTATATTACAAATATCACAGGACCTAGCCTGCTATTTGGTATCTGAGACGATCTACAGGCAATTTACTATATCAATATTGTGTTTCCTGCTATGCCTGAATGATCTTATGTTACCATTGTGCATGTAGTAATGACATTTTGTATGTTTACAGGTTTTTTTGTTTAGTCTAATATAGATCACACCACAATAAATGGTATAATCATTTACCCGTGTGTTAAATTCTGTCTTCAATGGTAAATCCCCCGTTTACACTTATATTTTCTGACATGTGTCCCTCCTTCCTGTGGTTAAGCTAAATCATTTACATTACAACCTGACCAGACTTATCTACTAGACTGTGGGAAAAGATTGCTTCTATGGCCACCTGTAAAGCTTGTTACGTGATTATGCTCCAAAGTAAGTTAAATCATACATACAATAATACATATCACCTGTTCTGTATGCTCTGTGACTATACATGCTGGTGAAATACTATATTCAAATTGCTAGTACCGGTACTTGTATATCGCCCTGTATACCATATTGGCACAATAATTCCCGTTTGAACCCTATATGTCTACGATAACAGTTTGATAAGCCAAACAACATCTACCGGTAAGATACATATTCTACGGAAACTCTGATATGTTGGTGTGAACAATTGAATTAGTACTAACGGATGTTGCTAGAGTCGAGATGGTGTTTGGTTGAGCAGATGTTGCGGGGTGTAAAGAGTGAAGCTCTTTGAGAAATGTTGAGGATTGGACTTTCACATTCCACACTATTGTCGCCAGTTTGCATGGTTATGTTATATGTATCACACAGTAACTCCCTGTGCGGGCTGGAAATCTGAGCCCGCAGCGCAAATTTTGCTACATCATAGCCCGCAGCCCGCCCCGCAGTAACTTGGCCCGCAGCCCGCACCGCCCCGCAGTAACATGGCCCGCAACCCGCCCCGCAGTTCGGCCCGCATAATTTTTCATTCAAAAGTCAGTCTACAACCTATAACAGATTGAAGACAACATGAAAAAAATTTAAAATAACTAATCCTTATTGAATTTTCTTAATTAATTTTTTTAAACTCAATCTCATTATTAATTTAATGATTACACTATTTTAATTGGGTATCCAAATTAATATATGGATAGTTATATTTTATATTCACCTTGTCTTTTGTAACTATTTAATTACTTGAAATACACTAAACCTATTTTTTCAGTCAGACTAAAATAATTATGTTGGAAGTCACTGTAGTCATTCACCATGACAACACTGAACATACCAAATAAGCTAATATCCACTAACAGGTAGGCAGTTGTCACCTCTGACCTCTGGACCCTCCTGCAATTAGCAACACCAGGCTCTTTTGCTGTGGCCTGCCTGTCTTTTGATCTTGGCTTCCATGCACCTTGCCCTGTTGTAACCAGCCCTGCTAGATGGCAACTGCTAAGGCTTGCTATTGTGTCAGTGCCTCAGTGGTGGTGCAAAGTGATAAGAAATACTTGCTAGAGGGAAGGAAGTGGCACCCCAAGCTAGCTAGGAACTTCAATTGCTGTACACTGTTGTAGTTTTACAGCTTATCACATTGGGTAATTGAATATCCTGCCAGACATTTTCATTACTCATTAATATATTATATATTAAATAGCCACCAGCCAAAACTTATCCATTCAGGGAAATCTGTATTAGAACCCCTCAAGAATTGTTTTACTTTTGTTATTAAATACTTATTAATATATTACAGCCAATGTCTTGTAACAAATGTTATGATAAATACATTGGACATGGGTATCAAGAAATGAAAGGTTTCTGCTAAGAGTCAGCAATGCCAATGTGAGATCATTCAGGCCTTGTTTAGTAATATTTACACATATTAGCACCTGTGGGTACTGGGCAGTAAAACTGGACACCACCAGCCTGCTAATTGCCCTTTGCTGGTTAGAGAAGGTCTGGCTCAGATAAGCAAGCCCTTTGTCCAAGCCAGGTATCCCAAATTAAGTAGGTCTCCTTGGGAGTTGTTCAAACATCACTCAGCCTAGCAAGACAGTGCAGCCTGGTGAATGGTGATACCAGTGTTAAAGGGAGAACCCAAATCAACTTGGCTTGCCATGATTGTGTAAAAATGGCAGTCTGTAGTGATCTGTGCCATAATCAAATTATTTTACTACCTTGTTTCTTACTATTGTCAAAGATTCAAAACATGTTATGGTGTCTGAATACCATTATTTTGTGACCTCATTTGCTGTGACTTTCCTAAGCAAAACTGTTTTTTTTGGTGATTGATTTTACTGTGAATTATTGTATGATCTAATGAATGACTAAAGCTGTCAGGGCAAAACAACAAAACATGCAGTGACATATTATGAGTGCTTTACTCGCTTTCAACAGTGTTATCAACATTTTCTGTTACCAGAATGCTCACTGGCAATATGTTGTTTGCCAAAAACGTCATGGTTAGCACATGTTATCATAACTGGTAAATAATAAATGGTCCAGCGGTCTGCAGCTCGAATTGTTATGCAAATCCGGCGGGATGACCGGCAGACCATGACGACAGTACTGCGGCAATTACACTGGCTGCCTGTCAGAAAGCGGATCGAATACAAGCTACTAGTACTCGTGCACAGGGCTTTCTTTATACGACGGCACGCCAGAGTATCTCGCGGCACTACTACTCCAGCACGCGCCTCACTGATCGCTGCGCTCTGCAGGCGGGTTACTCCTCGAAGTGCCAAAAGTGAACTTAGAACGTTTCGGCCGGCGTGCATTTGCCTGTGCAGGACCCACTCTGTGGAACAAACTCCCTAGGAATATGCGCGACAACGGCAATCTAGTACACTTTAAGAAAGTATTAAAAACATTTTTATTTTCCACATAACCAGTTTTACACAACGAACATTATATTTTAGCTTAACTATACTTATTTATTTATTTACCTATTTACATGTATGTACACACCCGTGAAAATTATATTTGAGCTTAACTGTATTTATTTATTAATTTACCTATTTACAAGTATGCATACACCCGTGAACATTATATTTTAGCTGAACTATATTTATTAATTTGTTTACCTATTTACATGTATATATACACCCGTGAACGGGACATACGTCCCGGATTTGATGGTGTCAAAATTAAGTTTTTATTATTATTATTTATTATAACATAGTTAAACGCACACAGGCACACACAAGCAGCAATGCACGACATCTAGTTGCACGCACACATGTATGAACACATCCACGCATGCACAGCAAATACTCGTCGCACACATGCAGTCGTGCAAGCAGCACACAGTGTACACACACCACATGCACACACACGCACTCGCACGCACGCGCACGCGCACGCGCACGCACACACACACACACACACACACACACACACACACACACACACAAAGAACTATCAGGTAATCAACCAACTAATAAGCACAGAGAATGTGTACATTTTGAGAGAAACTGCGCGGGCTGAAAACGTTGGGCCCGCACCTACCCCGCAACTGTATCATTTGGCCCGCAGCCCGCCCCGCCCCGCATATTTTGACATATCCTGGCCCGCAGCCCAGCCCGCACCGCACTGGTCTGGCCCGCAGCCCGCAGCCCGCACCGCAACAAATAAAAAATCCAGCCCGCAGCCCGCACCGCAACAAATCAAACAATCCAGCCCGCGGGGGCCCGCGGGCTCCGGGCCCCCGCGGGCTGCGGGCCGAAACCCGCCCCGCGCAGGGCCTTAATGCCTACCTATAATAAGAATATATTTGGAACTTATTGATTTAAATACAATTATATATATATATATATATATATATATATATATATATATATATATATATATAATAGAGAATGAAGATTGTAATAACGATATGGTTTTTGATGGAATAAAAACGTTACATATAATGCACCATGTATAATCTCAAGAAATGATATATAGTATTGCTAATTACATAGGTTTCCACCAGGAATGTAGTCTTTTCATGCAAGTAATAGTTTGTTATCATTATGCAAATAATAACATCCAACTTACTTTTGTTTCCGATCAAATGCACAAGTTTGGCTGCACAAATAAATATAAGGGTCTGCACAATGTAGCTATAAAAATATACCTGGGGAATGTGACAGCTTCATAAAACAAAAACAGCTGTTTTGGCTTCTCTTGGTGTAGTTTGTTCAATTACGTTTCATCATATATGAAAAATGTGCACACGTTCATGAATTTGTAATTACTATAAAATAGTTTACTATAATGAACTTTATACTTACATCAACGCTGTGAAGTCATCCATTTTTGGCATCACATAGATAAGTGCCTGCAGCTCGACTGGGCTCATACGTGCATTTGTAAGATTCAATTCTCTGACAACAATCCCGAATATGTCCTTGGCATATTTCAGGACAAAGTCTTTGATCACGGCCCACAGATCAGGCTGACGTGATTCGTACACGAGCTTCAGCATTAAGAGGATAGTTCTATTGTGATCGCGCCTTCTGTTTTCATAATCCTGCTTAATTATAAGCCTGAGCAAATCGGCTGCTGTCACAGTTTTCTGGAATCCCAGAGACTTCAAAAGATGTTTATTTGCTGGATCACTGACTAGACCTGAAAGAAACAATAAGACTGTATCAAGCTGTCCAACATTTGGCGTGTCTGCCATCTGCCTTTCAATGTCGTCAATGTTTGAAACAAGACCGATGGCTGCTAAGAACTCCTGCATAAGGAAATGCACAAAGCAGTGCAACTCAGTGTCTTCTCTGGACACCGGTCCTTGCACCTTGTCCTTAAACACCACTAACAGACCGAGCAGTCTTGCGGTGGACTTTGACAAACCCCACCTCTTCAAATCGTCTTCTGAGAAAAGAAGTTTAATTGGCAGACGTCTCATGCCTTCCTTTGCCAGTTTGGAATGGTCGAGAAGTGCATCTTTGAGATGAGCAATTACATCGTATTCAGAAGGTGTGTTTCCTTTGATGTCCGAGTGATGTTCGACTGCAAAAGCGAGCACACTTGTAGTCAGCAATTGTGTGATCGTTTTTGGCAAATACATCCGGTCATGGCCATTCCGGATCAATTTTGCGATTCGGCATAGTAGATTGCAGAACACAGGCACGTAGCAGAAACTACCAATGTTGTTTTTGTCGTCGTCGATGTAGTTTCGTATGAGTGATTCTAGACTGTCATTCTTTGTGTCATTCCCTGCACAAAACATGGACACATACCGATCAACCCTTGATTCATCGAAGCCGTACATCTCGGCTTTCCGGTCAAACACATGGTATTCGTTTGCTGCACCAGGCCGTGCAGTCACCAACACTCTTGCTCCCGGCATGGTTTTCCCGCAGATGATGGATCCTACCAACTTGGCAACTTTCACTTCTGTGTCGTAACGAATGGGCTCCGACTCCAACTCAGATGTGTAAAGTCCGGACTCACAGTCTTCAAAAATGAAGAGACTCTGTGACATGTTCGCGAAATATTGGCGAACGATATCAGCGCGTGGCTTCTGGATTCCTTGGTGCGGAAAGAGAAGGTCAGCCAAAGAACATCTTCGTTGTCTGAGAAGTGAAAGCTCTCGCATCGAAAAGAAGAAGAGGTTCTCAATGGATGGGAACCGACCGTCCACCCACATGCTGAGCAAGGACAATGCAGCCATTGTCTTGCCAATGCCTCCCGGGCCGTATAGCAACACCTTCTGTGGGATCTCCCCGGTCGCCGGATCTGGGGAAAATAACTCTTCAACTCTGATTTGTCTGTTGTGTTCATCGTCGTGTACATATGGTTCAACGTAGATGTCACTGAGGTTGTTGACTGTGATGTTTTCGTTATATCTCTTTTCCCTCAGATATGTATCGATCTTTTCTTTGTGAACATTTCGGAACAGTTGCTTCAGATGCTGCAGCTCTTCTGAAAAGACGAAATATTTCGTAAATCAAACATAACTACATTATTCTAGCCGTTTATGTGGATTGCTGTATTTAATAATTATTACTGGTGCATTAGTAGCATTGCTGAAACACGGCCGTAATTAATGTTACTTATTCACCAAAAACAAATGGAATGGCTATGTTCCTTGTGAACGTTGCGATATTTCCTTTGTTTGTCGCTAAAGAGCCGTGTAAAACCAACCCTCCGTCGCTGTACCTGTGTTTAATATTGGCAGACCTGACAAATAGTATTAGTGATTTTCATGAATATTGCAGACTTATCTTTGGAGAGCATTATAATTTGTATTTACTAACTGATTAACACTGTAGCGAGTTAGCCTAATGAAAGACACATTAACTCTGACATATACATTTTGCTCAATCTCGTTAGGTTTTTACAAAGCAGACACACGGTATTATTACTTTCTTGAATGTTGCAGAATCTGAATCAAACTCCAGGCTGTTAGAGGTCAGACAGTTAGTACCACCTGTCACCATTACTTTAGTAAATTTGCTCACACATACATTTTACTGAACCAGGTTAGGTTTTGACAAAAAATAATTGTCGTGTTCATTTTGTTATTCGTATCATGTTAAAAAAAATCTATCCTCTTTGGTGCACCACATAAATTAAAAACTACATTCATAATCATTATTTGTTTTGATTGTATGACATCAGGTTTGTGATACTGTTGTAATATGTAATTTAATGAACTACTAGATGCTTTATGTCCAAGTCTCTCGTAATTTTCGATACAAATTGTTATTATGAAATGAATATGTGAAGATTCCTATCTCGAAGCTCAACAGTCCCTATTTAATTATGTATCAAGCAATGATAACAATCACAAGGTAAAGTAACCACGAAATAATACTGGGCATAAACATAAGATAGGACAACATATATGCCATCAGGCTCATTTATATTCTACAACTCTCAATTATACAGTTACACAAATGAAAACGCTGGTGGATGATGCATATTTAAGTTTTAATAACTACCACATGCGTGCCCAGTTAATCACATTTATTATTGTCAGTCACAGCTTGTCACACAGTATACTGCTTTGATATTTGTCCAACTAAACATACTGTATATGTTCACACAATACCACTGATGTGTTGTTTATTTTCTTCAGCACTCGTTTCCATTGCGGAAAGTCGGGAAGGGACTTGATCTTGCTGGATATGTGGTTGCAGCTGGTCTGTTGAAAAAAAAAACAATTGGCTGTTGTAAATGGCCAATATTTGAAGATTGTATTTACTATGCACTAGCAAAATTAGCCAACAACAACAAAAATGAAAGTAGAACGACAACTGACAGTAGTACGCAAACGGAGCTCTCAAACAAGTCTTTAAATTCCTAAATGTGATGGTTTATGTAAAAATAGGTATTCTTGCTTATTTTATTTGCTTTATATAGATATTTCAGTTGCATCATTGTAGGCAAGTTCATGTAAAGTTATCATTACTCAAATGACAGCAACATCTGTTTGTGTTTGCTGCTGACCCAAGACATTATCTGACTGTATTTCACCAATATCATGCATTAACTGAAAAGGGCTTACCACAGAATGAATGATATAATAAACCTATAAAGACTTGTGACTTACTTTTACAATAAAACAACAAACAGACCCTGACCAATAGAACAGTAACACATATTACCTAAGCTCTGATCACGCGCAATTGCAGCTGGCAATTCCAGTGAAGCTATCCAGTCAAACAGTTCCCTGTGCTGCTCTGTTGATAAAACACGTCACACATCAATAAGCTAGTAATATTAGAGAATTCCGCAGAATGTTTCAGTTGCCACAGTACAGAGGATGAAACTACAGCCACCACGTAAACGTTACGTTATTTGGATGGTTACGATACACACAATGGACACTGGTTAGTAAATACAGAATAAGCACAGCCATGGTTGACATATGTTCCCCACACAGGTAAATACCGGGCGACAATTGCGGTGCGAGGATAAAACCCCAACCACTTACTGGACAAAACACAACGGAAGTGGAATGTGCCTACCTTTGAACTAACGCTTTCAAGAAAGTATTAACTGCTTTCATCTGTGGTCCTACATACCAAAGTCCATATCTAAAATCAGTTGGGTTTTGTCCAAAATTTGCAATAAGCGGTTGGAGTTGTTGTCCCCTGTGGTTTTGTCCACTGGCGTTTTGTCCTGGATTCGTAATTACTTGTAAATCCTGTCCTGAGAAAAAAGTCCTAATAAATAAATACATACCATTCTAACTGCAAAAGTACTCTTAAAAGGGTTATTTTTGTTAAAATAAAATTGCAATACAATGTATCAACAGAATTATATATGCTTACACAGACAGTCTTTTTAAGCAATCATAATTATAGTCTTTGTCATAGTAAAGCACCCCAGAATAATTATATTTGGATGGGGCACTATATAACAAATTAGTTATTATTAATGGGTTGACTCAACTGGGTGAACAAGTTGCACACATATGTCATTGTCAATTGGTTTTCTTCCTTTGCCAAATATGATGCTAGCTGAACAGTCATCATCAGTGCTTCAGTAGCAGAATGTGTGTCTAGCAGACTACTATGACATGTTCAAATACTCAGCTAGAGCTGATCTGGAGCTCACAGAGACAATGACTACAGCTGTTTGCAGGTTATTAGCCAGTGGACCAGTATTTGTTCTTTTGCTAAATGTCAAGGCATGGTGTGGTTGGCTAATCAATGTTTGCTGAGTGGGTACAGTAGAGCCTGCCAATGTCCAGAACTCAACATTTCCTTTGTTCCTTAAACAGATTGCAAACTGACACATGCCAGTACAAGACTGTAGTCACCATATGGCATTATCAGTACTGATCAATTTTCTATGAAACACCTCGTTGATCTGATGCTTTAAATAAATCTAAGGATACCCCTGAACTAGCAACTAGTCAACCGGCTTGCTTTAGATGATTAGTAACTAAATTGTAAATGGACTAGAGGTAATTACAGGAACTAGCCAGTGGATATATCAATTATTAACTTATTCCCACATATCTCACTAAATACAATTTTCCGGCAAATACTAGGTTATTCCCACTGCCCTGTCTAAATTCAGTATTTCTCATAAACGTGCCTACCCTGATCGCAGCACTCACACCAAAAGCAAGTTCCGACCCTTTAAGAACAGTCCATATTAATATTAACACAAACCTTGCAATTCATCCATTCTTGTGTCTTCGCTCTCTACACAGGCTTCCAAGGAGTCAATCTTTACTTGCAAAGCTCTGTTGAAATCAGTCAGAGTGATCTCCTCCGTGGGCAACTAAAATAACCAAACCTCAATTTTGGTGCATGGCCATGAACGTTGTTCTGGACAGGTAAAAAACACGGAACAAAAACGATCTTCCAAAACCACTAATATTGTCAGTTATGCCTTGAAAATGAGTGTCTCACAAATGTTTGTATTTTGTTTTAGGTCATAATACACATCCAGACTGGATTGTACGTATGTTAATAAGACATGGGATCGAATACATTTCTACTTGTATTTGAAAACATCTGAATACATTAAAACAAATTGTATTTGAGGTTTAGGAATTAGACGTATTTGTATTTAAATACTTTCCTAAAGTATTTGACATTTCCAAATAATTTCAAATACATTTTCAAATATATTGTTAGTACCAACATTTCTGTTTCATGATCACATGTAATGCCTGCCAAACTGATTACCATCATTGTAAATCACCTTTCACCAAACCAATTGTTTTCAACCTTCAAAATATCTATTGATTGCAACTTTAATGTGCCTCACCCAACAGTGCTAATTACTGAAGATTACATTTGACAGCAGGTGTCTCCCATGGCATTGACAGTAACCACAACTTTTGTTTGCTCAGAGTCAGAGGATATGACAGTGACCATAGGTCCATATCCCCTTTATTCTTCAGTAAAAAAAAACAGAGCATGGCCTTTACCTCTCTGGATAGAAGTCTTTGAGTCAGTTGTCACTGTGATGTAGTTAGCAATAACAACATTCTCTTGCACTGGTCTGACTGTTTATGAGCAAAACTCTAATTGTGCCTATAAACTAGATGTCCCAATATTTATGTTTGTTTCCCTATATAATTATATACTGAAAGTGAGAACTATTTGAAATATTTGTAATTGTATTACCTGGCTCATGCAGTCAATCTTCTGTTTCCGCAAGATCTGCTCAAGGTCAAGGACTTGCGGGTCGCTCATTTGTAGCGGATGTTCTTCAATCTATTATAGAAAATAATTAAATTATTCAGATGTCATATCATAAAAAATATTCACCTATTCTTCAATGTGTCTTCCAACTATTTCATCAAAGGAGGAAACTGTGGTTTTTTCCCAATAATAATAATATACTTCTTTTATGCCAATATCCTCGAAGATCAAGTTCAGTGGCACGACAAAAACCAAGGGATTAAGTAAACTCGTAATCGTAAGACAATATATGAGTCGACAATGGATGTATGAAGATGCTAGAAAGCTAATGAGGATAGGCTGCATTAAAGAGATAGGTTTCTCGACGTCGGCGGAATGAAACGTATGGATGAACACATTTGTTACTCTTAAAACTTAAGGATGATCTTACTGTGTTATTCTATGTAAAATGGCACTGTACCAAATATAAATTATTATGCTATTTTGTAATCATCCATCTTTAAGAGACATAAGAACTATCAAGTCATTGTTTTAATCCGTCGTTTTTTGAGGTATGGCACTGTACCAAATATAAATTATTATGCTATTTTGTAATCATCCATCTTTAAGAGACATAAGAACTATCAAGTCATTGTTTTAATCCGTCGTTTTTTGAGGTATAATGAGGATAGGCTACATTAAAGAGATAGGTTTCTAGACGTCGGCGGAATGAAACGTATGGATGAACACATTTGTTACTCTTAAAACTTAAGGATGATCTTACTGTGTTATTCTATGTAAAATGGCACTGTACCAAATATAAATTATTATGCTATTTTGTAATCATCCATCTTTAAGAGACATAAGAACTATCAAGTCATTGTTTTAATCCGTCGTTTTTTGAGGTATGGCACTGTACCAAATATAAATTATTATGCTATTTTGTAATCATCCATCTTTAAGAGACATAAGAACTATCAAGTCTTTGTTTTAATCCGTCGTTTTTTGAGGTATAATGAGGATAGGCTACATTAAAGAGATAGGTTTCTAGACGTCGGCGGAATGAAACGTATGGATGAACACATTTGTTACTCTTAAAACTTAAGGATGATCTTACTGTGTTATTCTATGTAAAATGGCACTGTACCAAATATAAATTATTATGCTATTTTGTAATCATCCATCTTTAAGAGACATAAGAACTATCAAGTCATTGTTTTAATCCGTCGTTTTTTGAGGTATGGCACTGTACCAAATATAAATTATTATGCTATTTTGTAATCATCCATCTTTAAGAGACATAAGAACTATCAAGTCATTGTTTTAATCCGTCGTTTTTTGAGGTATAATGAGGATAGGCTACATTAAAGAGATAGGTTTCTAGACGTCGGCGGAATGAAACGTATGGATGAACACATTTGTTACTCTTAAAACTTAAGGATGATCTTACTGTGTTATTCTATGTAAAATGGCACTGTACCAAATATAAATTATTATGCTATTTTGTAATCATCCATCTTTAAGAGACATAAGAACTATCAAGTCATTGTTTTAATCCGTCGTTTTTTGAGGTATGGCACTGTACCAAATATAAATTATTATGCTATTTTGTAATCATCCATCTTTAAGAGACATAAGAACTATCAAGTCATTGTTTTAATCCGTCGTTTTTTGAGGTATAATGAGGATAGGCTACATTAAAGAGATAGGTTTCTAGACGTCGGCGGAATGAAACGTATGGATGAACACATTTGTTACTCTTAAAACTTAAGGATGATCTTACTGTGTTATTCTATGTAAAATGGCACTGTACCAAATATAAATTATTATGCTATTTTGTAATCATCCATCTTTAAGAGACATAAGAACTATCAAGTCATTGTTTTAATCCGTCGTTTTTTGAGGTATGGCACTGTACCAAATATAAATTATTATGCTATTTTGTAATCATCCATCTTTAAGAGACATAAGAACTATCAAGTCATTGTTTTAATCCGTCGTTTTTTGAGGTATAAGGTTACAGATTTTGAACAGTTTGACTATCATTCGAATAAGTTCCTGTGACTAATTTTTTTTAAATTGAAGATTGCTTGTTCTACTTAACAAACACATACTTTTGTAAATTCTACATCAAAGTACATTAATTAACAACCTAAAAACACATACATTTGTAAACTCTACATTAAAGTACATTAATTAACAACCTCACAAACACATACATTTGTAACCTCTACATCAAAGTACATTAATTAACAACCTAACAAACACATACATTTGTAACCTCTACATCAAAGTACATTAATTAACAACCTAACAAACACATACATTTGTAAACTCTACATCAAAGTACATTAATTAACAACCTAACAAACACATACATTTGTAAACTCTACATCAAAGTACATTAATTAACAACCTAACAAACACATACATTTGTAAACTCTACATCAAAGTACGTTAATTAACAACCTAACAAACACATACATTTGTAAACTTTATATATATCAAAGTACAATAAATATAAAAATTATATTTGGCACTGACAAAAACTGTTCAATGTATGTTACTTCATATCAGCTTTTGTCTTATCTCAGTTCAGTTTTGTTTTACCTGGTGAAGTTGCTGCACGGCTTGGGTGGCGTGGGCGTCGTTCTTCAGCTCGGTCGGGTCTTCCAGTAAAGTCACCATTGCCTTGATGTGATCCTTCAACTCGGTGGTAGTTAGTTTGAAATCAGCGGACTGGAAGAGATTCTTTTGAATGTATATCACCTGCAGAAAGACAATCATATAAAGCATGTCTAGCTTTAGTATAATCAGAAATATTGCATGTAATGTAGCATATGCCATTTTATCTACGTTGCGATAGGTATAGTTTTGACTTTGTTTTTAAGTTTTATGTCTATATCAAGGAAAAAGCATAAACAATGTGATGCAAAAAAAATTCTCCAATGAATTGAGCAACCAGTACATCTACATATATACAAAAGTTGTAGAACTGAGATATAATATATGCATTGGTTTGGTTCTGTGATGTTTGTGAATACTAAAACAAAGGCACATACTTGGTTAAGAGTCAGAAAACCATACACAAAATATTGCTTACAAACAATGCTAATGAAACAATTTCTGTCCAACATTTGGACTTTGCTATTTGGTTGCAATGTCACGCTGTAATAGTATCCTGTCACGAGATCAGCATGAAGATATGCCCAAGTTTTTATGGCTGCACAAACATAATTATTGCAACAATAATACGTGGCTACTTACATTAACAAACGACTGTCTGTTGGCGATGGAGGAGGTAAACAGTTGACAGTTGGTCACCAACTGTAGCAACGCGATGGTGTCCCCTCCTCCGGCTCTGAACGATTTGTGACCTTCACCCATAAAGACTTTTCCAATCTGCCACGGCTCGCTGTCCCACACAGAGGCATCTGAGTTTACCCAACTTGCCTCTGTTCCACGAGTGAGCTGGGAGCGAATATCTTGTTCCCAATCCCGACGCCGTGCGAGACAAGATGGGCACAAACCTTGCTCCCTGGCAAATATACGTGTCATGCATATGTTGAACTAACGTCAATATCATGGTCAACGTTGCACGTCATGTGGTAGGATGTTGGATATAACACATAATTAACATAAACAGTATATCACAGGTAATGTGTTGCTAGTAGCTTGAAAACATAGTAGTACCATAGACTAGTTCTAATGCCCAGCATGAAGTAATCTGTCATACATTTGTATAGGTCATAAGCTATATGTATTCACACAGTCAGTCATTTCAGTCAGCTTAGTGATACAGACAGTGGTGGATGTTTGTGTACAAATAGAAAAACAAACCATTTTATAAAGTGCACTCCGCATAATCTTATCTAATAGAGGACCACATGAATAAAATAAATGCAAGTAACATAAAATAAGTTTGTACACATCCAATTGAACAGAAACATCATGAATAAGTCACATTTTGCACATAATGATAATAAAATAAACCAAACAGTGCTGCAACAACACAAGTTTCTTTTAAGAGTTACGTACTGACAAGGTCCATCACACGGCTGGCGTGGGAACTTCCGGTGCAGCGTTAGGTGGTAGTTTCTGATCGCAACATCGCAGAAGGCATAAATGCCTTCTGTCGTGCAGATCAGAGCCTGGCCCGCTTTCACCCAGTTCACGTAGCCGCTGTCCTGGAAGCGGCTTGGCTCAGCCATGCTTCCTAAGGCTTCAGTATCTGCATGATAATAAAATAGATATATATGTAGACATGAAATCTCTGTATATTGTATGCTTGCATATGCTTGTATATGGGCAATAACAGCATTATATTAAAGAATTAATCCTTGTGCCAAATGCAGCGGATCGCAGGTTTTAAATTATGATAAGTTCTTCACAGGTGTATTATATGTAACAGACGTTATATTATTACTTATAAAACATACACAAACACATATATGTGAATATACATATATATATATATATATATATATATATATATATATATATATATATATATATATATATATATATATATATATATATATATATATATATATATATATATATATATATATGTATATATATAACCTGTAGTTGCAAAATTTGTTAACTAACATGTAGAATAGCCTTTAATGTATTTTTTAACACAAGTTTGCACATATTTGCACTGCATTGCAGCTTTGCAGGTATATTTTCCTAAATTGTGGGTCATTACCCTTCTAGTAATCATGTTGTTTTCTCGGTGACTTGACATCTGGTTGTTCCATGGGGAACAGCGGTGTCCGACGCCTTGCCATGGCTGGCGCCGACGACAAACTCTGTCTCCAGTAGCATCTATCCCATGTTGACTGAAATAACACACATGAATTGACAAACTCTGTCTCCAGTAACATCTATCCCATGTTGGCTGAAATAACACACATCAATTGACAAACTCTGTCTCCACTAACATCTATCCCATGTTGACTGAAATAACACACATCAATTGACAAACTCTGTCTCCAGTAACATCTATCCCATGTTGGCTGAAATAACACACATCAATTGACAAACTCTGTCTCCACTAACATCTATCCCATGTTGACTGAAATAACACACATGAATTTACAAACTCTGTCTACACTAACATCTATCCCATGTTGACTGAAATAACACACATGAATTGACAAACTCAGTCTACACTAACATCTATCCCATGTTGACTGAAATAACACACATGAATTGACAAACTCTGTCTCCACTAGCATCTATCCCATATTGACTGAAACAACAAACATGAATTGACAAACTCTGTCTCTACTAACATCTATCCCATGTTGGCTGAAATAACACACATGAATTGACAAACTCTGTCTCCACTAACATCTATCCCATGTTGACTGAAATAACACACATGAATTGACAAACTCTGTCTCCACTAACATCTATCCCATGTTGACTGAAATAACACACATGACTTGACAAACTCTGTCTCCACTACCATCTATCCCATGTTGACTGAAATAACAAACATGAATTGACAAACTCTGTCTCTACTAACATCTATCCCATGTTGGCTGAAATAACACACATGAATTGGCAAACTCTGTCTCCACTAACATTGTTGTTGAAATAACACACATGAACAATATATATGCCAAATATATATATATATATATATATATATATATATATATATATATATATATATATATATATATATATATATATATATATACAGTCACTCAGTCCCACATACACACAATCTTTGTGATGTGATAAGAGTATATTAGAGTATATACAGTCAGTCTCATACACAGTCTTTGCAGTAGAGATACAGCAGTAAGCACACCAATACATAGTCATTATTTTATATAACAATATTGTTTTTATTTCCTTGAGTAGTTTAAACAAGTTACCTGATTCGTGGACCTTTGTCAGTATGCTGTTACATATGTGTGTGTCTATGGACCAGTAGAGATGTCCTCTACATGTTGTCACATATGACAGACACAGTTGGGACACAGGATCTTGTCACAGGAGGTTCTGCATTTGCCAGTCACCTGGATGTAGGACGTGTTGGCAGAATTGTGGCTATCCGGTCATAGTTGAACCCCAACTACATCACCTCATGAGGGGGTAACTGGTACATCTTCTTTCTACAAAATGACAAAGTCAGCGATTACATCAACCATGGAAGAAAGAAAATTACTGTACACATGTGTCAAGGATGTGTCATGCACAGGACTGACCAGTCTTCTTCAACAACAGCTTTATTCAGGACAAGAGACACCACGTAACATATATATATATATATATATATATATATATATATATATATATATATATATATATATATATATATATATATATATATATATATATATATATATATATATATATATATATATATATATATATATATATATATATATATGTGTGTGTGTATATATATGTATATATATATGTATATATATATATATATGTATATATATATGTATATATATATATGTATATATATATATATATATATATATTCGTGTGTATGTTTTCAAAGTAATAATATAACGTCTGTTAAATATCCTACTCTAATAATCAAGGAAGTGGATCCTATTCTAATCATTAAGGGAGTGGATCCTACTGTAATAATCAAGGGAATGGATACTACTCTAATAATTAATGGAATGAATCCTAATCTAATAATTTAGGGAGTGGATCCTACTCTAATAATCAAGTGGATCCTACTCTAATAATTAAGGGAATGGATACTACTCTAATAATCAAGGGAGTGGATCCTACTCTAATAATTAAGGGAGTGGATCCTACTCTAATAATCAAGGGAATGAATCCTACTCTAATAATTAAGGGAGTGGATCTTACTCTAGTAATTAAGGGAGTGGATCCTACTCTAATAATCAAGGGAGTGGATCCTACTCTAATAATCAAGGGAGTGGATCCTACTCTAACGATTAAGGGAGTGGATCCTACTCTAATAATCAAGGGAGTGGATCCTACTGTAATAATCAAGGGAATGGATACTACTCTAATAATTAAGGGAATGAATCTTACTCTAATAATTAAGGGAGTGGATCCTACTCTAATAATTAAGGGAGTGGATCCTACTCTTATAATTAAGGGAATGGCTACTACTCTAATAATTAAGGGAGTGGATCCTACTCTAATAATTAAGGGAAAGCATACTACTTTAATAATTAAGGGAGTAGGTCCTACTACAATAATTAATGGAATGGATACTACTCTAATAATTAAGGGAGTGGATCCTACTCAAATAGCTAAGGGAGTGGATCCTACTCTAACAATTAAGGGAATGGATCTACTCTAATATTAAAGGGAATGGATACTGCTCTAATAATTAAGGAAATGGACCCTACCCCGGTATTCTAATAATTAAGGGAATTGATCCTACTCTAATAATTAAGGGAGTGGATCTTACTCTGATAATTAAGGGAGTGGATCCTACTCTAATAATTAAGGGAGTGGTTCCTACTATTATAATTAAGGGTATGGATCCTACTCTAATAATTAAGGATATGGACCCCAGGCTACTCAAAATGGCACTTTTTGTCACGTATTTAATGTAATTGTGATTGCGATTGTCAACAGGCGAACGTAATAATGTATTGGTTCTCTTCATACGTAAGGCCAACAACAGATTCGCCCTTGTTTTCTATCCATCCACACCTGTCAAGTTATGTCCCTCACTTCCCATGTCTTCCCACCATCCTTCTGTAAGTCACTTCCAGCCTAACTCTTTATGAACTATTAAGTCCATCTCTTTTTCCACCATATCCTGCTACATGCACATCAACACAACCCACTTACTTGTACAACTTCGCTACAGGCACCCCAACACGTACACAACCTCGCCTTGCTTGTACAACATCGCTACAGATACACCAACACGTACACAGCCCCCTTGCTTGTACAACATCGCTACAGATACACCAACACGTACACAGACCCCTTGATTGTAGAACATCGCTACAGACGCACCAACACATACACAGCCCCCAGAACTTGATCACGACATCTAAAGTTGTAAACTTGTTATAGACTGATTGATGTAACCATCAATATTTTAGGTATAGTTATATGAACAGCTGTTATATGGAACGACATTTTGGACCATGTTTATAAACAAGCATCAGCTGATTCAATGAATAGACGATGGTCACGCTTGAACGCACACGCACAAAGGTAGCCCAGAGACAGCTTGGCTCAGAGCAGGACGCACAGTTGGATAGCTGTATGAAAAGCTGCTTCGGAAATGACAACACGTACACAGCCCCCTTGTCTGTACAACATCGCCACAGACACACCAACACGTACACAGCCCCCGTTTCTTATACAACATCGCCACAGACACGCCAACATGTACACATACCCCCTTTCTTGTTCAACATCGCCTGAGACACACCAGCACGTACACAGCCCTCCTTTCTTGTGCAACATCCCTACAGACACTCCAACACGTACACAGCCCCCCTTGGTTGTATAACTTCGCTACAGACACATCAACACATGCACAGCTCCCTGCTCGTACAACATCGCTACAGAAACACCAATACGTACACAGCCCCCTTTCTTGTACATCATCGCTACAATTAAGTTTCGCCGAAATTGCCGCGAATAATCCATAAGTGAATAAAAAAAAATTATAAATTGTGACTTTTCCTATATCTGTACGTTATATTTTTATGTTTGCAATTGATCACGACATCTAAAGTTGGAAAATTTTAGAATGTTTGATATAATCATCAATATGTTAGGTATATTTATATGAACAGCTGTTATATGGGCTGACATTTGTGCACCATGTTTACACACAAACATCAGCTGATTCACTAATTAGACGAAGGTCACGCTTGAACGCACACACACAAAGGTAGCCCAGAGACAGATCGGCTCAGAGCAAGACGCACAGTTGAATAGCTGTCTGAAAACCTGCTTTGGAAATGACAACACGTACACGGCCCCCTTGTCTGTACAACATCGCTATAGACACACCAACACGTACACAACCCCTCTTTCTTGTACAACATCGCCACAAATACACCAACAAATACACAACCCCCTTTTTTGTACAACACCGCCACAGATGCACCAACACGTACAGCCTCCGTGCATGTACAACACTGCTACATATACACCAGCATGAACATAACCCCTTTGCTTGTACAACATCGCTGCAGACACACAAACACGTACACAACCCCCTTGCTTGTACAACATCGCAACAGACACACAAACACCTACACAACCCCCTTGCTTTTACAACATCGCTACACACACCAACACCTACACAACCCCCTGTCTTATATAACATCGCCTCAGACAAACCAGCACGTACACAGCCCCCCTTTCTTGTACAACATCGCTACAGACACACCAACATGTACACAGCCACCCTTTGTTGTATAACTTCGCTACATACACATCAACACATACACAGCCCCCCTAGCTTGAACAACATCGCTACAGAAACACCAACACGTACACAACCACATTTCTTGTACATCATCGCTACAATTAAGTTTGGCCGAAATTGCCGCGGATAATCCAGAACTCAGATATGTCACTACTTAAATGATAAATTGCGACTTTTCCTATATATGTGCGTCATCTTTTTATGTTTGCAGTTGATCGAGACATCTAAAGTTATACATCTTTTAGACTGATTTATGTAGTCACACAGTTGAATAGCTGTCTGAGAAGCTGCGTCGGAAATGATATCCTCACCCGTTGTAATGATATGACAACTGAAGTTTCCAACTGTCACTCTCGTTGAACCTATAAGTAACACTTCTGTCGCTGGCTACGTAGCAATGCAT